>JAQFVV010000033.1:7651756-7786756 GCA_028023455.1 Epiperipatus broadwayi
TTAATGTAATTCATTTCATCTTAATAAAATTGCACCTTGACCTGATTTAATAGGTTATTCTATTTTGAGATTAATTTTAAGTAATTTCGTATACGGTGGTATACAAATAAGTATTAAGTAAGGTAAGTTGTGGGTTGTCGATTTAGAAACAAATTCCTTAGTAAAAGTTAATACCGTCAAATTTATTTTGTTATGTTTCTTTGAAGTATTATTTTATAATAGAATAGCAGGGTATCTAATCCTGGTTTTGGACTAAATTTGGAATTATTTTAATAATATTATTATTAGAAATTTCATTTTTAAGAAAAATATGGTTAAATTTATTTATTCAGAAAAAATTAATTTATAATGACGTATAACCGCTGCTGCTGGCACGAATTTGGCCTCTAATAATTTTTAGATTAAAAGTAATTTATTACTTATGGTTTTGTTAATAAAAGGTTGTTTTTAATTAAAATTTTATGAAAAGTTTAAAAAGTTAATTTGTTTACATAAATTAAATAAAAGATTTAAGAATTAGTTTAATAAGAATTGTGTATTTTATATATGAGTATATAATAATTATATTATTTTGTAAGTGGTTTTATGGAAAAATTGAAAAGGAGTGATTAAAATTTATAAAGTAATTTATTGTACTTTTTGCATAATGGATGTATGATTAATGGTTAAATTAATATCTCTAAAAAAATTGATCTAAGTTTTTTTGAAAAATTGTTGCATAAATTTTTTTAAAAAAAATTTAGAAGTGAAATGCTATCGAAATTTTTGATATATAGTTCTTATAAATTCACTATAGGTGATTTAATAAATTTATTAAAAACATTAATGGTTTAGCATTAATGTCCCTACACGACGCTCTTCCGATTGATGTAAAGATAAGTTTGGTTAATGTATATTTAAATATATTATAGATATTAGTTTTAGGAATTCAGCAAAAGTTGTTTCATCAGTTTATCAAAAACATAGCTTTATGAAAATATTTAGGGTATTGTCTGCTCAATGAGCATTAAATGGCCATGGTATTTATGACTATGCTAAGGTAGCATAATCATTTGTCTTATAAATTAAGACTGGAATGAATGGATAAATGGGGCAATTCTTTCTTAGATTAAAAATTAAAAATAATCTTTTTAGTGAAGAGACTAAAATAAGATTGAGGGACGAGAAGACCCTATTAAGCTTAATATAATTATTTTGTTGGGGAAACAAAAGAGTGTATTTTCTTTTAAAATTTTTTTTGATAAATATTGATTTATTATTAATAATGATAGAATAAGTTACTATAGGGATAACAGCATAATTTTTTTTAAAAGTTCTTATTTACAAAGAAGATTATGACCTCGATGTTGGATTAGAAATATTATATGGTGAAGTTGTTGTATAAATTAGTCTGTTCGACTATTAAATTTCTACATGATCTGAGTTCAAATCGGTGTAAACCAGATTGGTTTCTATCTTCAGATATTTTGTGTTAGTACGAAAGGACCACATGAAGTTTTTTAATGAGTAGATTGAACTCTTTTAGGTGAATATATAGACTTTGGAAGTCTAAGATGAATGATTTTTCAATTAAAAATTTTAATTCCAATTATATTTATTATTTTTGGTGTTATTACATTTATTATGTATCGAGTACATTTATTGTCAATGTTATTGAGATTAGAATTTATTATATTGAATATGACTGGAGTTCAGACGTGTGCTTAGTTTTTTTGGATAAAGAATTATTTTTAAGTTTAGTTTTTTTAACTTTAACTGCTTGTGAGGCTAGTTTAGGTTTATCATTAATGGTTAGGTTAATTCGTAGTCATGGAAATGATTTATTTAATAGTTTAAGAATTGTTAGATGATAGAAATTTTGATAATATTTATTATGTTAATTGTTATGTGAGTATTTGAGTTAATACGTTGAGGGTTTATGTTAAATGTAATATTAATTATTATATTATTTTTTTTTATTACTAAATTAAATATTTACATGTTTGTATCAAGAATTTCTGGCGTATTTGGTGTTGATATGGTTTCTATACCATTATCAATATTGAGAATATTGACGTGTGTATTAATAATGTTTGCTAGGATAAAAGTTTTGTTGAAAGATGATTATAAGGATATTTTTTGTTTATTAATTTTAATTTTGAATGCTGTTTTGTTTTATACTTTTGTTGCATTAAATATTTTAGTGTTTTATGTTTTGTTTGAGTTTACTTTAATTCCTACAATTCTTTTAATTATAGGTTGAGGTTATCAGCCTGAACGTTTACAGGCTATGTTATATTTATTATTTTATACTTTGTTTGCTTCTTTCCCATTATTAATGGGAGTAATTGGAATGTATTGGTGAATAGGAAGAATATCTATTATTGTATTAATGAAAAGTTATTTTTTAATGAGGGAGTTTATGATATTATATTGAATTATTTGTATGTTGGCTTTTTTGGTTAAATTACCAATTTATGTTGTTCATATTTGATTACCAAAGGCTCATGTGGAGGCACCAATTTCTGGGTCAATAATTTTAGCTAGAGTTTTGTTGAAGTTGGGTGGTTATGGTTATGGTGTTATTCGGTTTTCTATGATTTTTAAAGGAATTTCAGTTAAGTTTAGTGAGTTTTTTATTTGTCTAAGATTGTTTGGGGGAATTATAACTAGAATAATTTGTATTCGACAGGTTGATTTAAAAGCATTAATTGCTTATTCTTCTGTTGGGCATATAGGATTAATAATTAGGTCAGTTTTTGTTATATGTAAGTGGAGAATTAATGCAGCTATTTGAATAATGGTAGGGCATGGATTTTGTTCTTCTGGTTTGTTTTGTTTATCAAGAATTTCTTATGAGCGTTATCATTCTCGTAGAATGATAGTTTCTAAAGGAATGATGAGGTTATTTCCTAGGTTAAGATTATTTTGATTTTTGTTTGTTGTTGCTAATATAGCAGCTCCACCTTCTTTGAATTTATTAGGAGAGATTGGTATTATTAATTCTTTAGTGTTTTGGAATAATATTAGAATTGGTTTGTTAGTTTTTATTTCATTTTTTGGTGCTGTATATAGTATGTATTTGTATTCATATACGCAGCATGGGCAGATATTTTTTAATTTAAATTGTATAAAATCAATTAGATATATTGAGTATCTTTTGTTGTTTTTGCATTTGTTACCATTGAATGTGTTGTTATTGAAATCTGAGTTTTTAATAGTTTATTAGAATTTTTAATTGGAAATTAAATGTAATATATACTTATATCTTTTGGATTAATTAAAGCTTTGAAGGCTTTTAGTTTTGTTAACTTATTTGATTATTTTTGAATTATGAATTCAAAAGCTTTTTTAGCTTATAGTGAACTATAATTTAAACTTCAAAAGTTTAAGTGTCAAACACTTATGAATTTTCCATATTATTTTTTATTTTATTTTTTGTTAGTATTTAGTTTACTAATTCAAATAAGAATAAGATCATGAATTTTTATTTGAGTTGGTTTAGAGATAAATATGTTGTGTATTATTCCTATTTTAGTTAGAGGGATTAAAAATATGAATGAAAGGGCAGTTAAGTATTTTATTATTCAGGTATTTGGTTCTATTGTTTTATTAATTGGGTTTTTTTTAAGGACTATATTGTTAATAAGCTATTATTATTATGATGTGATTGGATACGTTTTTTGAATATCAATAATGTTGAAGATTGGTGCAGCACCTTTTCATTTTTGGTATCCTGGTGTTTTAGAAAATTTGAGATGGTTAAATATTTTTTTAATAATAACAGTTCAAAAGTTTGGACTTTTATTTATTATGAGATATTTATTAAGGTTTAGGGTTTATTTAGTATTTAGGGTAATATTAAGAGTGATTATTGGTGGGATTGGAGGATTTAATCAAGTAATAATACATAGTTTATTTGCGTATTCATCTATTGGTCATGTTGGTTGGATAATTGTCTCTATTATGTTAAGGGATTCTGTTTGGGTGATTTATTATTCATTTTATTTTATAATAATAATATTATTTTGTATTTTATTTTATTTGAAAGGAATTGTTTATATTAATCAAATATTTATTTATTTTTCTAAGTTTGAGAAGTGGGTTGTTTTATTAAGGATACTTTCTTTAGGTGGTTTTCCCCCTTTTAGGGGATTTTTTCCTAAAATTATTGTGTTAAATATTTTGATGTTGAAGGGTGAGAAAATTTTGGTATTAATAATATTAATAGGAATGTTGATTGGATTATATTATTATGTTCGTTTAATGTATGTTAGAATAATGTTTGAGACATTGAGGTCATTATGTTATTTAAAAGTAAAAAAAAATTTAATATTGGATTGGTGATTACATGTTTTGATAATAGTAATATTATTTGTTATTCCTGTTGGAATAATTTGATTTTATTGCGATGAATATTTTCTACTAATCATAAAGATATTGGAACAATATATTTTATTTTTGGGGTTTGATCAGCAATGGTAGGAACTTCTTTGAGTTTATTAATTCGGACAGAATTAATAGTGATAGGAAATTTATTAGGGGATGATCAATTATTTAATGTTATTGTTACGGCTCATGCTTTTGTTATAATTTTTTTATAGTTATACCTATTATAATTGGTGGTTTTGGAAATTGATTAGTACCTTTAATATTAGGTGCTCCTGATATGGCGTTTCCTCGGTTAAATAATTTAAGGTTTTGGTTACTTCCTCCTTCTTTTTTTTTATTGTTAAGATCTTCAATGGTTGAAAGAGGGGCTGGGACTAGATGAACAGTTTATCCTCCTTTGTCTAGAAATTTAACTCATAGAGGAGGTTCTGTTGATTTGACAATTTTTTCATTACATTTAGCTGGGGTATTTCTATTTTAGGAGCATTAAATTTTATTACAACTGTAATTAATATGCAAACATTTGGGATAATTTTTGAACGAGTTACTTTGTTTGTTTGATCTGTAAAAATTACAGCTATTTTATTATTATTATCATTACCTGTATTGGCAGGTGCAATTACTATATTGTTAACTGATCGTAATTTAAATACATCATTTTTTGACCCTGCTGGTGGTGGAGATCCTATTTTATATCAGCATTTATTTTGATTTTTTGGTCATCCAGAAGTATATATTTTAATTCTTCCTGGATTTGGAATAGTTTCTCATATTATTAATTATTATAGTGGTAAAAAAGAGTCTTTTGGTTCATTAGGAATAATTTATGCTATGTTATCAATTGGATTATTAGGTTTTATTGTATGGGCACATCATATGTTTACGGTTGGTATAGATGTTGATACTCGGGCTTATTTTATGGCAGCAACAATAATTATTGCTGTCCCTACAGGGATTAAGGTATTTAGTTGGTTAGCTACTTTACATGGAGTAAAGATGATGTTTGAGCCTGCTTTATTGTGGGCAATGGGATTTATTTTTTTATTTACTATTGGTGGAATAACTGGAGTTGTTTTAGCAAATTCTTCTTTGGATATTGTTTTACATGATACTTATTATGTAGTTGCACATTTTCATTATGTTTTGTCTATAGGTGCAGTTTTTGCTATTATAGGTGGGATAGTTCATTGATTTCCTTTATTTTTAGGAGTAAGAATAAATCCTAATTGGTTAAAAATTCATTTTATATCTATATTTTTGGGAGTAAATATGACTTTTTTCCCTCAGCATTTTTTAGGATTAGCTGGAATACCTCGTCAATATTCTGATTATCCAGATGTATATATGTTATGAAATATTGTTTCTTCAGTAGGAAGAATAATTTCTTTGGTTTGTGTTTTGTTTTTTGTTTATATTGTTTGGGAAAGGTTGGTTAGGAAACATTTAATTATTTGAAGGAGACATATGGTTAGGTTTTTAGAGTGGGATCATAGTATTCCTCCTTATGATCATACATATAATGAATTAAGAATGTTGAATAATTAATATGGCAAGATGAAATGAGTTAATATTTCAGGATGCATCTTCTCCTTTAATGGAGCAATTTTTTTTTTTCACGATCATTCGTTATTGGTTTTGATTTTAATTACTATTTTAATTGGATATAGAATATTTAGTTTAATATTTAATAAAAATTTAATAGGATATTTGTTGGAAGGGCAGTGAATTGAAATGATTTGAACAGTTTTACCTGTCTTTATTTTAATATTTATTGCTTTTCCTTCATTACATTTATTATATATGTTGGATGAGGTTTCTGATCCATTTTTAAGAATTAAAGTTGTTGGGCATCAATGATATTGAAGATATGAATATAGAGATTTTGTAGATATTGAATTTGATTCTTATATGATTAGAATAGATGATTTAGAATTTGGTGATTTTCGTCTTCTTGATGTTGATAATCGGTTAATTTTACCATTTGGTGGTCAGATTCGTTTTTTAATTAGGGCTGCTGATGTGTTACATTCTTGAACTGTCCCATCTTTAGGGGTTAAGGTTGATGCAGTTCCTGGGCGTTTAAATCAGATTGTGTTGTATTTAAATCGGGTTGGGTTATTTTACGGACAATGTTCTGAAATTTGTGGTGCTAATCATAGTTTTATACCTATTGTTATTGAATCAATTCCAATGAAGTTTTTTGTTAAATGGATTATAAGGTAAAAAGTATAATTTATAAAAATATAAATATGTCAAATTTAAAATGAATTCCTCAGATATATCCATTAAATTGAATGTTAATAATACCATTAAGAATTTTTGTTTTATGAATTTATTTAGTTTTAGTTTATTATTTGATTAAATATTTAAAGTATCAGGTGAAATTTTATAATAAAAAAAAAGTTGTTTGTTTTTGGGAATGATAATAGGGTTATTTAATGTTTTTGATCCTTCGTCAAGAGTTTTTATATTAAGATTTAATTGGGTTTCTATGATGATTGGAATTTGTTTTATTCCTTTATGATTTTGATTAATTCCTACTCGTTTAGTAGGAATTATAAATTTTGTATTAAATTTTTTAAATAATGAATTTAAAATTCTTTTGATAATAAGGAATATTAAAGGAATAACACTTATTTTTATTAGTTTGTTTCTCATGATTATGTTAAATAATAGATTAGGTTTGATACCATATGTATTTACAAGAACAGCACATTTGCTGGTTACTTTAAGATTAGCTTTCCCTTTATGGGTTAGGTTTTTGATTTTTGGATGAATAAATAAGATGATGATAATGTTTGCTCATTTAGTTCCATTAGGAACTCCTTCAGTTTTAATATCATTTATGGTTTGTATTGAGACAATTAGGAATTTTATTCGTCCCTTGACTTTATCTGTTCGATTAGCGGCAAATATAATTGCTGGGCATTTATTATTAAGATTAGTTGGAGGTCAGGGAAGAATTTTAGGTATAGTGATGTTATTTGTGTTATTGTTTGGTCAAACATTATTAATAATACTTGAGAGGGCTGTTTCTGTTATTCAATCATATGTTTTTGTTGTTTTAAGAAGTTTATATTCAAGTGAGGTATATTATGATAAGACATAATCATCCATATCATATGGTTGAGTTGAGTCCATGACCAATTATTGGGGTGTGCGGGGCGTTATTATTAACAACTGGATTAGTAAATTGATTTCATAATTATATAATAGGATTATTATTAATGGGAGTTATTATTATTATTTTAACAATAATTCAATGGTGGCATGATGTTGTTAGTGAAGGAACATATCAGGGGCTTCATACTAGTAATGTAGTTTTTGGTCTTTGATGGGGTATAATTTTATTTATTTTATCAGAGGTTTTATTTTTTTTTAGATTTTTTTGGGCATTTTTTCATAGGAGTCTTGCTCCTACAATAGATTTAGGGTCTTATTGACCACCATCAGGTGTGATGGTTTTGAATCCGTTTCAAGTTCCTTTATTAAATACTGCTGTATTATTGGCTTCAGGAGTTACTGTAACTTGGGCTCATCATAGTTTAATGGAAAGAAATTATACTCAGGGGGTTCAGGGATTGTTTTTTACTGTTTTGTTAGGGTTGTATTTTACTTTATTACAAGGGATAGAATATTTTGAATCAAGATTTTCGATTTCTGATTCTGTTTATGGGACAACATTTTTTGTTGCTACTGGGTTTCATGGATTGCATGTAATTATTGGTAGTAGATTTTTATTGATTTGTTTAATACGACAATTTAGTTTTCATTTTTCTAAAATCCATCATTTTGGATTTGAGGCCTCTGCATGATATTGACATTTTGTTGATGTTGTTTGATTGTTTTTATTTATTTCAATTTATTGGTGGGGATCATAGGTTGTAATGTTAGTATTAATAATTATATTTTTTGTTGTATTTTTAATTGTTTTAGTATTATTAATATTTATGTATTTGTTTTCTGAGAAAAGGTATAAAGATCGTGAAAAAAATTCTCCTTTTGAATGTGGATTTGATCCTTTTAGATCAAGATGATTACCTTTTTCTTTACGATTTTTTTTGATTGGAATTATTTTTTTAATTTTTGATATTGAAATTGTTTTAATTTTACCATATCCTATTAGGATAGAGTTAATTCAGGTTAGAAGAATATATTTGGTTGGACAATTATTTTTGTTTATTTTATTAATTGGCTTAATTCATGAATGAAATCAAGGTGCTCTTGATTGGGCAGTTTATTTACCAAAACAAATGTGTTTAGTTTCGACCTTAAGTGTAACTTGAACTTATATATTTTGTTTTCAAAACAAATTCTTTCATAAGATTAATAGTAATTCAATAATTTTTTGATAAAAAATTATTGAATATGGAATTAAGAAAAATGTCATGAAGTATGATATTGATAATAGTTGACCAAAAAAGATGTATGGTGGTTCAACTGGGTTAGCTCCAATTCATGTTAGTAGAATAATGATTCTAATATATATTCAAAAAAGAAATTGATTTGATTTATTAAATGATGTTGATAAATACTTTTTTGAAATTATTGGAAGTGAGAATAGAATTATAATGGATATTAGTAGAGCTACTACTCCTCCTAGTTTGTTTGGAATTGATCGAAGAATTGCGTAAGCAAATAAGAAATATCATTCAGGTTGAATATGAATTGGAGTTACTAATGGGTTTGCTGGGATTCAATTTTCTGGATC
Organism: Epiperipatus broadwayi; assembly: GCA_028023455.1. Taxonomy (NCBI): domain Eukaryota; kingdom Metazoa; phylum Onychophora; class Udeonychophora; order Euonychophora; family Peripatidae; genus Epiperipatus; species Epiperipatus broadwayi. The sequence goes on from JAQFVV010000033.1 coordinate 7,660,839, forward strand.
TCTTAATAAGTTTGGGTAAAATAGAACTAGGAAAGTCAATAGTATTATGAATAGTATTATTGAAATTATATCTTTAATTGAGAAATACTGATGAAATGGAATTTTATCAGAGTTTGATTTTAACCCTAATGGATTATTTCTTCCTGTTTGGTGAAGAAATAATAAGTGAATTATTACTAAGGCTATAATAATAAAAGGTAATAGAAAATGTAGTGAGAAGAATCGAGTTAATGTTGCATTTCTTACTGCAAATCCTCCCCATAGTCAATTAACAGTTATTGTTCCAATATATGGAATTGCTGATAAAAGGTTTGTAATTACGGTTGCTCCTCAGAAAGATATTTGTCCTCATGGTAGGACATAACCAAGGAATGCTGTTGCTATAGTTAATAGTAGAAGAATAATTCCAATATTTCATGTATAATTTAGTTTATATGAGTTATAGTAAATTCCACGTCATACATGAATGTATAGACAAATGAAGAAGAATGATGCTCCGTTTCTATGAAAAAATCGAATTATTCATCCATTATTCACATCTCATGAGATGTGAATAATAGATCTAAATGCTAGGTCTATGTTATCGGAATAGTGTATTGCTAATATAATTCCTGTAATAATTTGGAAAAGTAATGAGATGCCAAGTAATGATCCAAAGTTTCATAGATATGAAATATTAGATGGGGTTGGTAAATCAATTAATCTATTATTTATAATTAGTAATAATGGATGAGTTTTTCATTCTGGTTTTATCATATTATCATAGCTGAATAATTTTATAATTCAAAATAATTATTAAAGTTCTTAAGCTAATTGGTAAGAAAACTTTTCCTGTTAGAAATATTAGTTTATCATATCGAAAATGTGGATAAGAACCACGGATTCAAATGAATGAAAATGAAATTAATGTTGTTTTAATTATCATAAAAAATGGGAAGTTTATGTTACTTCCAAAAAGAATTATAGAAGTAATTATTCTTATTAAGAGAATACTTGAGTATTCTGCTATGAAAATTATAGCAAATCTTCCTCTTCTATATTCTGTATTAAAGCCTGAAACTAATTCACTTTCACTTTCTGCGAAGTCAAAAGGAGCTCGATTAGTCTCAGCTAGAATTGAGGAAAATCAGCAAATAAATAATGGTAAGAGGATAATAAAGTTTCAGATTAATAGTTGAGAATTATCAATAATTATAAGGTTATATCTTTCTGATAGAAAAATAATGGTTAATAAAATAAGAGCCAATCTTACTTCATAGGAAATGGTTTGAGCTACTGCTCGTATTGTTCCAAGCAAGGAAAATTTTGAGTTGGATGATCATCCAGCTATTATTATAAAATAAACTGTTATTCTTGTTATACATAAGAAAAATAATAATGCGAAATTAAAATTGATTGGATTTCATTTTATTGGGATTAATATTCAAATAAATAATGAAATAATGATTCTTATTATTGGTGCAATTAGGAAAGTTATTCGATTTCTTAAATTTAATCATCTATTTTCTTTACAGAAAAGTTTTATTGCATCACTAATTGGTTGGAAAATTCCAATTAAACTAATTTTATTTGGACCTTTTCTAATTTGAATATAACCAAGAATTTTTCGTTCAAGTAATGTTAAGAATGCTACTCTAATTAAGATAGAGATTAATAGAATTAAATAGAAAATTAATGATAAAATCATATTTACGAAACTTAAATTCGTTACATTTTTCTGTCATGAAATTTGTTTAGTGTAAATAAACTGCTTTTTGCTTATAGTTTGATTTACAATGTGCTGGAGGGTTGCATTAGATCCTAAGATCTAGGTGCAGTGCTCTCAGATCCAAAGCTCCTCACTGATGATGGCCACAAGCCAGAAACTAGTCTGGGGATATTGGATGAGTAGGCATTAGATAGGGATTTTATGCACAAGCCTTCTGGCATTCATTGATTACTCTGGTTGGCACAGGGTGGCACTACTGTATGGAGAGTTTTCTTTTGTTTATAAACAACTATGTGCTACTATAAGAGATAGTGATCATGTGATGCTTAATGGTTTAACACCAATCCTGCCTAATAGGATAGTGGTGGCTATGGTTGTTAAAGCGCCAAAGACACCAAAATGTAGGGGTGCTGAACTGAGTTCAGACCCACATGACTATATAAGCTATTGAGCTTAGATTGAAAATATTTTTGTGTTTTCAATTTTATTCTCATAGTTTTGTAGTTAAGTAGAGATAAAAGGTGAGTGCTGGAGGGTTGCATTAGATCCTAAGATCTAGGTGCAGTGCTCTCAGATCCAAAGCTCCTCACTGATGGTGGCCACAAGCCAGAAACAGGTCTGGGGATATTGATGAGTAGGCATTCGATAGGGATTTTATGCACAAGCTTCTGACATTCATTGATTACTCTGGTTGGCACAGGGTGGCACTACTGTATGGAGAGTTTTGCTTTGTTTATAAAAAGCTATGTGCTAGTATAAGAGATAGTGATCATGTGATGTATAATTATTTTCAATATTAATTATAATTAGTTATTTTTATCTTTAATTAAAATAAATCTCTGCAGTTTTGTTTGGAATTATAATTATTTCCATTATAATTTTTTGACTTTACATTAGCTATTTTTATTTCCAAATAAAATAAAAGAAAACTTCTGGAGTAAATTGTTCCTTGAAACTTCGCTATTTATTTATCAACAAACAAATACAACAATCAAAAAATTCACTTTTACACTTTATTATTTTTTAATCATTTATTTATTCAATTTTTGATGCTTTAAAATTTATAATATCAATAATATTTAGATTTAATAGTCTAGACTATCAGTGATAAATTTTGAAATCTTTTAAAAAATAATCAAAACAAAGCATTGTTTTTCCTAGTTTATATTTAAAATCTACATTAATAGAGCAATTCATTCTATATCACTCTACTGACCTATATAAGCAAAAATAAAAAATATGATACACAATAGTAGTACTTTCCAAATTCCCAAATTAATTTCTGTTTCTCAGTCTTTGTTAGTTAAGAATACCGTACTGCATTTTTTTTTTTTTTGCATTATTTAAGTTAATAACTTGGAAGCTTTTGAACCCAAGACAACTTGCTTATCTAGTTATAAAGGTTTGTCTGTTATTGGATCAATAATTACATATTATAATAACTTCAACTATATGCTAGAAAAGACTCCCTTTTAAATCAACAACTAGCTTGAGAATCCTAAAGATACTACAATTTAATGTTCATTGATTTCCCATTCTAATATAAATGACTGTACAAGACACTATTATAGAATTCATTATTTCTTTTAATGCTAATATTAAATGTAAATAATAGAATCATATTATTTAATATATATTTTTCATTTTGTAAAAGAAGCCTATAGTCAGTATGAAGCACAAATCACTAAAATATAAAATTACCTACCTAAAACTTAAATTAATTAAACTAGCAACTTGATTGGATTCACAACTTTTAAGATATTGAAACTTTCAAATCATTAGCATGAATAGCATAAAAAAGGTAATGATGGAATCTAGTTGGATATTTTTATTTCAAATGCTTCTCACATTGACAAAGATCAATAGCCAAAAACTAGTCTAAGGAGTCCAGAAGAGTGCTATCTGAAATCCATCGATTTACACATACTTACATAGTATCACATGATCACATTTCCTATACTAGCACATTAATTGTTGATACTTACATAGTGTAGTATCCTGTTTATACTTACATAGTGTAGTATCCTGGACAAGTTGAATTAAAGATTCATAAATAATATGTATATTAAAAGTATTGGAATTATTCTTTAAAATAAGTGTAAAATTAAAGATTCATAAATAATATGTGTATAAAAAAGTATTGGAAATATTAATGTAAATTGTCATGTAAAAATAACCATATATGGGTTTAAAGTTAAGTAAAATGTACTTATAAAAATGCCTCGCCTTATAAGGTAAAAATGGGGATAAATCAAAACCCATAAGGACTAGCGAAGGGTTCAGCTATCAGACCATATAAGGAGAGGTATTTATGGAATGTTTGTTAGGACTCCAGAAGTTGGGTATATAAGTGGGATGTAGAGGGAGAATCGGGGAGCAGTAGTAGAAAAAGTTAGACTACAGTGGCCCTAACGGGCAGACCTATGATACCCAACTTTAAAGGAGTGCTTCTGCCAATGTATGTAACAGTAATGTATATATTGTAATTTGCTGAAAATTAAACTAATAATTTAACTTACTCAAATCTGTCTAAAGTCTCATTTATTTGACGCATACACGTCAAAGCTGGCGCAGTTGAACAGGATCACCGTAGACAGATTTTGAGAACAGCAAACATACGTCGGACTTCAGTATTAAACCAAAAAAGGGAACCGCAACTGGAGATAAATTCGTGCATCGAAAATGGCTGCCAACATACAATTGCGAATAGCAGACTTCGATGTTGAAAATCCGAGTAACTGGCCATTATATGTAAAACTAGTAGAAAAACATTTCCTGGTAAATAGCGTCAAGGAAAATGATATAAAAATAGCTACTCTTTTGGGGTTTGCAGGAATAAAAGTTTTGGAAATAGCCAATCGTTTGTGTGAGCCAGTTGAGCCCGAAACGTTACAATATAACGAGGTAGTCGCGAAATTAACTGCAGAGTTCTGCCCTCTACCGGCAAAACATATCGCCAGATTACATTTTAGACTATGACGACAGGAAAAAAATGAAACTTTTAAAGAATACGATGCGGCACTACGCGAATTAGCAAAAAATTGTGATTACGGCCAGTTTTTAGAAGAAGCACTCCTCGAACAATTATTTCTGGGAATATATGAAACAAAATTCCGCGAACAGTTATTAGCAGACTCGACAATAATGCATAAGGAAGCAATTAAAAGGGGAATGGCTCATGAATCAGTAATCAACCAAGCTAATGAATATATATTTAACACATCACAGCATATACAGTATCCATTGATTCAGAGAATAGTTGAACGAGAAGGGAAAGATAGCAGCCAGAAAGATTATAGGTGCAATCCCATATGTTACAGCTGCGGAAAACCAGGACACCTCGAGCAAAATTGTAGTTAATTCCAGCGCAGCCCGTCAAGCTACGAAGTGCGAGGACCTCTAGTGAGAGATTTCGACGAATCAAAATTATGTAAACAATCCCCAGAAATGTACGAGATAAAATCATTAAAGAGCGCAAAGTCTGAAATTAAGCAAACAGTATACATAGAAGGAAGGCGTTTAAAAATGGAAATAGATAGCGGTTCGGGAGTATCTCTGATATCCTTAAGAGATTGGAAGAACATTACTAAAGGAAGCAGTTTTTCTAAAAAAATCGAGAGGACTGAAGTTTGCGCTAGAGACGTCAACGGAAACACGGTTGAGATCGTTGGAAGAGTTTTTGTGAGAGTAAAATTAAACGCGAACAGCAGAGTGCTACCATTATTTATAGTGTATAACCGAATAAATCCACTGATCGGTAGGAACTGGTTCCGACCACTGGGAATTACGATCAAGGTAATAAAAAAAATTTATATCGGAAAGGAAATACAAAATAATTTCCCACTTCGATTTAGAACAAAGTTGGGTCAAAAACAAACAACACCGGTGCAACTACAGTTAAGGGATCACTCAACACCTGTAATATGCCAAAGCCGGAAGGTATCATACACACAGCGGAGCAAGATGGAAAAAGCATCTGAAGTAAATAATGTGAGTTCGCGCAATTTGGATAAAAACAAAGGAAAACCAATTGTGAAAGTTAAGAGTTACAGAAGTGAAAATGCTTCCAAATCTAAAAATCCTTCAAGCAAACTTGAGGAAAGTAACGTGAGAACTTTTGATAAAAGTAAGGAAGAAAGAATTCATGAACGGCAGCGACAACATGAAAGAGAATTACACGAAGCAGCTCGACAAAGGCATCAAAAATGGCTCCAGCAGAAAGAATTTGAAAAAAGACAGAGAGAAGAAGCTATAAGTTTACGAATGGAGCATGAGAAGTTCATCGTTGGTGAGATGGTGTACAAAAGACATTTTAATCACATTCGCCGCCAGAGTGTTCCAAGCTGGAAGGAAAGACACCCAGACGAAAACAACGTGAACAAATCAAAAGAGACTTTGTGGAATAACCGATACTTCTGGAGTGGGAGGAGGAGTGTAGTGTCCTGGACAAGTTGAATTAAAGATTCATAAATAATATGTATATTAAAAGTATTGGAATTATTCTTTATAATAAGTGTAAAATTAAAGATTCATAAATAATATGTGTATAAAAAAGTATTGGAAATATTAATGTAAATTGTCATGTAAAAATAACCATATATGGGTTTAAAGTTAAGTAAAATGTACTTATAAAAATGCCTCGCCTTATAAGGTAAAAATGGGGATAAATCAAAACCCATAAGGACTAGCGAAGGGTTCAGCTATCAGACCATATAAGGAGAGGTATTTATGGAATGTTGTTAGGACTCCAGAAGTCGGGTATATAAGTGGGATGTAGAGGGAGAATCGGGGAGCAGTAGTAGAAAAAGTTAGACTACAGTGGCCCTAACGGGCAGACCTATGATACCCAACTTTAAAGGAGTGCTTCTGCCGACGTATGTAACAGTAATGTATATATTGTAATTTGCTGAAAATTAAACTAATAATTTAACTTACTCAAATCTGTCTAAAGTCTCATTTATTTGACGCATACACATTACATAGATAGCCTAGTAAAATGATGTAGACTAGATCACTGTTACTAATGCAAAAATTAATCAAATAATATTATAAAAATAAATATTTATAAATTATAAAATACTATATTGTCTGTTTCTTGATACACTATAATATATACAAAACTATGTAACTTAAACATTTATAAATAAATTCAGATAATTAATAACTATGTTTAATTACCTGATAACTCAAAATAGCTTCTCTATATCGGTTAATTTCATAATCTTCTGCATTATAATATTTTACCTAGTTAAAAAAAACACAGATTAATAATAAATCACATGATATAATTTTCACTCCTATTTGTAATATTATTAAATGGATAAATATATTGATTACTAATATAAATTATTTTCATTAATATTCAAAATACATATATCAGAATTTTATATACAGTATTTATATCATTCCTATTTTATTTCATGAATGCATCATATTTATATATTTCCAGAAAATAATGCACAAATCTCAAACCTCATTTTAATTTATGTTTGTATATAATAACTATTATTACCTTTCTCAAAAATTCAAGATGATTTTAATTTACAAGTTTCATATTCAAAACTAACTATTAAAATCAAGATATTTTCTCATTAACATTTCTAAAAAAAAAAAAAAGTAAAGTGTTTAAGTTTGTGAAATACTCATGATAGTTCTTTGTTAGAAATCATTAAAGAATTAAACAATAAAATCATACAATTTATTATTATAGTATTATTTTAAAATAGTTTCTTTAAAAAATTAAAAAAGGGTATGATTTAGTAACTTTTTTAAAAAAAATAAGATTTAGTTTTAGTTAAATAGGTATTAATATATTACATAAATTAATATCTAATTTCTTAGAAAGAATATAATTTTGCTAAATAAAAAGTTAACACAAAAAAAAAAAAACAATTGATTAGTCTAATGTTTCTCTAAGACAACACTATTTCATTTTTTGGATTACCCAAAAGAGAAATAAATATCAAAAGACTAAGAGAGGAAAATATAAAAATGCAATGATTAATAAATATCTACGAATGTAAAAAATATTTTATTTTGGTAAATTTATACTTTGTAGTACACCATTTAAAATTATAAATTGCAAGAATTAGAAACTACTATAGTATTTGAATGTAAACATATTACTAAGGCTTGCTGACTTTCAAAATTACATCTGTATATTGACATGAATTTTTCTAGAGTAAATTATTTGACTATTTTCTAATAAGTTTCTTATTTAAAACTATTTATATCATCACATGGCTTTCTCTGCATTCAACACATGCTTTCAGAAGAAGTAATCCAATAGAACCAGTCTAAGAATATGGATTATAGAACTACCATTAAATGTCCACTGATCACTCAAACTAATGGAATACATAAGAGTGAATTATTGCTCCCAAAAGTATATGTTGAATTTACCCATTAGTCAAAAATTAATCTGGGAATGTGAATTATAAGACTACTACTCAGTTTTCATTAATTACTTGAACATAAAATAGGCAATTTTGGAAATAAGCAAATAGAGTAAATTACTGTTCTTAAAAGCACATTTGTATATTTTTTATAAAACAGGAGTGTTGGAAATGATTTAACAGTATCAAAGGCACTTGTCACAAAAACAGATCGCTAATTTATAATACAATTGTTGTTGTTAGTATTCTAAAGTATTCACAGATAAAGTTTGAGAGCGAAATTTATTGAATATAAATAACTTTAACTTTATTTAAAATTTGAAGATAGTTTTAAGCAGAAAAAGATCAAATATTATTTTAAATTTTTAAATTACTACAAATATGTTTATGACAAGTTCTTCTTGAGGTAATAAAAATTATAAAGCAAAATTTATTTAATGACAGTAATTAAAGCATTTCTCAATAAGTTTTAAAAATGCATTATATTCTGAGATTGCTAATATAGTTACTGTTATAAGTAAAACCATTCATCAAAGCTAAAAATATAATTCCACTAAAAAAAGGCAGTAAAGATTAATATAAACTCTGCTATTAAACATATATAACAATGTCTAAAAAGATTTATGATCAAATCAAAAGATATAACATGTTATGAATGCATTTATTACAACATATTTTTATATGCGTAAACAACATATGCATATGCTTATCTTAGCAATTTTTCATTACTAGTTGTTGTTTTTTATTCTGAATATATTTATAATTTTGTCTAAAATAAATATTTCATTTAAAATTAGTTTATATAAATTATATTATGCCAATTTACTTCTCTTGAATTATAAATTTGTGAATTTGGTAATTAATAAAAATTAATCATTATACAAAAATTTATAGTTTTTTTTTTCTTTAGGACTATCATTATTTAATAATGAAGAAATAGTAAGAAAATTTTAAATAAAGTATATTGATTTAAATATGTGTTCAGATGTGAGATACATATATCTGATGTCTAGTAATGAATTTTCAGTATATGTTTATACATAGGAAGAAGAGTTATTTTTCGGAGTGTGAGAAAATAAAAAAAAGCGCTATATGATTGATGTATGCATTGTTTTATTGCTGATATCCCAGATGAGAACACAGTTTGATATGGATAAAAATACTAATTTATTAATATTAATTATAATACATAACAGTTAATCTTAATTATGTTAGAGCTGTGATGAACTACCTTTGTGAATATGGGCAATACTACAAATTATTATTATCCTGAATATCTTCTTTGAATATACCAATCTTAATAGAATGTTAAAAAACATATTAACAACTGAAATTTGTTGTTCAGCTGAGTTTAGTCTTACTTAGATTTGTTAAATTCTATATAATTATTTGCTATTTATTTTCCATTGGTTTCAGAACAATGAAAAGTAGTATTTAAATTGTTTTGAAAGAGATCATCTCCTTATTTCTCCACAGTGTTTTTGAAGCAGAAAAACTTTCCTATCCAATAACAGTAATTGTACGAAAATACTATACAAAATAGCTTACTTATATTTCAATGTGATCATGGCATGCCTTCTTCAGAGTAATAATAAATATATACTTACAGCAAAACTCTCTATACAGTAATGCCACTCAGTGCAAGCCAGAGTAATCAATGGATCAATGGTGATCATGTGATGAAAGTAAAGTTTCTAAACAGCTTTAAAATATACAATTGAAGAAATAACAACATCACTTAATTCTTTCAGCTTACTACAATATAAATAAAAGTTATCTCTTCTGTCTACTACTACAGTGCCATCTATTATAAGTTTGAGTAATCAGTATTATTTTATATGAAATAGCCTGAGACGTGTTGATAAATGAATAATATTATGTTTGACTTAGGGAAGGAAATAATATATATACCGGAGTTATGAGAAGAGTTTTAAAAAAGAGAAAAGAACTTAGTGAAAGAAATAAATGAGCTTTTATTGTGATCAATAAAGATCCAACCAAAGGGGAACCAAAAGTAAAATAGCCTTATAAGAAGGATATATAAGTTGTTGCTTCAAAGAAAAATGGACTCGGTATATATATATTCTCAGCAGTTAGAAAAGAAATAATGCATTGTTAACCACTTTCAATTTTGTCTCAACATCAAAACCACCATGATTTGAGCATTTATCTGCACACCTATGCATGTATAAGACCAAGAGAATTGCTGTATTCCCGGTTAACCACGCAAGAACCACATTTTGTTTTGGAGATCTAATTCACATCCCATGGTTTATTAAAAAATTATCATCATCTTTAAAGAGGGGGAAAAGAAGAAAAGAAAAAAGATATATATAATCCACACATTAAGTGTCAACTAATCTACTAAGCAGTTTTTAAAAGTTTTCTTTTATTTTCATTAGAAGTGCCAAGAAAATTTAAAATGTTTTGATTGATCTATACAAAGTTCTCAAGAGATACGCGAATGGCAGGAACTTGGTCCAGTTTTAAATTTGTATTATAAAAATTATAAAAAGAGAGAAAATGTGAAGTGCTAGAAATCAACCTGAAAATATAGATAAAGAGAAGTCTATTGTCTCAGCTTAGACATTCTCAAGAACTGAAAAATGGATCGGTAACTTTGAAAATTTATTAATGATTTTTTTTTACTTATTTAAAAGTAGTCATTTAAATCTTCTTCTATAGATCAAATCTCGTTTCTTCTTTTTTTTTTTTTAATACATAAACAATAAAAGTTTTTTTTTTTTTTTATTAATTATCATTATGCATAACAATATTACAAATACATTTTGAAGTTATTAGACTTAATTTTTATTACCTTTGAATATTATTTTTTTATTATTGTCATTTAATATATCTTTTATTTATTATTGTCATTTATTGGGTTACCTAGACATTAATAAGATAACCAAAGTACTTGAGCAATCTGTCAGTATATATTTTATGTTTTATTTTTATTTTGCATATTTAAGTTGGATACAAATGTTGCTTTGCTCAAGATTTAAATAATTTTTTTTATAATATGATGGGAAAAACATTTTAACATGATATATATGTCAACATATCACGAGTGTGTGTGGATGACTGCCTATACAGATATACATCGATTAGGATAAGTTAAAATAGGTTATACTAAAATCTTAATACTTAATAAGTTTTTTACATTATGTGAGCAAATTAGTAGAGCATGGATTCACATGTATGAAAGTGAACACACACATACTGCATAAATGATTTTATATTGCATTTATAACATATTTAGTAAAGCTGAGAGAAAATATTGAATAAGTATTAAATGGAATGTTTTTTTTTTTTGTTACTGGAATTTCATTTTAAACTAGCTTATCTTAAATGGATAGGAGCATATGTATTTAATTCTCTTATTTGGTTCCACATATAGTTTTTTTTTTTTTATTGAGGCATTATTTTGATTAATATAATAATTAAAGTCAATTGGATGATCAGAAATTTGTTTTATTAAAAAGAAAGGAATCTTAATAAACATAATTACATAATATTTTTGCTTTAGTGTTATTAGTATTATTGTTATTTTTAGTTTTATTATTTAATTAATTCATAACACGTACAGCTGATCATCTGATCATCAACAGGGGGGTAGTTGGTTGTCACCATCATTGGTTTGATTTAATCTCATAATTAATAGGTATCTAAGTATTCATACCTAGTTCGAATGATAGATATGAATTATGTTAGTTGGTTATAATTTATTCATCATCCTCAATGATAATTGTATAAGGTGTTTATATAAATAATAGGATTATGATTATCATAACATTATTAAGTAATTATAGAGATTTATAGAAATAGTCCCACACCCATAAATGAAATGGGATATAAATATGTAAATTGTATAAGTTATTTGATTATTGAGTATGACATATAGGGCTTGAGGTATATAATAGATTTCCCTCATGTCTCTGTAGAAGGATTTAATCACATATACCTTAAACTTTGTTTAAATTATTGATGAATGAGCAAACAATTACCTAGATGTTGATGATGATCATGGATATTTTTCATTATAGTATAAGAGTTTTGGGTAAATTTAATGAGATGTATCTTAACTTTAAATTAGTATATCAATTATATTTGTACAGTCACAAGTTTGAATGGTATGGAAATATTAATATGTGTATGATGCAGTATATACCATTTGGGGAATCTGTTAGCTTAAACCCATAAATCCCCCGAGCTAGCCATAGCTGACAGATACTCCACCTGGATAGGTTTTATATTCTTAATTGAAATTAGTATAGCTAAATGGCTGATACCATGTAATGATGGTTGTAATATAAACTGTGAACCCTTCCATGGTAATAATCAATAATTGTTTATTAGGTGGTTGTACTTGTTGATATTGTTCCATCCTGTTCGATGTTGTGTACTGTTATACTATATTCCCATAACATCATTCAAAAACAGAATTTTATTTAAGCAATGAAGTAAGCATTTTTAAATAATATATTCCATAGTGAATCCATGCAACTTTAATATTTCCATTTTCATATAAATATTAGCACTATTTAATCCTTTGATAAATTGAATTCTTGGTAAACTTAATCCATAATATGTTTCATCTTATATCCTTTTAGTTATTTTATGGCAAATATATATATTGTATTGCTAAGAGTATTCCATATTTCTTCGGTGTGCAATATATTATACTTTGAGATAATTTTACTCCAAGATCTCTCAAAAGACAATGTCTTTTGGGGCAAATGTTTTCTTTTACATAGTTGTTCAATCTCATAGTGCAAATCAACTATTAATTTTTGTATAAAACACATCCATTTCGCTTATGAAAAGGCAGATTAAAAGAGAGAGTTTGATCTCAAATCATGGGCATTTCATACCCTTTTCCCAATGACAAAAACATTGAGGTCATTAATATTGTTCCCATAGTTTTACTCAAAAATAATCTATTGCTACTATCTCTGTTATAAAGAGTCAAAATTTCTCTTGATAGAAAGTTCTTGAATATTCATTGTTCCATGAGCTAAAAATGACTTTTAACTTTTAAATAAAGGAGCTTGTAAAATGCATTTGTCCAACTGTGGATGCACTTTAAAGTTGACAAAAAACTTTTCTATTCATCAACAATAATGCTAAGAAAATAATATAATAAACAGCTAACAATTTAGTGTGACCATAGCACATTTTCTTCAAAGCTTACAGTTTCTTATGTCGTAAGATTACCGAGATATATTTGGAAAGTTTCTAGTCAACTTTCAAAATACACAGAGAAGAAATACAGCAGACTAATATCTTTCTTCCAAGAGAATTTATATGAAATATCAGCTTTATATGGAGTTTCTTTTCAAAAAATTGTATGTGGACAATATACAACTAATTCATAAAAATAAATGTCAAATTAAAAAACAAAATTTCATTTAATAAGCTAAAAACAAAAAAAAACTTACTGTCTCAAAATTTAACAATGAATCTACTGCTTTAGCTCTAGCTTCATTATCACGCAGGTTCATTTCTCTTCGATATTTAGTTCTCCATTCGGTAATAATTATAGTAAATGCTGTAATATATATATATATACATTTTATAATATATATCAAATAAATTAATTCTTTAAATTCAACTGATTTAATAGTTATTGATAAACCATTTGAACTAGTTTTCTGATATTTTTCTATAATTCTTGACAAAAATACAAATTTTTTGATAAATATTACAGAGTTCCCTATTGATCAAACTTCATATTAACATTTATATAACAATTCTATATCATCATTAAAATGTAAAAATATTATAAATTAATAATCAATAAAGTACAATAAAATATAATCTATATAATGTAAATTAATTATTAATAAAATGTAATACATCTATAATATAAATTCAAACTAATGATATTTCACCTCTTTTGACTATTATATTAGTAAATAGATATTTCTAATATACAAACTAAAATATTAAATAAACATTACATAAAATTATGCATTTATAAGCATCAACAATCAAATATAATTAAGTATTACATGGTCTCTATAAATGGAACATATATTTTTTTACATTTAATTGTTGATACTTGTAAATATATAATTATACAGCATGATTATATATTGTACTCAAGATTTGATTTTGTATACTAAAAATATATATTAAAATAATTATCAATGAAAATATCTTTGTTAATTGTATATGTATATTACATTAGTACTGTATTTATATAAATAATTAATTTACATTATATGGATTTATATTTTATTGTACTTTATTCATTGTTAATTTATGCATTTTCACATTTTAATGAAAATACAGAATTGCTACATAAATGTTAGTTTTAAATTTTATCAACAGAAGACTTTATAGTATTTATATATATAAAAAAAGTTGTATTTCTAAAGAATGTTATAGAAAAATATAGTCCAGATGAACTGGCAATAATAAATAAATTAATTAAGTTTAACAATTAATTTATAATTTGGCATATGTATTTTTTGTAAAATCAACATAATGGAAAGTTTTTTTAAGTTTCTGGTAGAAAATTATACCATAATTTGATATCTTTTTATTATATATAATATTCTATATCTATGTACATTCTATATTAAAAGCTGTAACTTGTGATATATGAACCACAGCTTTGAAGAGCTTCCTTTTAATCTATATATAAAATAATATATTAGATATGCATAACAGCCAATGTTTGAATTATAAACTATAAAAATGACCAGTTTCATGGGGATCTATTTAACTCTAAGAACTTGGCCCAATTTATAATTCAAAAGTTGGCTACTTTAATATCATTTAACAACTTATGTCAAAAGAACTCATTTTAATTCTCTGATCCATATATCCTGGATGAAATAAAAGGAACAATTGCCATACTTGTACATTTCTGACATCAAATAAAACTGAAATATAAATACATAGCAATATAAAATTTTTAGCCCTTTTATGACTTCTGACAAGGTAGTTTGTAAAAATGTCAAATTCTGTTGCCTCATTAGCTGGAGCATCAGAATACAAAACTACTTAACTATTTAATGCTGCATCCGCTAAAGATAAAAGCATGAATTCAGATGGCATTAATTGGTGATTGGAAATCCATATTTATTAAGAGAAAACAATGATTTGACAAAGAATTATAATCAATGAGCACAAAACTAGTGGGACAAATCAGTGCAGAGATCAACATATATCTGAATATTTCAATCAAAATAATTTATTGTAAACTTCATAAGCAGAAAATTTGTAGTCAAGCTATTATTTCAAAGCTATTGATTTCTGATGTAAATGGTATGATATAGGAATTATGATGTTCGCAAATAAAACTGAATAATCCGAAGATGAAAG
The DNA here is from genome assembly GCA_028023455.1 of Epiperipatus broadwayi. Classification (NCBI taxonomy): domain Eukaryota; kingdom Metazoa; phylum Onychophora; class Udeonychophora; order Euonychophora; family Peripatidae; genus Epiperipatus; species Epiperipatus broadwayi. Next base: position 7,676,277 of record JAQFVV010000033.1, read on the forward strand.
CATATCATATATAATTAGTTATCTTCTTGTTACTTTTCTCACACATGGAAATGTTTTGTGTCTGACTATTAACCAGACTGCTTTGTTTCAACTATGCCAAATCATGACATTCAACATGAAACATGATAAGTATCATGATTTAGGCAGTTCTACATGGATGCATTATAGAAGCAGACTATATGAATATTTTTAGTACAAGGTTCAATTTCATGTTGTTAATATTTTTCCAAACAAAATTATTATCTTCCAAAATGTTAATTCTCCAATTCATATAATCATAGCAATCAAATAATGGTTTAAAAACCATATAGATATTGCATATCTTCTATAGCCTCCTCAGTCATATTATTCACATATTATTTAGCATGTGCTGTCCATGAGGTACATTACTATCCTTTACAGACATTTTCAAAAAACTAGAGACTTTTCTCTAGGAGGAATATTTAAATGTTATAAAAATTTCATTCCAATTAAAATATAAACAATTCTTGGTGTAGATATGAAGCTATATCATATTAATGATTTCCATTATTTATATATAATTATTATTATTAAAAACTTGATTAATTCAAATAATACAATTGTGATAACTATATTTCCAGATGTTTATTTAAATGACAAGATATAACATTGACTGCAGTGGCCAATGTACTCTATATATATACTTCATTTATTCAGTAAAAGACATACTGCTAAGATAGTGATTACTTCAGTATGCTTCCAAATTTTTTATACTATTAAGTTAATGATCAAAAATTTTAAACACTTTTAAAGTTTCCATTTCAAGTCAAGAACATGTCTATTTTAAAAAATCAAAAATTGCCTCATAATTTTATACATTAATAATCTGAATAATTCAATTATAGGAAATCTCTTCAGCCTATATTCTCCAATTACCTGTCTGTAAAGGATATAGGTAGACAATGGCAAAGAGATTAAATTGAGAAATTAAATTTTTAATCCAATCAATATTAATTTTAAAACTCATTTCTACTAAGTATCAGTGATGAAGCATGATTTTTTTAGAAACAGAAGCACCATCTTTTTTTTATGTTTTTATTTTACTTGCCGTAACAATTTTTATGTAATAGCTAATCTATTCATATTACATACATTTAGAAAAATCTGGAACTCAGTTAGTATAGAGAATATATTATAAAGATAATTTTATATTCTAAATGTTTTTAACATTCTTAAGTTTGAACTACTAATTACATTTTAACATTGTTTGAACTTCACATGATCACTATCTCATACTAGCTCATACTAGCTGTATTTTGAATTGTTTGAACTTCTTATAATCAACGAAATGTGAAAAATGAGATGGTCAAACTCATTATTTGCCTTGTAAAAAAACAATTCAACTATTGGTAAAAAAATTGAAAGTTAACAGAAATTCCATGCAAAAAATAATGAGTTTGAATTGTTCATTCTGTTTGGATAAATAGTTTGGAGAAAAATATGGAACTCTCTTATCTGTTAATCAGACCATGATTAGTTTAAGTATAAATAATACATTATTAAGACATTCCAAATGCTTCTAACATTCTTAAGTTTTAACTTTAAATTACATTTTATTATTGTTTAACTTATTATAATCAACAAATAATGCGATAGTCAAAATCATTATTTGCCTTATATAAAAACAATTCAACTATTGGTAAAAAAAATTGAAAGTCAACAGAAATTCTATACAAAAAATAATGAGTTTGGATAGTTCATTCTTCTTTTTTTATGTTTAGCAAAATAGTTTATATACACTAATGTACTTATTATTCTTACTATTTTGAAAAAACCTCTATGATAGATAACTTTCTAAAATAGTATTTATATTGAACTTGAGCATCATATTTGTAACAGCAACATGTTCCATACATTATATTAAAAACATTCTAATGCAGTGCAATATTTGCTGAAGATAAAATTTAATAGAAAGCTACAATTAGAAAAAATAGATTATTAAGTGAAAGTATATATGTTTTACACATTGGTTTTTATAATCACCACAAAACTCCAAAATTTGTTACCTCTATCTTTTTTCTGAAGTTAGAAAGGCCATATTCATTTATGACAAGCAGCTAATAAATGAATTAAAAGATGGAATTTGGTTACATAAATACATAATTCCTTGTTACAGTCATTGCAAATAGATGACAAATGACTACATCTTATATAAGTCTAAGTGAGTGAAGATAAGCATAAAATAAAAAGAATGATAGAAAAAGTAATCCTTTGATAAACGAACATCTGGTTATCTTACAAGCATCAACAGATATTCTTGGTCAGAAAGTGCTTTTTGATTATTGGCAATTGCCATTGCATATCTATAAGTCATTATAGTATGTGCCATCTGTGAATTTTCTCAGCAGTTTGAGTTAAATAGTTCAAACTTTGTTGTTAGTAATGATTTTATATTCATATAAATTGACCAATTTAATATTCAATTTATGGTAACCTCTATATTTTTACTTTATTTTTTTAAATTTAGATTCCTGAAATTAAACATTTTTATAGTTTTATTTTGACCATCCTTAGTCATTTTAAATTCTATTTTCATTTATTTTTTCATTTGTGTATATTTGATATTTATTAGGTATCTATTGATAAGGACAGTTCTTAATTTGATAGATATAAAAATTTAGTAAAAATTTAACAATGTTCTTTTACATATAACTAAATTTATTCTAACAATTAGTTCTTATAAATTGCATCTGAGTCAAAAATAATCTCAATTAGTATCCTTTATGACTGTCTTGAGCCTAATGATTTATTCTCCTTATCAAGATCTAATTCGATTTTTTTTTCTTTTTACAAAATAATATCCAGAAAATAACAGAACTTTATTATTTTTGTTTACTCTAGGTTCAAAAAAAAACAATTACTATTAGCTATGTTTAAGCTAATATGTTTAAACTATAAAGTGAAAAATATTGTTAAACATATATTCTAAAAATAAAATTTCAAATATTTAAATAAACTTATTTAAATATTTGATTATGCAATATGAATGTAATATAAAAGGCTTTTAAAAGAATGTATCTATTCATCTATAAAAACAAAAATGCATAGTTCTATTAAATATAAAATATGTTAAAAATCCAACCTAAATATAAAGTCATGGTGACAAAAACAATGAGGCCAAACCAGATATTGAATGCTGTTGCTAAGTATACTATGGCTATCACAATATCAGCAATCGTTGGAATTATATTAAACAATATGTAACTAAAAAAAAAAACAAATAAATACAATAATAATAATAAAAAAGTTATTATAAATAGTTTTTATTTTAAAAATAAATTTCAGTAATTGCAACATAATACTGTTTAACACATTGACTATTAACTAGAAAATGTATCATGATTGATTATTTATTGGATATTACTATGACATGAGATTTTATGAACTAACCTTTAAAGCTTGTTATAAATATCTCTTTAATAAATAAATATGTATACTGGATAATGAGCTTCTAAAATAAATTACTTTTTGGATGCTTTAAAACAAATTTTTTTATAAAAAAAAAAGTTATAAAAAAATTTTTTTAAGTTGCTTCTTGGCCAATTTTATAAATATCTCTTGGGTAAGATAATGTAATTAAATTCACGTAAATTATTTATATAGTACATACTATTATATTTAAAATATTTACACAAAAATAATTTAGAATTTCAATAAAATTTTATACATTAGCTGTTATATATTAAAAATAAAGCATCACATGAATCTACTAACTTACATTTAACATTTACATTAATAGCAAAAATTCATTCTATATCATTCTAGAGAGAAACTGAACTTCCACATCCGTAATAAATATTTAAAATAATGATGGCTGAACTTTCTCATCATTACTGATATTCTAATACCTTCTAGAGATAAACCAAAGACTTAGTATTTATAGGGGTCCTTTGTGATGAAAACAGCATCTTGTGATAATTGTATATTTATTTCATGGTCAGTACACTGACAGTCATCTAATTAGTTCAGATTAATTCAAGATTTTACTTTCTAACTAAAATAGCTAGATATTTGTTTATTGATCAACAAACTAAATGGTTAACTGAACTAGCTATAATCAGCTGCTTAGAAAATAATCTAGGCTTGCTTAGAAATCATCTATCAAAAATTTCAGATATTCTGCAAAGTTGAGTACTTTGTATAAAGTTAAACAATGAATAGTTTGATTCACTGAAATGTGAATAAGAGATTTTTTAACCAATATATTCTAAACCACAGAATAATAGCTTAGTATGAATAATATTCACATTAACTTAGAAATTTAAAATTTTTAAATATTTTTTCTAATAAGTTGGGATTATCTAAATAGTTTTTTTATTTTGAAAATGTAAACAAAGGAAGTAAATCACTTTTCCTCAGGCTATGATTTGAAAGCACTCTAAATGTTGAACAAAGGAATCAAGAATAAAATAAATCCACCTATTCTTGGTAGCTCTGATGTTTATAAGCATCTCTTTGTCAACACTGTTGGTAATTCAGAGTGAAATTAATTTATCAACCAGATGTAATATGGCACTTAAGGAGTTATTAAACTCATAATTAATAATACAAGGCTGGAGACAGTATTCCTTTGTTTACATATACATTGAGCTATGTTTAATTTAAAGTTTATATATTAAATCTTGTTTATTATTACAATCAAGGTGTTAAAAGTGAGATGCTGTCTCCAGCCCTGTATTATTATGAGTTTAATAACTCTTAAATGCCATATTATATCTGGTTGATAAATTAATTTCACTCTTAATTACTAACAGTGTTGACAAAGATATGCTTATAAACATCAGAGCTACCACGAATAGGTGAATTCATTCTATTCTTGATTCCTTTGTTCAACATTTAGAGTGCTTTTAAATCATAGCCTGAGGAAAAGTGATTTACTCCCTTTGTTTAAATATACACCGAGCTGTGTTTATTTTAAAATTTTATTTTGAAAATATATAATAAAACTGGTTGAAAATCAGTTTATAAAAAAATGATATAGGTTTTGTTAAAGTAGTAATTTTTGATGTAGCAGTAGTATTAATTTCTTTGAATAAATTTTAGATTGATATGAAATATATACAATTCATGTTTTATGGATCACTTGTTTTATCAACTGAATTTATGAATTTCTAAAATATATAGGAGAAATATTTAAATTTGAAATTATCTGCAAAAAAATACAAGAAAAAAAAAAACAATCCTATTAGACAAAATTATTCATATGTCAGAAGTAGAAATATGATTTGATAATACATTGAAAATATTATTAAATTAATAAAAAACTAAATCAAATGAAGCTCAAACTATTACTTTGGTATTCAAATATTACATGACCTTTTGATCAATTACTCACTGCAATATTTTCTTTTTAAAGCAAGTTAAGTATATTATTCAAAATTTTATACAAAGTAAATTTAAATAAACTAGTCTAAACAATTCCAAACCTGACAATAATATAGTTTATTAAAATGGAAATAAAATTAAATGTCAATTATAACATAAATTTATGAAACAATCTTGGAGTTAATAAACTTACTTCAATTTGTAAAGAAGGTAAAGTCTTTCTTGGTAGTTCATTACTAGTGATATATTTAGACCAGTTGCATATGTTTTTTTAAAACCATTGCATATATATATTTTTTAAGACTTAAAACTTGTTGTGAATTGGCTGATTTGCGAAATGAATATTTGGTTTGTCTATTGTAATATCATTATTTTTATTTAAGAAACATATTTTAATTGGGTTTTAATTAAATACATAGTGATGTGATCAAATTTATTATATTAAAACATTAACTAACTTCCATAATGAAAACAATGGAGTTTGATCACAAATCTATATGAATAATGGAAAAAAATGTTTGGGAGAGATGCTAAAAAAAAAAAGTTTTTAAAAAAATCATTCTTGAGTTTAATTTTAAATTGCTATATACTTTATAGAATATGGGAGATCAAGAAATATACTTAAATGTCAATTCTTGAAATCTAATGCATGTCTGTTCTATAAAAGTCAGTGAAATTTGATTGAAGATATTAAAAATTTAAATATTTTTCTTCCAAAAATAAATTCTATTGGGTTTTTTTTTTGTATTGTTTTATACAATGGATGACTAAATATAATATATATATATGAATTTCTTAGTCACTAAAGACAGTGATTTAACAGTTTTAAAGATACTGCAAAATCTATGAAAAATTTAATAAGATAAAGTACTGCTTTTTATTAATGTGTCATGTTGTGAGAAATTATCTCAAAAATAAATAAATATTATATATATATATATTTAATTTCTGCTTATATAATACAAAAACTTAATTTTGTTTCATTTTAGAAATTTAATTTTTAATTTAATTAATAACAATTTTTTTAACACTCGACTATAAATATAATAATTTTTTATAACTTTTATCTAAAATATTATATTATCAAGATAAGTGCCCACACTAAGTCATCTTAAAAATAAAAATAAATTATTTTTATTCATCGGTGTGCTAATAAAATATTAATATTTATAAGTATACTGTGAATTTGAAATTAAAAATCATTGATACAATTTTTTTTACTGTTGATCATTTTTCCTACCTTTATTATGATAAAGGTCTCTAGTACTATGCTAGATGAAATCTTAATTAAGAGTTAAATTTTGCATATGAATTTAAAAATAATTTATTTCATTATTTATTTATTTTTTAAAGAGCTTCCTATAATCATGAGCAATCAGTGAAAATCCAGATCTAAGATTTGAAACTTATCATGATGGCAAAGTTAAAAGACATTAAAGTTAGTACCTATTACAGAATTCTCTGCAGAAAACTTCAGCTAGTCTAATTTTACCTTAACATTATTAAAATTAAACTAATAGCTATATTTACCTATTCTTAAAAATCTTCCAAGACTACATCCAGTAACATATCTCCTACAATAATGTCCACAGGTAAATAGTAAATAAAAGGAATTGCTGCTAGTTTATATGATAATGTGCTCATTGTCTATGCATCATTATAATCTTCTTAAGTTTTTTTTCTCTCTCTAATAAGGCAAAGCATTTAGTTTATTTATTTATTTATTTTACTTGTCATATTTTAGTACTTTGAAAATCTATAAAACTGTGAAGAAATATTTTCATTACTCCAAAATAAAAACAAAAATTACATGATGATATAAAAATCCTCAGTACATTCAATAATGAGTAATACACATTTATTAATAAATATATTTATGCATATATATATATACTATTTAATACAAAATAAAATTATAACATTCTGTACCTGAGAAGATTATTGATGCTCTCAGTCCCTCGGTCCATCACCCTTAGAACTTCTCCAGTTTTCCGTGTCAAATGCCATCGTAATGATAGACTAAAATCAAATATTCAGATTTTATTTAAAAATAACAAAAATAATTGATTTAAAAATTATAATTTAATTGAATATTAAAATATAATAACAATTAAAAAGTAATAATTAATTTATATCATAAATGAATTTGATATAATATTGAGTCTTTTTAAATATTAATAGTTTTTCTACTCTGTTTATTAAAATAATATTCTGTTTCAGCTATTAATAATGATGGTTGAACTTAATATTTTAGAAATTGTTCAAAAATCTTTTTTTCCAAAGACAGATAATAGTAAACACTTTGCACTAAATATTATACAACTACCTAGTGCCAAAAACATTAAACAAAATTTTAATTTTGCTATGTTTTGTATTTGTTCATTTGTACTATTTTTTTTTTTTGATCTCAGTTATTTCAGTTTTGTGGAATTAAATTTTAAGATTGAGACCTATGAATTTGACTTACTTTTCATTTCTTCATTTAAAAAATTTAAAAACTAAAAATTTTCAAAAAACTGTATGCACATAAAGCTGTTGTTTTATCTAATTTATTGTATCGAAATAAAAATTGAACACTCTCTTAATGCAATATACATGCATTAAAGAAGTTTCATTTAAGAATCCTCCTTAAAATTCCAAAAAAATAATGGCAAGATTATAAAATCAATCAATATTTCTTCAACTTTCTGGATGTGGTACTATAAAGTCCATTATTATAAAATCTTATCTTCATTCAACTTGACATATAAAACAAATGGAGAATGCAAGACCTCCTAAAAGGGTAATTTATAATGAACATGAGCATGGTTGTCATGGGAGAGCTAGAACCCATTTATGTTATAAGGATTATCTCAAAGACATTCTGGAGAAATGTAATGTTGATTGTTTTCATTGGGAAGATATGGCAGAGAATAGAATACATTAGAGAACTACAATTAGACACACTGCTGAAGTATTTCAGAAAAAAAAGTTTTCTGCTGAAGAAATTGAAAGATAAACATTGCAAAATATCAAACTTAATCATCACAAAACTCACTTTAGAGCAGTTTTTTCCCTTCTTTTTTTTCTTCTCAGAGTTAGAAAGGCCATATTAGTTTATGAATGTCTGATGTATGTATGCTGACCATTCCAACTACCAAGATTAGTATCAATAAGTAATAATAATTACAATAATAATGATAATGATCTAATGCACTTCAGTGGATACAATTGCTATTAAGTAGAACACTAATTATTTGTGCTAATTAAAATGAAGAATACAGTAGTTCAGAAAATCAATTAATTCGGGTAATCACAATATATGTGATAATATACAGATTATACAACATAGAATAATTACACAAATATGTTACTAATATATTTTAATAATAAAACAGATGATTTACAAAATAGTTTTTAAATAATAATTAAAACATTTTAGAAAACCGTGTGCCTTCATACCTCAGTAAAAGTTGAAGATATATTTAAAAATCTGAGTGGTAGTCAAAAATTTCTCTAAAGAAATTAAATAGATAAAAATAAATCAAAATAAAGGAAAGTTGTGTGTCACAGTTTTGAAAAATTCTAATAACAATTTTGTATAAGGATAATGATATCTAAAATTTATTTTAAAATAAGAGAATAAACTGTTTTAATCTACTTCTGACTCATTTAAATATCATTTAATAAATTTTCAACAATACAGCAAATTAGATAATTTTTTTTCTTTCCTCAGAATCAAACAAAATTTTTATTAATTACAAATTTATTAAAAATTCCAAGGTATCCATTACATTTAAAATTTAAATTCTATTAATGAAAATATAAAATTTCAAATAATTTGCATTTTATAAAAACATTTCAAATAGTGTAACTTTTTTTAAACATATCTCTGAACACTCTTTTTCATTATGATTAACATGTCAATAGTATATCTCATAAAAAAAATAAAGATTTATTTATTCTTTTGCTCAAAAATCATCATTAACATATGGTGTTTCTTGGTTTTAAATATAAAGACTGCAGACCACACAGTGAAGTATGAAGAGATATATCTTGGACTTACAATTTACCCACTCTACTTTAAACACTTTTTAGCAAAAAACTTTTTACTGTCCATATATGCATAAACAATCTTATATTTCGACTGACCTGCAGTCTTCTTCGGACGTGTGATATAATGAACAAAATAAAATACATAACTATATAAATAATACCATAAAAAAATGTAAACAATAAAATTAATAAAAAAATAAAAAAACATAAAATATAACAAAATATAATAAAACTGAAATAAATATAAATATAATCAAACCCAAATAAAATAATCCAGGTAATATAAGATAAAATATACAATATAAATATAAATTATACATGTATATTCCTGACAGAATATATACATATTCATGAACAACTATTAATTTAAATATATTATTGATTTTTATTATTTTTAATAATCTCTTAATTACTTCTATTCCTTATCAACTTAAACTCTAATTTTATTATTCGCACATTAATAATATACTTATTATTTTATTTTCATATAATTCTCAATTCAACCTTAATTCATTTATTACGAATATTCTTTGGGTTTGATTATATTTATATTTATTTCACTTTTATAATGTTTTGTTATATTTTATATGTTGTTTTTTATTAAATTTTTATTAATTTTATTGTTTATGTTTTTTTATGGTATTATTTATATAGTTATGAAAAGCATAAAGCTAAACTAGTCAATAAGTAATCAAAATTACTCCTAATTCACAACTCAACCAGTCTAACCAAAAAATAAACTCTAAAGCACAACTAAAATTTACTGCTACAAGCAGACTTCTCAAGTGTAAAAATAACAACATATTTAAACTAAACATTACCCACAATTCCATTTACCTCACATACACCCTTAATATTAAAAGAACTTTTGTAGTTCTATACATTTTAGAAGTCTGCTAGTAGCAGTGAAACTATTGGTTGTGCTTTAGAGTTTATTTTTTCACTAGTCTGGTTGAGTTGTGAATTTGGGGTAATTTTGATTATATAGTTATGTATTTTATTTTGTTCATTATATCACAGCTAATGAAAGACTGCAGGATAGTTGAAGCGTAAGATTGTGTATGCATATATGTACAATAAAAAGTTTTTTGCTAAAAAGTGTTTGCATTTATATAGAGAGAGTTTTGCCTGTTTCAAAATAATAGAAGTAATAAATTTGGTAATATATCTTGGAATTAATGAAGAGAAATTGAAAACAGGTATTATTGACTTTATTGAAAAAATTACGAGACATGAAATGAAGCTGACCTGAACATGTTGCTAAAAAAATAACAACAGCTGGAAAGCTAATGTTCTAAACTGGATTTCAAAAGATTGCAAAAGATCTATAAAGAAATCCCACATGAAATGGATGAATAAGATAAAAAAAAGTTGCAAAAGTGATTGAAGAGAAATTATGAATTGGAGAAGATAAATTAAATTTGGATGAGACCTTCATTCTGCAATAAATTAATAATGGTTGAAACTATTGCAAATGATAATGATATATTAAACCATCTAACATTATATGATGCTAAGATCTAGGTGCAGTGTTCTCAGATTCAAGGTTCCTCACTGATGAAATCCACAAGTTAGAATCTAGTCTGGGGATATTGGATGAGTAGGCATTAGATAAGGATTTTATGCACAAACCTTCCAGCATCCAATGATTACTCTGGCTTGCACTGAGTGGTGCTACTGTATGGAGAGTTATGCCTTTGTGATAATGGTATATATATATATATATATATTGTCAACCAACCTTTAAGCTATCAACAATCTCAACCTGTAGTTAAGACAATCTGCTTTAACAATAAAGATGGTTAAAGGAGGTTACCTTGACTACAGGTTGAGATTGTTGAAAGCTTAAAGTCTTAAGTAATTGGTTTTATTGTCTTAGTAAATATATTCTCAAATAAGATTTTATTTGACAAAAACTATAATTAATAAAAAATAAATTTTTTATAAATTAAAATCTTCTAACATGCATGTCAAAACAAAAACAAAATTTTAAAAAGAACCACTAACCGATGAAGATGTTCAAATAACTGCAACTGTGTTTCTCTAGTAGTAAATTGCTGAACACGAATCCATAAATATGTCCTCAAATTATTAATAAATCCAATTGTCCCTATCAAAGCATAAAAATATATTTTCAAATTACATGCATACTAAAAAACAATTTAAGGAGAAAAGGCATTACCTTAGAATGATATTATTAGCAATACTCATTACTGATAAAAAATAATACATATATATATATTGTGCCAAGGCCAAATTGACACATGTATATAAAATAATTTTGTCATAAAAAAATTATTAAAACAAAAAAATCTTTCGCAAAAGAGTTTGAAATAAAAGTTGAAAAATCATTGATTTAAAGTGGGAAGGGGGTTTTCTTAAAGTTAAACTGAAGGTTTTATAAAAAGGAAGTAAAGAGTTTATTATTATTAGTGAAATACAATTTAAAAGCTTTAAAAAAATATATAAATCTCTTCATTTAAATTAAAGAAGAAAAATAATCTTAAAACTAGTTTTGATGTGTAGAGTAAAATTATATATGTGCGTGCGAATGTAAAAAAAATGTATCAGTATTAAATATTATAAATAAATGAAAAATGTATTTAAAAAAAAAAACACAGCGGTGCGCTACTAATTAAAGATATGAAAACAACACGTTTTGAAATAGCTACTACTAATTAAACAATCAATCAAAAAACACGTTGTCTTAGGATTAATTGCTAAAGAATTTCGACAACAGATATTTGCCGGAGGATATCAAAAGGAAAACACTTTGTCGGTATAAATACGGAATATTTTATCGGACAATCAATTGAGAGAGTTTTTTCAGTCTAGTTTGCAGTGACAGTCTTGTTCCAGTTTGAGATAACAGTGCATTTCTATTATGAATCCAGAAACAAACATGCATTGTTGAGCAGCTTTTGGAAATATACGCTCGTGCTCCAGCCTTTTTAGTCCAACAAGATCATCAAAACCTGCCTGAGAAATAATGTCTGCATAACAACTCAGAAATCCTCTGTCAAACGTTCAACTGTTTTCAAGAATAAAGCCAATGGATTTGCATAAAATCTCTTCAAGAAACGTCCAAGTCTAACCGGTTAGATATAATCCATCAGAAGCAGCAGAAGCAGCCAACAACAAGCAATATCCATGTTCCCAAAAATCCTAGGTAAACATTTATTTATTATCATTTATACATAGTAGCCACCGCTGTAATTCGTAAATATTCAAGATTCAAATTATATGAACTCTATCATACATAAAATGAACTATTGATATGTGTGTTGAAGTGTCAAATGCTATTAATGTTTTATTATTATATTTGTGAATGCTATATAAATTAATATGTGCGTGATCATTATATCAGTGTTATTAGTTAAAATAGATAAATACCAGTGTTCTATTATTAAAATCTACAAGAATATTTAAACTAGTTTAGAAATGTTAATTTAAAATGTGTGTGTATTATTAAATTATAAAGATGTTTAAATTTGGTAAATTAATGTTAGTTAATAAATTGTCTTTAAAATTAAACTCTATTTGTCGGTCAATTCTTTTTATCAATCTCTTCTTACCAATATTTTATTATTGATTAAAGTTAGACTGAGCTAGTTAAGGGAATTGTTTTCGAGCGCTGGATTATGAGCCTACTGCCCGAATACGTTAGTCTTCAGACTAGCTGGCGCCCCAGGAGTTTACCCCGAAACAAATAAAGTATTTGGATAGTAGGGGTTTGAATCTAGCAGCCAAGGTGGGCCATTGTTGATAGTTAAAGCTATCAATAAGATCTCCCATTTTGCTCGAACGTGCCGGTTCGTTCACGTAACCTTTATAAGATTATAAATGTATTATGAAGGAGTTTGAAACCGGCCAAAACTTGTATATACGTATAAGTAGGTGGTTTCTGCAGTTCGACCCGGTACAATATATATATATTTGAAGCGGAAAAAAAAAGTAGTAAAATAAAATATATATATATTTCAGTTATAAATTAAGTATAGTACAAAGATTTATTGTTTTTTTTAAAAAAATGCATAATTTAGCAATACAGTACTTTCAATAATTTAAAAAATTAATATTTAATCCTATTTTTAAAATAGATTTTATTTGAATCATTAATATATATTCTAATTGTCAGTTCTAACTATCACTCATATAGATAGAAATTGAAATTAATATATTTTATAGGAATAGCTATCTATCCAATGTATATTGTATGATCTACTTTATGCATAAACCTAATGTGTTGGAAACTCTCTTCTACTGATAAGAAAATATAATTTTATGAGAACATATTCATTGTAATATATTGTAATAATTACAAAAAAAGTTTACATTTAAAATATTCTAAAACAGTAGATTAATTTAGCATCTATAACTTAATGGTGTAAAAAGTAATTCTAAAATTAAGATACTATAATAAAATATATTAAGGTTTAAAAAAATCAACTTTTGCTGATAATGATTTTATCACTTACTTGTACTATTCTACAATTGATAATTTTATTAAAAAGTAATAAATTCATTACATCTAAAATACTAAGAGTATAATCTTTTCTTATGACAGTTTGTTTAAAATTTAAGTTATTTATTTTCTAAGATGACCTGTTAAGCCTTTGGGTTTGTGATTAATCACATAGATAATTTTTAAAATATTTTTATGCAGATGTCTTGTCATATATGTGATTATCCAAAGTTAATATTTTTTTTGTCAAAGTCAAGCAATATGAAACCTAAAAATAGATCTTCCCGATAAAATTGCAATAACATAATTAAAAAACATTGCACTTATCAATCAAACTCAATATTTTAAATTGTATAAAATTATTTCTCTGTCATGGGCTAGAGATCAGAGAAGATGGATTGAACTTGGAGAGATCTTCATCCAGCAGCGGATTGATAATTATTGACAATGACGATTATGTCATGTACATATAGATGTGTGGGCAAATACGCAATTGATTAATTATAAAATATAAATAAATTACTTGAAATCCATTAAATAAGTTTCATTGCATATTGGTAAATGTTTATTGTTACCTTTATTCAGCAATTGCTTGCTTGTAAAAATACAAATTTGGATTTAAAAAATTTCTGAGATTTTTCTCTCTATAAAACTTTAAATTCTGTAATGTATTACAAACATCCTTCTTATTACATTTGCAATGGCATGTCATTATTAACACTATTTTCTCAATTTATGAATTATAATCTAAACAATTAAAAATATGATAAGCTTAAGCTCTACTTTGCTGAGTTCATAAACTATCAATCTCTTGTCATGGTATATTATTAATATATTAGTATATACAAGATAGAATGAAAAACTACTTTGGATATTTTTGATTTAAATGGATGTATACTTTTGCTATATGTGAAGTATTGAAAATTCCAGTCTTAAATAAAAAGTGCCAATCACTGTCCAATAACTTAAAATAGTTGATTAGTTTTTTATGTTAATATCTAATTTTAGTTTATTTTCATCCTTATAAGAACACACAAAAATAAATTAATCTAGACAACCTATATTTAAGTCTAATAATCAATTTCTCTAATATAATTTTATCTTTAAAAAAAAACAAACAAACACTGGCTTATTTAAAATAAGATTATGCATTCTAATACCAAGATGCATAATATGATAAGTAAAATCTTTTTGTTATAATAATAAAAATAACAAATTTTGCTTTTCATTGTCAAACTATATAATCTTAGTTTTAATTAAAAATAAAACCTATGTCCTAAGCCTTGTTAACAAATAAAATTTGCTCAAAGCAGTTTCTTCCTGGCCTAAACCACGCCTGCTCTATAAGTAGAGAGCCTTCAATTATGGATAAAATTCTTATTAATATAATTTTTTTTTAAAAATCTGCGAAGAATACATGGTATTGGGTGCTAGTTTTTTTAATCATTGATGGATTTATATTAGTTTAAGACTACTATAATTTTGCTTTTAAGTCAAATTTTTGGAATAGTTTCTGTATGAATAATGTTACTAAATAGATATGCGAACCATGCTTTAGCATTAAATCCTAAGGTTTTTAAAAACTCTCAAAATATGCTGTCTACTACTTCATTTTTTTTTTCTTTTTCAAGATAATCCAGAGTCCATTCAAGTGGACCATCATCGACAAAATTTATCAGACTGCTATTAGAGGAAGAATTTCAAAAGAGAATCTCGCAAGTTCATTTTAATAATGCCTTTTTTCATTTTATTAATTTAGAAGTCTAATATTTAAGATTAGCAACCTGATTAGCAAGTGATAATAGTAGTTTCTTTTAGAGATATTTTTACCTCCCTCAAACTTATGTAAAAGTGATCTGGCTTTATGATTAAATCTTATGAAGTTTTCTCTCTACTTTTCTTTTATGACATTATCCAATGGTTTTATAAATTTGTCAGCAACTTCTGGATCTTCGATAAACAAAAATTGATTATAAAACGCAATTTTGGTTTTATTCCAACCTGAATGAAGTCAATGGAGTTATTAGCAACTACATTTACGACTTTGTAAAAATCTATAATAGCAAGAAGAAATTTGAGATTCTATTAATATTCTGTCCAAGATGTCCAGTATATAGGCTCCAGTTAGCTTTCCTTAAATTTCATCTCAGAACAGATTATCTTTCAATTACAGTAAGGTTACCCAATCCATGGCCTGCAAATCACATATGGCACAGAATAGCTATGAATGCAGTCCAATAAAAACTTATAAACTTCCTTAAAACATTATGAGAATTTTTGTGATTATGGGTCACAATGTGACTAAAATAAATGTATGTACATTCTCACTATTTCTACATAAGTATGGCTTATTTTACAGTGATGTGTGGTTTCTAATATGTTATTTTCTAAGTGCAAACAGTAGAATTGACAACATCAGACATTACATGTGCTCATGGGGTCTCTTTACTGAACTTTTATAGATTTCTCTTCCCAGAGACAAATATCCATTGCTTCACAATCATGCCTTATTCATGTCATTCCTTTTTGGCAACACCTACATTTGTGAACACCTATTTTCAAGAATGAAACACATTAAGAGAAAAATTAAAACCAAAATAACTGTTGAGCATTTTGAGAATTCACTAAGAATTGCAAATAACTCCACCAAACCAGATAATGATGCTTAGTTTGTCAAATACAATGTCAAATATCCCATTTTTTTATATTGTTCTTTTTCATTTTTTAATAAAAAGAAAAACATCAATGAAATTTTGCTACTTAGATATATATGTACATTTTCTATGTTAGTGATTACAAACTTGGAACATGCTTAATGATTTTAAGAAATTCTCCAAAAAAGGCTGCTATATAATTAGGCTATTATGTTATGATCTTTATGCTTATCTGTGATAGTAGATATCTTGAAAATTATGAGCAGACATTTTTTTTTTTTTTTTGCTTATCAGCTTTCAACAGTATTTGTGTATTTAAAGATAATTCACTTTATAGACTATCCACCTTTTACACAATTTGTACTTATTTCAGCACTAGTTCTACAAATTAATAAATAACTGCAAATTATTGCTTTTAAAATGATATATTTTGAAATCCTTCTTTAACTAAAAATTTTAATAAAAACTTAAAATATCATATGTGTTTTTAAAAAAATAATGCACTGTTAGTTTAGTAGTCTATTTGATATTTATTTTGTGACATAGGTTATTAGATTGGAGTTATGATGAATATTCATATTTTGAATATATAATAAAAAATTACAATATAAAATATAGTTCAAATAATGCTACATATATAATAAATAAAAATGATAAAAAACAAAAGTACTCAAATTGTTACAGCAAATATTTTATAACTTCTCTTACCTGTGCCACCTCCATAAAAAAACTGTAAGAGAATATAAATAAGAATAAAATCATAGCGAAATTCCAACACTTTTCCAGGAAGCTCAGTCAAACTATTAACTGAAACATAAACATAAATTTTATAAGCATTTATAAGTAAAATTTGTAATTAATAGATACAACATTGTTCAAAATTTGATTATCTATTTTTAATTTCAAATGTATAAATTTGTTTTAAAATTAATCATTATACATATCCTTATCATCATTACTTATTTCAAGTTGACAAATTTCTCCAATTATTCCTATTCTTTCTTTCTTTTTTTAACACTCTCTATTTCCTTATTATAACAAACTAATTAATAAAGATTACAAAAAAAAAATTGGATTATTCTCAAAAGTGGAATAAATATAAAAAATAGAATGGGATAATCAAATACATGAATGATACATATATAAATTATGGCAGTTTTTAAGATAGAAATTCAAAAACTAATTACTTCTTTTTCACTTATTATTTTTATAAAAGAGAAGAATTCAGTTTACTTCTTACAAAAAAAAAAGTCAAGAATTATAATGAAAGAATTCAATTCAGTTCAAAACCAAATATTCAATTTTCAATGATTGCAAAAATACTGTCAATCATGCTTCATCTTTTTAGAGAGCTTTTCATAATTTGTTTAAAGGCTATTTTATTTATCCCTTATATAAATTAAAATAACCTAAGAAAATATTTTTTTATTAAGTGTTAAATATAGAAAAAAAACCACTCCTTTACTTTGGAGGGAAAATAAGCCATTTAAAGTTAAAACTTAGGAATTGACAGTTAGTACTACTTGCATTTTTATTTTTCTTTAATTCAAGAGTTAATGAGCATCATGGTATCTTTCTAATATTTTCTCTATGATTCCCTAATAGGGTATTCCTTTTAATATCATCCTAGAATTCTCACTTCAATCGTAGTTTTCTAGTATTTTTTCTATTTTTTCATTTTTAGAACATTAAATGCAGCAAGTAATTATCATTTTTAGATTAAAAATAGGTCTCATACTTTTCCAAATTAGCTTATTCAAAGTTTCATATTAGAATCATCACTATGTCTTTCTTAAAATGACCCAATACTTTTTTTGTTTCTTTTTCTTTTATTTCTCATAGTTCTTTCCAAAACAAGTGATATACAGAAAATGGATGCAAATTACTGGTGACTGTTATTAATAAAGAGGTTATTATCATTCAGATAATATAAATGCATAATTCCATGAAATTACTGAATAAAAGATTTAAATACAAATTGTGATAGCTCAAATCTAAATGAAATTTATGAGGAAGGTAGTTTTCAGTAACTTCCATATAAATTTGAATAATAGATTGTAAAACTGACTTCTTTTTTTTTTACTTTAATTCATTATAAGTTAAGCTTTGAAAATAATTTTAAGAAAATGCAATAAATTTATCAAAATCCATATATGAAGATCTTAGCTAAAGAAATCCAATGCTATAAAAAATATATCATGAGATTTTTTTTGTAATTGTATATATTTATTATGTTTCCTTGAATAAATTAAAAATGCCTTGCTAAATATAGAAGATGATAGATAAATTAATAAACAATAGAACTATTTGATACTTAATTACTGTGAGATTTATGAATGATTAAAAGTAATGTTTTATTTCATTTCTGAACTTATAAAAAGTATTAATAACCTTTTTTGTTTGCTTTATAAAAAGAATTATCTTGCAATAACAATAAGAATAATTTTAAAACTATTTATTTCATGATTGTGTTGTTATTACATTATTAATCTTTAGCATGCATTATTCATTGTTTTACAAAAAGTTTTAATAATTAAGAAAAATAAATATAAGAAATATATTCAAAATATTCAATTACAAAAAGATTATCAGCTAACAAAAATTACTGTAAGAACAAGTCTTATAGATCTATAATAAAGTTGTATTCTGGAAAAAAACAACACATTTATATAAATAAGGGTCTTCACTATAAGATCCTATGTAAATTGTGAAATTATGACAACAAACATACCACAAAATCAAATTTCTATATCTTAACTTGACAAGTAACTGTAAATATTATAATGTGTAAAATAATGATCACAATACTTAATTTTATTATTATTCATTCTAAACATCAGATATTGACACTGGAACTCACATTAAATAATCACCAATCTTATTGCATCATTTAATAAACCAAATTCACTCCACAATAATCTACCAGGCATATATTAACAACACATATTACTATGATGGCAATCCCACAGCTAACTCTATATTGTTTTAATAACCTTTGTATTTAATAATTTTGTATTTTATTTCCTTAGTTTTTGTCAACTGTCTTAACTTAAATTATAATATGATTTTATTCTAAATAAAATCATCATTAAATAATAGCAATAATAATAGTAAAAGAATTCACAAAAGGATAATGTTATATCTACAAATGAATTTTCAACATAAAGTCCATTCAGAACAATATTTATATATTGGTTTCACAGAAAAAAATATTATAGACAGAGAAAAGAATGCTTTTATGACAAATTAACTTTTATGTTAATGCTCCATTCAACATTCAAATTAGGAAGAAAATCAATTACAATTTGAGTCAAATCTTGCATTGGTTGTAAAAAATTCCAGAATGTAAGAGTTCTTAGAGAGATGAAGCCAAGATTAGATGAGATCACATGCTAATACAAAATAAAGATGATTCAATATGTCCATTTACTTCATATAGACCTCCAGTTTGTAAAAATAAATTCACCGTTTAAGTAAAATATGTGCACTGAAACAAGATATAATTCATTAATTGAATAATTCCTTATTAACATCACTATTCTTCAATTCATTTTGTTTCTATAGATGGTGATTATCTATTAGACAAAACAGCACAGAAATGACAAGCTTATCAAAATGCAAACAACTGTTGCAGTTTTCTGTAGAAAATTTTACAGTGAGATTGACTTGTACGATTACACTTTGAAGCATTTTGATTCTCCACTCTTAAGTATAATAATAATAAATATATCAATTATTACTCAATACCGCTTTAATTAGCATAACATTAATCAGCTTAGTTACATGTAAGTGCATAGGACATACCGTAAGTTAGCTTATGTTGTATATCATTAAACTTGGACAAATTACTTATCAATTTTACTTTTTCTTTATACATCCACAAATTAATGGATTCAAATCTTTTGATAAATAATATAGAGATTAATCATTAAATTCCTTTATAAATGATTCTGCATATTAAAAGTATCAAATGTGATAATTAATCTAGTATTGTAAACTATTCTGCATGAGAGCATAGGTGACCATCACTCTTATCAATATCTTTTATTAGACTTATGGATTATAGATGTTCATGAATTATTAGAAAAATTAATAGCTTTTCCAATATGCATTTAATTTTGCACAAGTCTTGGAGGGTGTTCTCATAATGATTGATTCTCCTAAAAATATCTGAGGATTGTAAATTTCATTAAAGATTTATTAATCTGCTGCATTCTTGAACTATTCATAAGCTTACTTTTTTGTTTGCTGAAGATTTTCCCTTTCAACTATTATTGACTTGGAAAACACTGACAGTTACAACATATCTGTTATGTAAACCTTTGAATTCTGGATACTGTATAAGATTGTAGTTCACATTATTCTTTATTAAATTACTATTTTGATTAATAACATTTTTGATTATTAACTTGGAATTTTTTTGATAATTACCATCTAATTGTTGTCACTATCATTATTTTCAACATTATGTTTAATACCATAAATTTTTTTTGGGAAAGTAGTTCCTTTTTTTTTTTTTTTTGACTTTATCCTTTTGAATTACTAACATTCCATTCAGCTGCAAAGTTTTGTGAAAATGTAGCTGAATTATTAGGGTTTTTTTTTCTGAATAATAATAATGTTTATTATCAAAATAACATCAATTACAATGTCAAATAAATATCAAGGTTATTTTTGCTCTTGAGAGATTTCTTATTTTAATTTTTTTCCTTCTCATTACTCCAATTTTTGCTCTGCAGTCTATGACTTCTTTGTAAGATTTTTAAAATGTTATCATTAACAAGAAGTTTTCTTATAAAATATTTTCACAGACAATTTTGTGCAATCCCATTCTGTACAATGAATTACAAAATTATTTTTCTTTATATTATTATAAATATACTTATTTACTATATTTAATAATTTTTTGAGTATGATTATGATATACATTCTAACAAACATTTGACAATAGATTCTTGAATAACACTTTTATGTTTACGTAAAAAGTGTACAATAATGTTCATCTCATTATCATCATTAGTTATATGTCAAAAAACCACTTAGTTATATGTCAAAAAACCATTACTGCACATTAAAACCTGGCAATCTTTCTAAACTTTTTGGCAGATGACAATCATCCTCTTATTGTTCCTAAACCTTCCAAAAATATTATTCCCAATTCCTCTCATTCTAAGTATATGCATAAACCAATTCCTTTTTTGCTATCTCTTTAGAGTCATTTATTCTCTTCATCACTATTTCAAAGAAATCTTTTTCATTCTTCTCCAAATTCACATTTCCAAAGCCTCTAATTTTTTTTCTCTCTTTTTTTAAAAGTTCAAGCATCCATTTAATGTAAAGTAGATTTAAAACAAAACATTTAACAATTCCTCTTTCTTAATAATTTAATGAGCAACAAAATAATCTAACATTATTAAAAGCTCATCATTCGAAAACTTAAATATTTAAAAGATTACTAGCAATATTCTTATATTTATTATTAAAATTACTATCATATTTTTATTATTATTGGAGTTCTTGTTCCATATGCAAAAATTTATTATAGTTTAATTACAAAATTTAGTCTGCATTACATATTATTCTAGTTCATAACACTTACAATAAAAAATTATTCTAATGTACATCTCTAAGACAGTTAAATATTTGTAAATTGCACAAATAATTATAATTTTTAAATTTAACTTTGTGAAGTATTTATTAATTAATTGTAAAATATTTATATATTTTTTAAAAAGTTATTACACTAATATTTCTGCATATTCGTATTTTAACTATTCGACAAAAATTATTTATGAATCAAATACAATATCTTCTTTAAATTCTTCCTTCATTTTACATAAATTGTGAAAAAAAAATTACATAATATTTTTTTAAAAAAATTATCTTTCAAACCAAAAATGTTCTTAACCATACTTCAGAATAAGAAGTACTTAAGTACAAAATGTGCATGTGCCATACTGGGTGTATAATATTCTAATATTAAGGATTTTATCAGAATATACATTTTAAGGATTGTAATAGAGATGTTCATGGCATAAAAGCAACTTCATCTTGTAATTGAAAAATATTGTCAATTAATAATAGAGGTTTCTCATAAATTGCAATATGAATGCAATCAACTCTTCAATAAATAATTTAAAAATAAAAATGTAATATATTAAGATACTTAGATATTTAAGAAAGAATTTAAACTACAGTTTAGCAAAAAAATAATAATAATAAAAGTATTAAAAAAAAAAGTTTAAAAAAAAAATATTACATAACTTTTTTTTATTCATATTCAGTGATATGTTTAAATTCTTTGTGGTTCTAAAAAAGGGATCAAAACTAAAAATATAGCTTATATAATATCTCATCACAAAAAAGATTTCTAGTATTATAAAAAAACTTAAATATAAATATTAGACAAAAATTAAATCAGAAAAGCTAAAGATTCTCTTTATTTCACAGGTATTAAATTGTAAACCTTTTACAGAAGTCTTTGAAAGATGTTATACTTTTAATTAAAGATTGCATAAAATAATAATTGATTAAGCAGTTGGTTCAATCAAAAGTAGATGCAATATCCAACTGAGAGTGAGAAAAAAATCTCATCTGAATATCTGAGATGCGGCTCCTGACTTACAAGATATAAAAGCTTTATTAAACAATAATCTAGAACAGCGTTTATGAACCACCAGTCACAGATCAATTTTACTAGTCTATGAAAAATATCTTCAAATTTACAATTACAAAGTAAATTTCAAAACTAATTTTCAATGAAAATAAATCTACTGTAGTAATAAAACTCTGATCATATGCTGGTTGATGCATATTGTACAATTTGCACTTGTTAGTCAGATTTTACAAAATGATACATTTTTAAGTAACTAATAGTTTTGAAATTTTGTTTCTTTTTTAATTCTATAAAAATGCAATAAAATAAAAAGGAAACAAAATTCAAAGGTATTATAACGATCGAAATGAAAGTGAAGATCGAATCTAACCGCAAAAACAATATCTGCTCTACAAGGCGCCATCTAGGCATTTAAACCTAGAAAAATTTATAGAGTAGGCAGATACGCGCTGTTAAGATTCCACTTTATTTAAATATTCCGATCGTTAGCCCAAGTCACTAGCTCAGTGGAGACGCAGAGATAAAAATCTATATCTTAAATATCAATAAATAAAAGCCACTGCCAGAAATTAACACATAAAAATATTTATTTACGCACATATAAAATAACATTTAAATTTTGAGGAATAAGTTTAACATTTTAGATTTTTATATTAACTTTTAATTTTACATTTAACTAAGTTTCAATGAGTTTAATTTTTTATTTAGCTAGTCAAGTATGAATAGACTGCATAGATCTGCATTTGAAAAGAAAATATTCTTCCCTGATTTAACCTTAGGCAACAAATTTCGCAACCAAACTGGCGCCAATCCATCTGATACATTCATGTATTCAATGTAGCATGATACGACAACACAAAATACTATACTGTCAGGAAAGTACATCTGAACAATAAGTAGAAATAGAGAATACATTGACTCTCCACCAACAGGAATGTGACATCTGTTGGCAAGTAGAACAATAAACAATAAACTCCATAGGAATGGACTGCGGTCTTCTGCCGACTTACAAACCCATCCATAGGCAAACAGAGGGTGTGTGGCGTATATCTATAATCCTGCCCGTAGCGGACCTCATACTACATCTACTAATTACACAAATATATCCAATCCATTGAACCAATTCAACTACGAAATGAATAACCTAAGATTACCCTCCCTTAATATAACTTTACAAAACTATAAAGCCATTCACGCTCGACTTAAATTTAACATTTAAATACGTTCGCACAAATGCATTTTATAAAATTTGTTTTAAAATGTTGAGTACAGATCAGCTGCACAGATTCCACAGTCAAAAACATTCCAAATTAAACACAACCGATCAACATACAAAGTCATCGATAAACGTCACTTGCATAGGGAATATACAAATCCCATTATCATTCATCGTAAGATGCTTGCAGTGATATCGTTGACATATATTCTAATCGAATGTGAAAACCACAACATTATCAACCGCTAACGAATCTATGCAACGTCTATACCCAACCTAAATTTCATCATTTAAAATTTAAATAACAAATAATTTATACAATAAGAGAGAAAAAAAAAAAAAATGGAAATGATTTTTATCAATCGGAAAACATATAAAATTAAACATTATTAATTGATTTTAAAACTTACAAAAGTCAGATATAAGAGTCCGTTTTTAACATTTAAGTTGGCTTGTTTATCAATTTATAAAACTTGACAAAAGTTCTTAATTGATTTTAATAATTGTTCATTTCATATAGCTTATGGTAGAAGAGTCCAGGTTCCTGTTTTTAATTCCCGCGACGTCTCCATTGGAAGATAATGTTCTGGAGGTAGCATTAGCTGGTTCCATTCTTGTATCACAGTCTTTTCATTTTATATTTTTTTTAAAACAAACAAAAAAAAAATGAGAGAGAACGGCAAGTGCGTCCTACCGTTCTCATCAAATCAAGTCCGAAAAAACTGTCTGGAACTCAATATTTCTCTTTTTATAGTAAATCTCCAGATTGAATGAACAAAGACATCACTAATCCAAAT
Source organism: Epiperipatus broadwayi (assembly GCA_028023455.1). NCBI lineage: Eukaryota > Metazoa > Onychophora > Udeonychophora > Euonychophora > Peripatidae > Epiperipatus > Epiperipatus broadwayi. The sequence goes on from JAQFVV010000033.1 coordinate 7,701,406, forward strand.
TTTCGTTCGGGTCCGGGCTGAGGCTTGGTGCTTCCATTGGTCAAGCTAATTTCTTTTTATTTTCTTATCTATCTTTCATCAGATCATTTTAATTATACAAGAGCCTGAAGCTAGCTTGCTTTTCAAACAATTTATAAACAATCATTTCCATTTACAGATTACAAGAATTAATTAATACCTGTTTTTATTTTTAAATCTTGTACTTTTTTTTTTTTATAAAAAAGTACGTTCAAATACTTATTTACTTGTTTTTTAAAAAAAAATATTTTTAAAGTTTGGCATCTGTGCGAATGTATATACGTTTAACAATATTTTAATTTTAGTGTTTAGTTTTTTACTTTTATTTGCGAACTTTTAAGTTTTTATTTTAAATAAATGTAACGACATATTTATATATCGTTACAGTATATTTATTAGTTATTTATTAAAATGAGATTAAACTATAATATAGAAACAGTAAAATGACAAGCTTAAATTAAATATTATTTTAAAATTTTTTTTGAAATGATTAAAAAAACAAACTGAAATATTTAGTAAATTATTTAAATGAATTGCTTTGTTACTTTACGTAAACCAAAAAAAAAAGTTTCTTTTGTTATAGTAAAAAGTTACACTAAGAACAAAATAACCGCCCCTTAAATTTATACCACGGTTAGAGCAAAGCTGGAGAACTAGCATTTTAAATATCTGTTGGAAGTTTTTGCATGCATTTTTTATTCATTATAAAATTATATATTTAGCAAAGATTTGATGACCTTAAAGGTTAAAAAAATATATAAAATATAAATTTGAAATATAATAATATAATAATTAGCCTTTAACAAATTGAACACAAAAAGGCAAGATACATTATTTCATTTTTTATATAAGAGTTCAACCTCTCAAGGAAAATCGAATGAAACTGAAATTGAGAGTGACCAGAAAAAATCTTTCTTCATTAGATGTTACAATGATGAATATCTGCTGTATGGATTTATTCTTGGCCTAAAGCTATGGATCGAGATGTACACCTGATGTTAATAATTTTTACAAGTCAGTCATTAGACTAGAGATTATTTAATAATATTTCTGTAATGTAATTTTCACTACACCACTCTCAAGCAAAGTAGAGACTCATTTCTATTTGTGTTTAACACCTTGTGGAGGGATGTAATCATAAACATATGACCAAAGAGATGTGAAAAAGGTCTATGATCCCCAAGATGCATACTTCATGCTGAACCAGCACTTATCAGTTGGCCCAAACCATAATCTTTATCATTGTTCAGTATATATATATCCAGATAGCAAATTACTACAGTTTATGTGATCTGTCACGATATTCACTCTAATGACACAATAAAACCATCAAAAATGAATGACATTTGAAGTTGAAATATTCAGAAAAAAAATAAAACTTGGAATATTTTGAACATAAAAAAGCAAGAATTTGTTTTACAGAAAAAAACATTTAAACAAATTTTTGTCCAGTATAAATCTCTATTAAAATGTTTCTATTTAATAGCACTTCAGATTGTTACAACCAAAAAATCATTTACTGCCATGGAAACTTTGATAAAACTAATTTTATTATGATTGTTCAGAAATATTTGGATAATCGGCTGCTGATAAAATAGATTGATAACTCTTTTTAAAGATACTACCAGTCAATAAACAAGATTAAAGAATCAAAAATATTTGAAATTCAAATTGATGAATCATCTAATATTTCTAAAAAATCTATATTATCTCTTATGTTAAATATACCGATTTTATTTCTGAAGACATCAAAGAAGAATTTCTGTGTTATATAGAACCAGATTCATACTTAATAATCACTGAAATTTTTAATGCATTAAATTCTTAAATTAACAAACATGATTTGCATTTGGAAAAATTGTGTAGGTTTATGTAGTGACAGAGCAGCTAATATGGTGGCAAGCATTATGGTGCTATTAAAAAAAAGTTCAAGTAGTTGCGATCTCTGATTTATTAACTGCATATTGCATATTTAGCAGCTAAAAATTTATCCCCAAAACTGAATCTATAAAAATTGTAAATTCCGGAAAAAATACAAAAGTGAACCCTAAATTCTAGATTATTCGCACTACTTTGTCAAGAAGTTGGAGCAGAATACGAGGAATTATTACTTCATACTGAAGTCAGATAGCTCTCTCAGGATAAAATGCTAAGCAGGCTATTTGAATTAAGTACAGAAGTATAAATATTCTTGGTTGAAAAAAAAAATCATTTGCAAAATTGAATGGGTTGCGAAACTAGTTTACTTAAGTGATATATTTTCCACAATAATGATTTAAATTTATATTATAAAGAAATGGGAAGAATGCATTTAATAAAATCGACAGATTTTTAAAAAAATACAATTTTGTATGAGCAGAATAAAAGAAAGTAAGTGAGATCTGTTTGTTACTTATTATGATTTTATTAAGAGCACCAAGATGTGAACAAATTAAAGTTAAATAAAATTATTTGTCACCATATACAATCCGTTTATGATGGTTTTGAAAAATATTTTCCATTAACTTGTGCAAGATGAATTTAAAGATTACAAATCCTTTCAGAGATTTTAGAAACAACAAAGAAGAATATGAATGTCTCTTGGAAATGAGTCAGATTTGACATTAAAATCAAACTTTAACTAAAAAAAATTAAATAAATTTTGAATCAAAGTAAAAAATGAGTACCCAAGTCTGCATGAAAAACCAACGAAAATGCTTGTCCCCTTTGCAACAACATATTTGTGTGACAAGGGATTTTTGGCAATGTGCACTATAAAAACAAACTCAGAAACTGCCTTTCCATAGATTTCACCTGTTAACTCATTTCATGTCAAATCTTGTACTACTAATTGAAAGTGAATAACAACAATCGCATTAAAATTTTAAATTGAAAATCATTCTCTTTTATTTCTACCATCTTTGTGACAGTGCTTTGGCTTTTAATCTTGTGGACATCTTTTTGTATTCAATATTTCTTATAACAATTATTACGTGATTACATTGCAATAATTATTACATGATTTGTAATTTTTGAATCAAGCAATATTTGTTAATTGTTCTTAATTAACATTACCTTTATAATTATAGAGTTTGTGACTCTATAAATGTACTTTTTATGGCAATCAGTATTTATTGTGCTCATTATTCTGGGATTATTATTTTTTTTTTTATAATTTAATGGTATGAATAATAATATGACTACGTATTTGAATAGTTTTTTGTATTAATTAGGACATTATGTCAATGACAAGTGAGTAAAAAAAGCAGTGTGCATTTCAGGAATCGAACCAGTAGTATATATATAATGTCACAGATAAAATAATTTATTTTTAATTATGTTATCAATTCATGAAAAATACTCTTGGGCAAGACAGATTTTTGTCATAATTGGTAACCATGGTTATAGGCAACAGTATTAAAATTAATTGACAAAGGTTACCAATGACTGATAATAGCAAGACTCATTATCATAAAAAAAAAAACAGTATGAAAAGAATGTTTTTAGTGATCTTAATAAATTCCTTCAAAATATGGATGTATGCATGATTGTGTCAAACATTCTTTTAGGTTTTTCCATGGAAAGGCAAAAAGTCATTATTCAACAAAAGATCAGTAGGTGAATGGTTCTGATCATTGTTATGATTACACATGATATGCAAATTGGTTGCCAGTATTTCAGTAATATATAGGTAATAATGCTGGATTTCAAAATTTTTGAATCCAGTCACTACTTCTTTTCAGAAAATAAATAAGATATAGAAATATCAGCAATTTTGAATAGCATGCATAAACATAATAATGATTAGAACTACCCACCTATTGATTTTCCACTGTATAAGCTATCCTTATGAACACATAGAAAAATCTGAAAAATATTTGTTATCTTTAATATCGGAAAATATTTGTGACAATGTATATATAAATTATTAAATTCTACTTGGAAATGAGACCTCAAAAATATTTAATAACTTTAGCAATAATTTGAATATTGTATAATGAAAAATATAAAAATTGCTTAGATAATCTAAAATATTTAAAATTTATAATATATTGCATTTCTTTTTTTCACTTTATTACATTAATAAAATTATATTAACTATAGTACAATAAATTTCTTTTGTGCATGACTAGTTAGATATGTGTGCATAAAAATTAAAATCTTAAGTTTTATAAAGCTTTACTTTACCTATATTTTTGTTGTAAATTGGTAAAAGAAGATTAACACCTCGACCAGATGCTAATAATAATAAACATATTATGACTCTTATTTGTAATCCTAAATCATTTTTTGGCCATAAATTAGGAAGTAACAATGCCATTTTTTTTCTAAAATTGGTCCATGTTGAGGAAGAAGTTTCTTGTGGTAGTAAAGGCTAAATATATATATGGAAAAAGAATTAAAAAAACATTTAGGCTTCCCTTATATTTTTCTATATATAAATGTAAAACAAAACAATATTAGACTATCAATAAATGTATATAACATTGGCAAAAATGTGTTGTTTTTTTAATTTTATTTAACATTTTCTTCCAATATTACAATTTTTTACTTTCACGATTAATTATTCCTTTAACATTATTCTAAAATCTTTCTTCAGTTCTTCAACACAAAATTTTCTTTTTCGCATTTCATTTCTGTTTACTCTTTTTTCATTTTTACAATTACCTAATTATGTCAGGAATGTTATTGCTGCTCAAGTATATTCTCATTTATTAAACTGTTTCTATTTTGAATAAAAATATAAATGAAAAAGGTTTTTTATGTTTATAAACTCATTAACATATGCTATGTCTAGCTAATCTAAGAGTGCACTTCCCACAAGTACAAATCACTACTAACAGTTAATCTTTAGATAATTTAACATACGATTCTTAATAGCATCTTAACAATTTACATATATACAGTCATTTAACATAATAAGGGCCGAATGCATACATAAATTATAATCTAAAATACAAGGTATAAATCCTTTATGTTGCTTTTTCAAATTAAAAATAAATCATAGATATAATAAAATATCTTTACTAACAACAAAATGATATATAACAATAGCTGTAATATAGTCATATAATCATCACAAATAAAAATAACATATATATAAAAGCTCTTTTCGGCAAATTTTAAATTTTTGCCCTTTTCAATATGGCTTAATTACAAAAATAACCTATGCTGCATACATAGTGACATCTACCGGCTCTATATAAAATTAACATAAGCCTATAATTACACTTAAATATCTTTATAACAACACATATTATACAACCCTCCATTCATTTTTCATTATCCAATTATTAGTTAAATTAATTGATGTTTTATAAATGTTCATACAATTATTTCTGTTATAATTAATGTAATTGGTTTCATATATTTTCCTTCTATTAATTTCTTTAATATAATTTAATGGACTTATATTCTTAACACAATCTATTCTATGTCCATATTTTAAGTAGTGAACATATAATGCAGATCTGTCATCTCTTCTATTAATAGCATTATTATGTTCTTTAGCCCTTTCTTCTAATTGTTTTGCTATATGTCCATAATAAACCATACTGCAAACCACACAAGTAATTTTATATACTAAACCTTTTTTATATTTTATATCATCTTTTATTTTATAATTCCCTACTAATATATCAAGAGTTTTACTGTTTGATCATCCTATTTTAATATTTTGATCTATATAATTTTTATTTTTTAATAATGTATTATAAATTTTAGGAACATATGAAAGTTTTACCCATTTTATATTTTCTGGTTCACTATTATTACCCACATTATTTTGTTTATAATTAAAGAATATATTTCTAATGGTTCTAGGGTTATATCCATAACTAGTATATAACTTTATAAATTTCTCTTTTTGCAAAGTAGCTATCTTCCTATCTGTGTTATATTTATCATTTTTGTTTTTAAAATTTTTAATAACTGCCATTTTTTGTTACCATGCCTGTTGTGAATCCATAGAAATTATCTTCCTTAATTTATCTTCTTTAATGAAGTGTTTTAATGTAATTATATTATTATCATCTATCTCTATATCTAAATATTTTATTTTAACATCAATTTCTATAATTGTAAATTTTATATTACAGCTATTGTTATATATCATTTTGTTGTTAGTAAAGATATTTTATTATATCTATGATTTATCTATAAATAATAATTTAGATCAGTATGATTTGTAAGAGTCCTAGCTGGCTGTTCTCATGTTCGAGGCCAGTTCTCCGCACTTGAAATCTCTGTGCCATGAGAGATGATCTGCTCCAATATATATGTCCTTGAGCACAGATGAAGCTCCAAGAATCTAGGGTCCTCTTGTTTATCAAATTAGTACTGAGGCATTCATTGTTCAATCCCTGAAGTTGATTGGCTAGTACTCTTGTCCACCCGTTCAGGTGATTCTTCATTTTAATCTCCATACAAGAATTTACATCATTATCTTTCTGACTTTAATTAATGAGTTATTTTTATAGTTTGTCATTTATGTTATAAAGGAAATCTAACTCGAATTCCTTTAATTGTTTTATTTCATTAATGACGTATTCTAATCTCATTAATTAAACTATTATTCATTTTAGAAAATAATCTTTTTCTAATCTTAAAGTTATAAATCTTTAACTTACTAATTTTAAAAGAATAAGTCTTTTAAAATTCTTTAATTTATTAAACTTATTACTTTTCTCTATGTAAGTTTATTCCTATAAATGTATGTGCATTTAAACATACAACATACATATCATTACTTCCCCCACATTCAGAGATCTGGTTTTAATCTCTGAAATTACTAAGAGTTATTAAGTTACATGGGGATTTTTATCTTCCTTTAAGCACACTTTTGTGAATTATATTTCAATTCACTAGATGCATTCTCTGGAGTTGTAATTGTTTGAAAATCACAAACATTATTTTTATTTTTCATGTCTACGCTAATATCTGACCACTAGACATGACTAAGCGCTAGAGATTTTGCTCTGTCAATGTCCTGCTGACTATTATGCAGCTACTTTACTATATGCTGCCACATTTCATAATGCAGCCTTTGTGTACCGACAGTTGTTTCCGGGCGTTCCAAAGTTCTTTGTGAAGGAAAGTAGGATGTTTCTTTGGCTGTACAAAGAGCTACCATTTTATGCCAATAAACATCACATGATCATCATTTCTTATACTTGCTTATAATTGTTATTAAAATAGGCAAAGCTCTCTATATGTATTGCCACTCAGTGCAAGTCAGAGTAATCAGTAGATGCTAGAAACTAGTCTGGGGATATTGGATGAGTAGGCCCTAGATGGGGATTTTATGCACAAGCCTTCTGGCATCCGTTGATTACTCTGGTTTGCACTAAGTGGCAATACATATAGAGAGTTTTGCCTATCATTTTATGTTTTACTTGTATGTCTTTGTACTTCATTTCCTTATATTTCTGGTCATCATGGACCTTCTCTGACCTGATTTTGTTAATTACTGGTTGCTAGAAAGGTTTTTTCTCTCTGAGTATATTTATTTTACCCAATTTCATATTAATCCCCTCGGAAAGTTTTTTTTTCTGTTGGGGCTATTAATTTTTTTACTAATTGTTACTTTTACTCTCATTTCTCTGAATCAGTCTCATCCTAATAGGGGATTGACAGGGGCATGTACTACATATAGTGGTAGTACATTACTTTTGCCCTTAATTCAATGTATTGGCGCTTCAACTACACCCTTTATTCTCTTAATCAGTCTCGTCCTTATATGGGGTTGACAGGGGCATGTATTACACATAGTGTTTATACATTAATTTTGCACTTAAATCGACATATTGGCGCTTCAACTACACCTTTTATTCTAATGATGTTACCGTTCACATCTAATACCTTTAGGTTAGTTTTTGTGTATAATAAGTCTTTTCCTACACTTGGAAATAACAGTATACCAATCGTAGACTGATATTAATGATACTCCATTATCACTGTTGACCTCCATAAATATGGGCTCAGCACACATATTGGTAAGATTAATTGCCTAACCCTGATATTAATGTTTATAAGTCTTACTTTCCTTGTTGGGATAATTATGTTTTTCTTTACACATTTTTTCCATCCTGCCTCTTTTTTTTTACAATTATTGCAGCGTTCTCATTTATGAAAATAATTTCTAGCTTTGTGATCCTTTTTCTCACAGCAAAAACATATAAATGGGTTTTTAGTGTTAGCACTATTCTCATCATTCTTAGACAATTCTTTACTTATGGTTTTACAAACTTCTGTTTGCGATTTGCTAAAATCTTGAACTCTGTGAATTTTCGAGAGCAAGCACGAGTTCATACGCTATCCCACATTTTATAGCCACTATATAATTTAAATCACTAATGGCCAATAATTGTTAGTGTAAACTATCATTACACATACCTGTAAGAAATTGTTCAAGCAGAGCTTCACTAAGAAAAGATCCATAGACGCAATTTTTTGCTAGATTATGAGAGCACTATCATAATCTTTTATACTTTCATCCCATCCTTGGTTCCAAGTTTGCAATTGCAGTTCAGCGACATTTCTCAAAGGTTGGGGGTTAAAATGGTTTGACAAATGCTCTTTAACCTGATCGTATGTACAATTTCAGGAGTTAAGGATCCAATGAGCCTATTGGCTATCTCAATAACTCCTTTCCCAGCAAAGCATAATAATGAAGCAATCTTATACTTATCATCTTTGACTTTATTAAAGAATAAATATTTTTCTACATGTTGAATGTACAGGGGCCAACTACTTGCCTCATTGACATCAAATTCACAGATTGCTACCTGCATTGTCTAGTCATTCTTTTACCTAAATTTAATTGTTCTTTTAATTAATGGTTTGAATCAAGACTGTGACTGTGCCAATTTCTATTTCTAACTAATCTAAGAGTGCACTTCCCATGAGTACAAATCACTGCTAATAGTTAATCTTTAGATAATTTGCTGTACGATCCTTAATAGCCCTTAACTATTTACATGTATACAATCATTTAACATAATAAGGGCCGAAAGCATACATAAATAATAATTTAGAACAATACGACCTGGCTGTTCTCACGTTCAGAGGCCAGTTCTCCACACTTGAAGTCGCTGTACCATGGTAAATGATCTGCTCCAATATATATGTCCTTGTGCACAGGTGAAGTTCCAAAAATCTAGTGTCCCCTTGTTATCAAGTTAGTACTAAGGCACTCATTGTTCAACTCCTGAAGTTGATTGGCTAGTACTCCTGTGCATCCGCTCAGAAGATTCTTCATTTTAATCTCCATACAAGAATTTACATTGTTATCTTTCTGACTTTAATTAATGAGTTATTTTTATAGTTTGTTATTTATCTTATAAAGCAATATATACCGAGGCTGTAACCTTGAGAATATGCATGTAAAATGCGATAGTAGAGACCTCTACAGGTATTTAACCACAAGCTTACGCTATGGAAGAAAACACCTGTAGAGGTCCCTACTATAGCATTTTACATGCATATTCTCGAGGTTACAGCCTTGGTAAATATTACTTACATAATCAATGTGCATTTAATAAATTTATAATTACAACTTATAAAGGAATGTAACTCAAATTCCTTTAATTGTTTTACTTCATTAACAATGTATTCTAATCATCATTAATTAGACTATTATTTATTTTAGAAAATAATCTTTTTCTAATCTTAAAGTTATAATTTTTTTACTTACTAATTTTAAAAGAATAAGTCCTTTAAAATTCTTTAATTTATTAAATTTATTACTTTTCTCTATATGAGTCTATACCTATATATGTATGTGCATTTAAATATACACATACATATCACGTTTTTATTTTCAAACCACTTTTATTTCTTTTGAAGAGATGACCAATGGTTGTAAATAATAGTTTGGCCAATATTCATACTTGATGTGATTTCTAAATACTATAATGTGATTAAAATATATTTTTATAATCTCTATTGAGAGTACTGAAGATAAAATGAAAAAATATCAGTCTTATAATATAAAAATTAAAAATATTATAAAAAATACAGAGTTTTACAAATGATTAAAACAGTTTATAAATGACTGAATCGTGCTTTTAAGGAGGAAAAAAATGAATATGTTTCATAGTTTAAATTCTACCAAACTATACTAGTACCAAAAAAAATTTAGAAAATATATAACTATGACAATAAATTTCAAAATGCTATGTTAGAATTAAAATAATACTGTTGACATATTTTCATAGCTTGAAGTCATGTGACTAATGTAATTATAGTACCTACACACTGTATACTGATGTGGATATTTGATGTATGCACACTTTGGTTTGTCAAATCTATAACACACCTTTGCATTTGTTTTTGCCTAGTCATTTGGACAGTTTTTAATATTTTAGCTGAAGATTCTCAATGTTTTGGTCAATTTGGTATTCATCTAATCCAGTTTTCTGACAACTTTAATATTGGAGTCAATTTTCTTTAATGTAACCACCTACTGTAGATTCATCTGAATCACTTAAAAAACTACCGAATCAAAAGTGATATTTGGGTCCATTAATAGCTTGACTCTACGACCATGCTCTTTCAATCCACAAATGAAATGATCTCCCAGAGCTTCATTTAAAAATACTTGAAGTCACAGTTCAGTGCTAGCTTTGTGAATTCTGTGGTAAAAATATTTAGCCTTTTCGTCCCCCCCCCCATGATCATGTAAATTAAACTATACCATTGTAATATTATCAGAGGGTTCGGATAGACACAAGCTATCAAGAGAGATATTGCTGTATTGAAATCTAACTTGAAAGGTATAACAGCTGACTGAGAATATAAGATTGCATATGTTGAAGAATTACACATGCTTATAAAAATTGCTAATTTTATTTCTGATTTTTTCACTCAACATATGCTGGTCAATTTTCTGGAGTGGCAGGATTAAATACCTTCTAAGAAAATATTACTTTGATTTTTTTCCTTTTTCTAACCTTAAGGGGGGGGGGGAGGACAGAAAATGAGCAACTGTTATCATTTATTGATGCACTAATAATGTTAACTGCCAATTTTTCTTTCAAAAAAATAAAAAAGATCTAAACAACCTATGATCATAAGTAAATCCTATTGTGACTACACCAATTCTATTGTTTGTACTGTAGTATGGCCAGGATTGATAAACTTGGTCATTTATAAAAACAGAACTCTGTATTAAATGTATATATATATAATATTTTATATCTACAGTATAGACAAATACTTAGATATCATGGGTTGCCTCAGTTATGGTCGGTGAAGTATACAATTATGGTCAGTGAAGTATACAATTGGAAGAAATACTATAATTTCCATTTTGAACTTGACACTTTCAGCATATAGATGGCTTGCCTCTTATGCGGATATGGTGATGACTGTAACTAGAAGTTTCCTACTCCAGTTTAGAGCATGCCTCACTGGATACTATAATACGGTGAACAACTTATGTACTGCCATTCAATGTCTGATAGTTATCTGAACTTCTGAAAATTGTTATTTGTTTTGCCTCTCGAACTTCAATAGTATACAACAAGATATCTATTATTATTGAAAATGACCAGTTTCACTAATCTAGCTTTCCAACTGGCCTGTTTATACTATTTGCTATACTTCCTTTTATTGTTATTTTCATTGGTCAGTTTTATTGAAAGTTGAATCAGTTCTTGATAACATTATAATAAGGAGAAGTCCATTATTTGACGATAAGCTTCTGCTGAGTTAGTATGAGTTCACAATAATATAACTGATTTTTTTAAAAACTTACATAATAACTATAATATAAAGCTACATATATTGTGCCGGTCAAAATCGTGTATTAATTCAACAAGACCAATAATCCAAGTAAAAGTACCTTGAATCCAACCATCAAGATACATATGTCAGGGCAAGGGTGAATCCTAACCTATTTGCCTGAACTATTGCCTCTCTGACTAACGGATAACATTTGTGATGACACAAGTAGTGCTTGTTTTTATTCCGTCCCAGCTGGAGGTCATGGTTCACAGAGAGACTCAAAATAATAAAAGGTTTATATAAGAAATTAATGATTTAGTGAATTTCAGAACAATATAGAGGTGACTGGATATCGATTACTAATGGTTTGAACCGTAATAATGATAATTCTTTAGGGGAACATTACAAAAAAGTGAATTTAAATCAAAGAAATATTATAAGTAAATAGAGTAATTTACCTTAGAGATTGGGAGTGATGACAAACTAAGCTTATTTAAAATAATAATATTACAGGAATTTATTAAGAAATTAAGTTACAAAATAAGTTATGTCTTTGTTTATATAAAATAATTCGGATTTTGTTTATACAACTTGGTTATTTTGTTGAATTCATTTTTGATGCGGCTAAATGCAAGGCATTTAATAACAAAGTAAAAGCTTGTTAATTGGTCTGCCAAGAACCAATCAGCAATAAAATATTATTAGCCCTCTTTAAGACATTACAAATAAATCTATTATATATATATATTATAATGTTTTCCGTATTTCTAGGCCTCTATACGCATTATAAATGCGCAAGTTGATCAAGTTATTTTTTTAAAACAAAAGAAGAACGTTTCATTATTATACTGAAAACATAACTATCTTTCCTGATCAGCTCGGCCTAGAATTATTACCTAGTACAATTGTGAGCTGAATCAGTTTTTGATTTCTACATGAGGGCGCCAGAGTCGTTAGACCCACTGAGTGTGTCAAACATATTGCAACTCGTAAAGTAATAATTATACGATCGGGATTAAAATTCCCGTTAAGTAGAAGATATTTCCCTTTGACTTAATTAAGAAAAATAAATCTACTTAGCAAAGGTAATTTGTATACTAATTTGAATCTACATAACCAAATATAAAACTTAAATATAATATTATTAATTTTATATACGAACAATGAAAGTTATGTTAATAATAAAGATTTATTCTAGCCCGTCAAACATTTAATATTTATAATTAAGAAAAAATTATAATATTGGAAAGTATTGTGCATATGAATTTAATAATTTGATTCAAATATTGAAGTAATAACTAATTTGTGTCTTAATTTTCCATGGTAACAGTTTCATTCACTTCTCAGTTCGCAAATGTTTAGATCAAAAAAATTATGGGATAACATTTCATTCAAATCTCTATTCATAAAGCTTTATGTAAAAGGTATGGCCATTAACTTACCGGTAAGTTGATATTTAAGTAGGTCATTGATCCTCCGACGTCCAATTCAGTCAGTGAGTAGTCCGCAGTAGTTGTTTTTTTAGTTTTACTCCTTCCAAATCTCCGATCAAATTTAGGTAGAGTCAGATGACGATCTAGGTGACTTTTCTCGAGAGAAAGTGTCGGCAAACAATAGAGTTCTACTCGCTCATGGCGAGCGATTTCAGTTCGTATCTAAGTGGATACATTTTATTAATATTTTTTTTTATATAAAAAAAAATACGAGGCACTTCAAATTGCTCAACACTCTCTGGAACAACAAGACAAAAGACACCTTTCAAACCTGTCGGCTTCTTTTATATCCCCAGATTCTTTTTCGAAGTTCTGCACATGTTCCTTTTTACCTTTGGTTCTATTTTATAAACTTCTATATTATTTCTCATTTTTTTATTACAAAGTCTCTTTTCTCGTTATGAATTTCTGCCATTTTTAATTACTACCAGAAAGTTGTTTCTGACAGCAATCTTTTACCTTTGAAATTTCCTTTCACTATTTGAATCAATTATTCAGTAGGCACTTTCCAACATTGAATTTATTTTAGTTAACTTATATATATAAAAAAAGAAAAATTAAACTTTCACTGTACGTTTTTCTTAAAACAACATTATATTACAAAAAACAATTAAAGATCGGGTTCTCTCCTTTTTTATTTAAATGATACACAATATTAAATAGTAATTTGTACCATATATATAAATAAATGGTCCAATACCACCGGGACAGGGAAACGAGAATAAAAATAGAGGTTTGAACTAATTTTATTCTTAATAAGTCTTTATGGAGTACTTCTAACCCACGTCCTAGTCTTATACGGTTTCAGTGACCTAGCGTTATAGGTACCCCTTTCTCCTTCACCATTCTCTAAAGTGAAAGCATTTGGACCATCCCGTCGGCTGATTTGGTAAGGTCCATCGTACAAATTTTGGAACTTTTTAAAAATATGCTTCCCAGTTTGGCTCACAGGGTTTGTTTTGACCCATACTGTATCCCCTGTTTTAAACTTATCAGTCAGGCCTCCTTTCCGCCGGATCCAGAGCTTGACAGTGTTCCAATTTTTTTCTTGCTTCTTCATGATCTCTCCCTTTATCAATGTTTTCTGGACTAGCGGGTAATGCGGATTTATACAATCGAGGTACTGCTTGTCCGAATTGAAGTCTTACAGGTGCAAATCCGGTAGATTCATTATGAGTCCAATTTATGAAATTTAACACCCTTGGGAGTTGTTTCACCCATCCTCTATGGTTGGACGCAGTACACACCATCCTCTATGGTTGGACGCAGTATATACCCTGAAGAGGCATCCCAACTCTCTCATCACCCGTCGCAAGGGTTGGATTGCGGATTTCGTATGGATGACAATATGTGTTTTACCTCCATCCTCTCTATCCACTGTTGCCAATATACCGTGGTCCAACAAAATAGCTTTTGGTTTGCCTACCCTTTTAAAATATCGTACCTCAAGGGCTCATATGGCATTCCTAGTATTGGCCTGGGTCACCGGATATGCCGACATCCATTTTGAAAAAAGGTCATATACTACTAGTAGATATTTCATTTTCCCAAAAGCTGGCAATGGTCCATAGAAATCAATAGCCACCAGGTCATTGGGTTCTTTAGGGATGATAGGATTCAATGGATCTTGATATGACTTGTTTGCTGGTTTTGTCTTCTGACACATTTCGCATGAGCTTACTATCCTGGTGACCTGTGCTCTCATATTCGGCCAATGGAACCATGTCCTCAATAAGCCTTCCACTTTATTTACATCATAGTGCCCATACAAATGATGGGTATACTTAATAAGTCTTTCCTGTAAACTCTCTGGCATAATCATTTTCCACTGATCCCTTTGCAGGTCAGTGATATACCACAGGATCCCTTCTTTCAGGCGGTATCTCTCCCCAGCGTTAGTGTCTGCTGTTTCTCCCACTTCATCTTTGTCTTCTAGTTGGTCAATAATTTTCTTGTAGGTAGGGCTTTGCCGTTGTACCTTTCCTAAGTGTCTCAATCCTTCTTCTACTACAGTGTCTGTTTCTAATTCTACACTTGCCAAACAGATATCTTCCATCTGCAGATGGTGCTGGGTATCAGGAACAATATTCTGGCTCAATGTGTCAGCTACCACATTTTCAGTGCCCTTACAATACTGGATGGAATAATTGAACTCCTGGAGAAAAAGGCTCCATCGGATTAGCCTTCTATTTGATAAATAACTGTGGTTTAAGAATTCCAGGCTCTTATGATCTGTCCTAACAATCGTTTCCGATCCTATCAAGAATTGGTGGAACTTCTGAAATGCCCACACCACAGCCAAGGCCTCTTTCTCTGTTACACAGTAATTAATCTCTGCACCTCTCAATGGTCTGCTGACAAAATAAATTATGCCCAAGGAACCATCCTCTTGAGCTTGCATAAGAGCTGCACCTAACCCATACCCACTACTGTCTACCTGAACAATAAACGGTTTCCTTAGGTCAGGGTAAATCAACATCATTTAGCTAAGGAATTTCTCTTTAATAACCCTAAAATTGGTCTCGTGCTCTTCCGTCCATTTCCATGATGTTCCCTTACTTAATAATTGCAGCAGAGGCTCCATGTCTGAAGCAAAGTTTTTGTAAAATTTATTGTAGAAATTACACAGCCCCAAAAATGATCTGACCTGCTTTGGTGTTAGAGGGGCTGGAAAATCTCGTATTGCCTGGATTTTGTTAGGGTAGGGTCTGATTCCATTAGCATTAATTAAGTGTCCTAAGATATTCACTTCTTCTGATGCTAAACAGCTTTTTTGTAAATTAATGCGAATATTCTTCATATTGCACTCTTGTAGAAACAACTTGAGGTGTTGTAAGTGCTCCTGAGAGTTATTGGATGCAATAATCACATCATCCATGTAGATAGTAATTAACTTTTTGATCTCAGGGGACAGTACACGGTCAAGACATTTTAGCAGGCCTGCTCCACTATTCTTGAGACCAAAAGGCATTCTGTTAAATTGGTACGATATATCATTATATCGAAATGCCGTGTACTTCCGGTCAGCAGGGTGTAACTTGATCTGCCAATAGCTGGCAGTCAGATCTAACGTGGAAAATATCTTTTTTCCCCGGAATTTATTTATCAACTCATTAATTGGAGGTGGAACATTTTGATCTGGCCATGTAATATTGTTCAATTGCCTGGCATCCAAACACAGTATTATGGCTCCATCTTTTTTTTTTACAACCACCAATGGGTTATTATATGCTGACGAACCCTTAGTGATAATATCCCACTCCTCCATTTTAGATAATTCTCTCTCTAGCTCAGGTCTATATTGGTGTGGCACTGGTATGATCTTGCCTGGTATGGTGTACTGTCAGCGACCTTGATCCTGTGCTCATACCCTTTAATAACCCCGGGTTTATCTGAAAAATTCAATTTATATTCAATTAGAACATCTTTTAGGTCCTCTTTCCATCCTTCCTTCACTTCATTTATTATCTCATCAATCCATGCCTCTATTGAAGGCTGTTCTATCTCAACCTCCATATTACATACGTTTTGTTGATTCATTCTCATCCACGACCCAAACTCCACTTCTTCCCCTTCGCAGATAATCTTTTCATTTTTATAATTGATCACACACCCAGTTTTGTGCATAAAATCTGACCCCAATATGGCTTCATGTACCAAACCTTTTAGAATTAATAGCGTATGGGGCATAATTTTATCCCCTATTTTAATTTGCACCCAAACTTGTTTTGAGCCCAACTGTGCCTTTTTGTTATTTGCCAATGTTATTTGTGTGCTTTTCACTGGTAGAGTTGGTATCTCTATGGGTTGGCTCTGCATGCGTTCATATGTTGTTTCCGACATTACTGATATCTGGCTGCCAGAATCCCACAATGTCTCTACCTTGACATCGTTTATTTGCAAAACAACCTTTGGGCATTCTTGAGATGTGTACTTAATCGATTCGCTGTCCCACACAAATAAGATCTATCCTCTTTTCTTCTGTTGTTCTACTGATTACTTTATTTCTTCTCTTTTTCCTCTTTTTTTTTACTGGTTCTTTTATTTCTTCTTTTAATTCTCTGATCATCTCTGCCGTTTCTTTCTTTATATCTTCTTTGAATTCGTGTAATAGTTTTCTTATGAAGGGTTCCACGCCCTCTTTCAATTCTTTCTCACCTTCTGCCATATTGTGTATATTTTTACTACTTCTTAATTTCATATATGGCCGTGTTGTTTATTTTTGCTATAGTAAACAAAATCTTAACTTCATCAATTGTTACAATATAAATTCAATATTTTATTTTGCTTTGCTAATAAATTCGTTCACCGACACCCCTCTCTTCTATCACCCTATAATCTCTTGTCCCTCTCTACCTTTACCGTCATTACTAGCCTTTGATCGATTTTATTTATTATTTCATTTATCCGCTATTATTTTGTTTCAATATAAACTTATTTAAAATCTTATATTCTTAAAAAAAAACTTTCATAATCGTACGCAATAACTTTTTAGACTTGCGCACTATTTGTGGTCATATTTATTTTCCGGCTACGGACATTAAATTCTCAATTTTATGCCGTTTTTAAATTTTCTCAGATCGTGGTTTTTTTTTTTCGTAAGCCCGAGTTGGGAACCATTATAACGTTTTCCGTATTTCTAGGCCTCTATACGCATTATAAATGCGCGAGTTGATCAAGTTATGTAAAAGAAAAATAAATGTTCATTTATTTTATTTTTTTAAAACAAAAGAAGAACGTTTCATTATATTTATTTTATTTTTTAAAAACAAAAGAAGAACGTTTCATTATTATTCTGAAAACATAACTATCTTTCCTAATCAGCTCAGCCTAGAATTATTACCAAGTACAATTGTGAGCTGAATCAGTTTTTAATTCCTACATGAGGGCGCCAGAGTCGTTAGACCCACTGTGTCTACATCAAACATATTGCAACTCATAAAGTAATAATTATATGATCAGGATTAAAATTCCCGTTAAGTAGAAGATATTTCCCTTTGACTTAATTAAGAAAAATAAATCTACTTAGCAAAGGTAATTTGTATACTAATTTGAATCTACATAACCAAATATAAAACTTAAATATAATATTATTAATTTTATACACGTACAATGAAAGTTATGTTAATAATAAAGATTTATTCTAGCCCATCAAACATTTAATATTTATAATTAAGAAAAAATTATAATATTGGAAAGTATTGTGCATATGAATTTAATAATTTGATTCAAATATTGAAGTAATAACTAGTTTGGGTCTTAGTTTTCCGTGGTAACAGTTTCATTCACTTCTCAGTTCGCAAATCTTTTAAATCAAAAAAAATTATAGGATAACATTTCATTCAAATCTCTATTCATAAAGCTTTATGTAAAAGGTATGGCCATTAACTTACCAGTAAGTTGATATTTAAGTAGGTCATTGATCCTCCAATGTCCAATTCAGTCAGTGGGTAGTCCGCAGTAGTTGTTTTTTTAGTTTTACTCCTTCCAAATCTCCGATCAAATTTAGGTAGAGTCAGACAACGATCTAGGTGACTTTTCTCGAGAGAAAGTGTCGGCAAATGATAGAGTTCTACTAGCTCATGGCGAGCGATTTCAGTTCGTATCTAAGTGGACACATTTTATTAATATTTTTTTTATATAAAAAAAAATAGAAGGCACTTCAAATTGCTCAAAACTCTCTGGAACAACAAGACAAAAGACACCTTTCAAACCTGTCGGCTCCTTTTATATCCCCAGATTCTTTTTCGAAGTTCTGTGCATATTCCTTTTTACCTTTTGTTCTATTTTATAAAATTATACATTATTTCTCATTTTTTTATTATAAAGTCTCTTTTCTCGTTATGAATTTCTGCCATTTTTAATTACTATCAGAAAGTCGTTTCTGACAGCAATCTTTTACCTTTGAAATTTCCTTTCACTATTTGAATCAATTATTCAGTATGCACTTTCCAACATTGAATTTATTTTAGTTAACTTATATATATAAAAAAAGAAAAATTAAACTTTCACTGTACGTTTTTCTTAAAACAACATTATATTACAAAAAAAAATTAAAGATCGGCAGACATGAAAGATGGGCATTTAAAACACGATTACATTTAAAATCATTTGTATATAATGAGTGTGGGAAGCAAAATAGTTCTTAAATAAATAGTTGACAATTATACAGTCAGATTTAATTGATTAACGAAATTGGTTTGTGAAGGACGTGCCATCATGGCCGAGAGCATTTCAGTTTTGCAAACAAATAAAGATATAAAATGATGAAGGCAGTATGCTGTTATAGATTACAACAAAAGTAAATGAGGTCTGTTAAGAACCTCTGGGTGGCTTTGCTTAAAAGAAATCCCTGGTTTATACAGGTGGATGATGAGAAATGCTGGCCCTCCAGCCAAAACATGTCTCTGAATAATAATAATAATATTTTTGATGTGCTGGACTTCCCATACACATCGTAATGGCAATGCCCAAAAAAGAATCCCTTGGTATGAACATCTACTTTGAGGGAGTGTGAAAGATTGGACTGGTCATAGTTAAATTTCTGAAGGTCCTGAGAAGTAAGTAGCAAAGCAAATACTACTAATAAATGAATGGTTGTAGCTATAAATACATAATGCCTTAGACATATACAGATAGTGTATCACTAACGAAAATTAATAACTTAATCCCTGATTAAAATAATCGGCTCCCTGACATAATGGAAAGTCCCAGAAACCTTAGGCCCATGCTGAATCGATCAGAAATTACACTATAAGAGGAAAGGCAAAAATTAAAACTAAAATATAAATTGTTTTCCACACTTTACAAATATTTCAAATAACTCATCACGGAAGATTACAAAATAGGACTGTCTTTAATTAACCTAGACAGATTAGGCATTAAATATCAAATTCACTTCTGGTGAAGTTTGGCTATATACAGCATAATAAATTATACATCGAAATTTTACTATTTTCTGACAAATAAAAATATATATGTATGAAACATATACTGACAAAATGCTTTCAACGATTTTCTTTCAAGATATTTGTTTTACAGAAATCTTAATAGATTTACTTAACTGATTTACTAAAACTCTTTATTCTTTCAGAAAAATTTACGAGGGCAATTTTAAATGGGAGGTAATAATAACACATCTAATTTTAAAAATAATTAACACATCTAATTTTTAAAATAATTTCTATCATTTAAAACAAATTTATAATATAAGGTACAAAACTAAACAAGCTTTCCCTAATTAATTAATTTAATGGAATTAAGTCTCCTGTAATGATGTTTAACTGGAGAAAATAAGGGAGAGGTTTAAAGTTAATTGCTCGTTGAATTTTATAAACTTGGCAATTTCAGTAAGGCAAATATTCTAAATAAACCAACAAAAATTAATTTAATTTGCCGCATCAAAATAATGTGAGAATTGAGAAGAATTGAGATTTTAAATTTAAGAGAAAAAAATTTAAACTACGCATTTTAAAACTAAGTTGTATAAACAGATATAGATAATATAAATTAACATTGATTTAGAAAACAAGTAAAATAGAATCAGTGGCTTGCGGCAAATTGGAGGTTATAATAATATACCTAACGGGAGATGTTACATGGCTTGAAGCAGGCAGTTATACAGTCAGATCATTTCATGCTTCCTTGACACAGTAGTCTCTGGCTAGATGTTGAAAGCACTGGGAAGGCATTGATAAGTTGGTGGAAACAGAGCTCCAGGGAGCAATACCGATCTTTTCACCCCATCATTTCTATAGTCATGATGTACTATAAATCTAAACTACTCTCTTCAGTGAACTCTTCAAATAATTAATCAATAATTTCCACTATTTATTTGATCTGGCTTTATCTATAGGATTCAATCTACAGTGACAACTGCCAATTGCAATCACTCTAAGTATTTCTCTGAGGTTGGTGCCTGCTTTGGAGGGAAATCTATCAACATGCCCAAGCGTTCATTTGCTAATTAAAAGAAAACAGCAACAAGCATATTCAGTTTATCAGTCATTGTACTAACAAGCCTATTTAATTAAGGTTTAGATTAACAAAAATTTAACTTTTATTCAGAAAAATTTTAGGAATTTGGTACAATGATTTAATATTTGATATAAAACTTAAGTAGAAATTTACAAAATATAATTGATCCTTTAATGTACATTTATCAAAAGATAAATACAAAATGTTACCAACTGATTAATTTTAAAAAAAATGAACTTTAATGAAGAATTTAAATTATTTGTAACATTTTATAGATATCTAGGATTCAATTACATATAAATACCAATTTAATAAAATAAACATAATACATAGTCTTACAAATATTATAAAATAAATAAACTATT
The DNA here is from genome assembly GCA_028023455.1 of Epiperipatus broadwayi. Lineage (NCBI taxonomy): Eukaryota > Metazoa > Onychophora > Udeonychophora > Euonychophora > Peripatidae > Epiperipatus > Epiperipatus broadwayi. The sequence goes on from JAQFVV010000033.1 coordinate 7,722,965, forward strand.
ATAAAAGGTTAGTTAATCATAAAATACAAATTTATTAGATACAAGATTACAATATTGCTTATAATACCACCAATTATGAGGTGGGTGTCAGTTATTATAAAAGGTTGGGTTCAAACCCACACTAGTGCTGATGACATTGACACTAGGTGAAGCAGAAATATGTACTATATTTCCAGCTTCAATATATATATATACACACACATAATTTGCAAATAGTAATTGTAGAATGTTTTAAATTATAAAATCTGAATGTATTTAGAGCTAATCGTTAAACAGAACTTTTTGCATACAATATTTCAATGAATAATCATTAAAACGTTTCTTATCTATAATTTTTAATAAGCTTCCATTCTATCATTTTTATTTATTATTTTCTCTAATCTCTTAAAAAATGATGGATCATATATATAAGTGTTCATAAACATTTAACAGAGGATTCATAAGGCATAATTCTGTTTATGTTGTATGGAGGGATATATATGTCTGTGAGTATAAATATATAAGCACATACATATACATATGCACAAACAAAATGTTGATAGAGATGTAATAAAAGATTGGTAAAAATAACAAATTTTACCTCATCTGTACTTTGAATATTTCCAGAAATTAGCAATCTGTATTGAGATGCACTTGGTAAACCAGGAGCTTTAATTCCCAAAACAAACAGAAAGAATGTAGCAGTATAGCGAACAACAAACAGAAAGAATTCAACATCATCTGAAACACTGCCAAAAAAAAAAAAAAAAAAAATTTATTTGAGGTTTTAATATATATATTATTTATTAGACAAAAGAATAGAGTAATATGACCAAGTGATTAACATTTCATCATCTATGACAATTTGCTTTTGCTCATTACCTCTTTATCACAATTTATTCCAAAATTTTAGATTCAATTTTTATCATAAATTTTAATGAACCTTTTACATCGTAATATTCACAATACATATATATGAAGTTTTCTACCCAAAGGCAGGTTAATGTAGCTAGGCAGCAAAAAAATAATAATAATTCATGACTATTTATCAATCTCTTATTCTAGTTGTTTATTATATTAATATTTTGAAACATTATAAATTTCAATAATTCCATTTTTTAATAAAAAATAATTTGAGAGCTTCTCATACACGAGATATTATTAAACTATTTTCAGAATTTTTTTTTTTCCTTTCTTTTGCTTCTAGATAATAAACTGGGATAATTTCTATATTTAAATAACATTGAAATAAATTATTCTTCATTTATTACAAAAACACTTGACAAAGATTAGCATCTTTTAATCATTGTATTATGGCATACTCACAAGTGATTGTTTAAAAAGAAGCTAAATTTGGAATATAATTTGTAAGATACTGTAGCATACTCTATATTTTATAATCCCTTATTTTATTTATTTATATTTGTTTTTAATTCTTATATGTCTACTGGATCTAATATTGTGTGTTAGTTAATTAATTCATAAAATTAATGTATAAATAATATATAAAAATAAATCCTAGATGTGATATAGAATAAAATATCTTGGTATAACAACAAAATAATATATGACAATAGCTGTAATATAATCATAACATATAAAAGCTCTTTTCGGCAATTTTTAAATTTCTGCCCTTTTCAATATGTCTTGGTTAACTACAAAAATAACCTATATTGCATACATAGTGACATCTACTGGTTCTATATAAAATTAGCACAAGCCTATAATTTATGCTTTAATATCTTTATAATAACACATATTATATAACCCTCCATTTATTTTTCATTATCCAATTATTAGTTAAATTAATTGATGTTTTATAAATGTTCATACAATTATTTCTGTTATAATTAATGTAATTAATTTCATATATCTTCCTTCTATTAATTTAATATAATTTAATGGACTTATATTCTTAATTACAATCTATTCTACGTCCATATTTTAAGTAGTGAACATATAAGGCAGATCTGTCATCTCTCCTATTAATAGTATTATTGTGTTCTTTCACCCTTTCTTCTAATTGTTTCGCTGTATGTCCATAATAAACCATACTGCAAACCCCACAAGTAATTTTATATATTATATACCTTTTATATTTTATATCATCTTTTTATTTTATAATTCCCTACTAATATATCAAGATTTTTACTATTTGACTATCCTATTTTAATATTTTTACCTATATAATTTTTATTTTTTAATAATGTATGATAAATTTTAGGAACATATGAAAGCTTTACCCATTTTATATTTTCTGGTTCACTATTATTACCTAAATTATATTGTTTATAATTAAAGAATACATTTCTAATGCTTCTAGGGTTATATCCATAACAAGTACTGTATATAACTTTATAAATTGCTCTTTTTGCAAAGTAGCTATCTTTCTATCCATGTTATATTTATCATTTTTATTTTTAAAAATAATATTTGAAGTCAATATTAAACTGAGCATAAAAAGCTTTTAACCTAATATGCACTCAAATTTCCAATTTCAACATTTCTTGAGTCAAACCAATATTCTACTTCATATCAGATAATGAATCATATATGTTTTGTATTGTTTTAATTTAAAAACACTAATTTAGATGAGAACTGTTATTATTTTTGGAAAAGACCATTTATTTACTGAAAGTATTTTTAATTTATTTTTTTCCCAATTATTTTTTGATCCAGTTGATCAAATGATCAATCTGTTTTAGTGTTACATCTTTTTTAAAACTATTTATAAAATGTATGGTATAATTAAACTTAAATTTAAAATAATAAATTATCAGCCAAAATATAAAATAGTAGAAAAAGTTATAATAAATGGCAATGAAATTCAATAACATTTTATATATAATAATTATATTATCATTATATTCATATTAAGTTATCTTTTATTTTGTCATTGTCTTTAAAATAGTTCCTATAGGTTGTGAGTTCTATAACACTCTAAGTTGGAATAAAATTTGGTGATGGGAACAATAGTAGAGAAAAAACAAGTTAATTAATGAAGATGAACCAACTTGAATGAAGAAAAAGGCAGAAAGAGAAATAATTGTTATATTCATAATAGATAATCCATAATACACTTTTTTTTAAAAAATTTGTCCATAAAATATAATTTGGTTTAGGAAAAAGATTTGGTTTGGGCTCAATCTATTTCACTTTAAATTCTGTAAGAATTTAGTATCATTTAATGCATTGTGACAAATGAGAAGATGTAAGCAATGTTCTGTCTAAGAGTGGACTGTCTCTGAGCTAAAACTACAAGATCTGAGCACATTAAACTGACCAAGGTGAAGCAAAAAAATATCAAAATTTAATAGCAATTTACATATAAAATAGTCTATATATAATGATCTATTGCAGAACATAACTAAAAAATAATAACAAAATTCAATAATAATAATTAGTTCTTTATTATTTTTTTTTTTGATTTATTCAAATTTTATAAATTTTGTCTAAAAATTTATGTTTTTCTTAAAAAATACAATGCTTAATATTTATTAAATCATCCAAATGTTCATTACCTAGTTTATTACAGAATTTTGATTTTATTGCTTTCACTAAACTAAAACCACGTTCACAATCAGCATTGAAATCTTGAAAAGTTGCACAAATATCAAAAGTACCAAAAGTAGTTTTTTTGTATTCCCTTTAAAACATATGTAGCTAAATCCAAGTTTATAGTTTTTAATCATTATTTATTATAGAATGATATTTTACAAATAAACATTTTAAACTATCTTTTCCATGCTCTATATTTAAATTATTTTTCATTACAAAAGGATCCAAGGTATTCCAGTCATTTACATCTCTTCTGAAAATCTGGTATCTAAATGATAACAAAACAGTTGAATAAATTTAAGTATTGGTGAAATAGCTATATAATCATAGAAATCTAAAATTATTTGAATATCCATATTCCAGCAGATGCTATCTAAATATTGTGCTCATAATTTGTTAATTTTTGCCTTTACAATTGGTATGCTTCCATTGAGGATAAATTGTTTCTTTGCAAAGTTTTGTTTAATGATAATAATTCTGCAAATGCATTTTGAAGAATCACACATGCTATTCAATATTGTAGCTTTTTGAGGGCTTTTAAACAATATTTATTTATAGGGTCATTGAATTTTTCAACTTGTTCTGTGCAGTAACTTATTAAAATATCATAATTTCTTACCAAAGTACTTAATATGAAATATCTAAATATCAATCTTACTTCACTGAAAGATATGAATGATATAACATCAATTTCTAAAAATATTGATCAAATTTTTTAGTTAAATAATCTACTAAATATTGCATATATTGTCTTTAAAAAGGTTTCAATATTTTTAATAAATAGAACCTGTTTCCATGCATCATCTATTCCAGACAGATCTTCCCTATGAGCCACACAATGCCACTGAATTAAATGTGAAATATCATCTGTAGACAAGCCATTTGTTTTTCCTAACATTAGAGATAAGCATAACCATTTTTTGTAAATCAAGGTTATTCTCTCTATAAAACTTACTTTTTATCTCTATTACAATAGAATGACTATAACATACAGTAAGCTTAATAATGCTAACAAATTTTGTCTGACAGCTGAATTCAAATTTTGATCAGTATTTTATATACATTAATTTTTTTTCTACCGAAATTCTGTATTTCTATCAACTATCAAACAATGAAATGAAGATGTTTAAACTTCATCAATAATCTCATGTATGATTAAATTTAACATTCTATAAATTCGATGGAATAATTCTTGCTACTCTATGATTCGGGAATATTAATGAATTGATGGTAATTTCTAGGATAACATTGTCTATTAAAATTTTAATCATGTTTTTGTACGTTTTCTTGCATTGTGTTTTCTAATTTGAGATTATAATCTTTAGGGTTTTCAGTTAAATTTCTAAAAATGCCTTCAATGATTTTATTTCAGATAATAATAAGTGAATCAGTATGAATTTTTTGACTTAAATGTCACTTTAAATCATCTACTTTCCATTCGGCTTATTTTTTACCAGTAATAAATTCACTTTTTGATTTTGATTGACAGCAAATTTTACAAATAATGTCATCTGTATTGCTTCGATAATTAAAAATATCCCCAAGTTTAATACAGTTCAATAGCTAAAAACATTCTCAAATGTAATACAGTAGTAATTTTTGATGAAGACAGCATTTCAGTTTCAATTGATTGGGATAGCCATTCATATTTAAATTCGTTTTTATTATTTTTAGATTGATTCAATGAAGATGCTGAACATTTTGATATTTATAGGGCCTAAAATAAAATATTTGTCAGATAATTTCTTTTTTACATTACAGTAATAGAAAAAAGTCTCATCGCACTCAAGTTGCAGTCCCAGTTGCATCAAAAGTCCTATCATGGTAATGGCCCTTAGAGGAAAGATAGTGCTCAGTCGACACTATTATAAATAGCAAAATGAAATAGTATTGGAATCTATTTTTTGTTGTTTCAGGCAGAACACAACACTATTAAACTGATGTTCCCATAGCAATTTTATTTATTAATCTTTTTTATCACAATTATTCATCTGAATTCAACTTTATATGTTTAAATGTAAAAATTCATGGACAAATGCATCAAATATTAAAATACCTGGGGTCTGCAGAAGCCGCTGAGCAGCATGCAGACTTTCAAAATTGCTGCGCAATTATGCAGATTACAGAGAGTATTGGATCTAAATAGTCTCAGATTATATGTGCAAGAAGATGAACATTACAAAATTGTGTACTTAACTTGCTATAAAACAACCTTAAAATGTAAATAAATTACTGACATCTTCCTTCTGTTAAGCAAATGCAAAACTGTCAATTTAAACTATACTTTCATTAAAATATCAAATAATTTATTTGATTTTTGTCCAAAAAAAAGTTATAGCAATAAAAAACAACAATAAACAAAACAATTGTTAAAAACCCTGCTAGGTGATTTGGAAAATGAATGATGAAACTATTACTCAATGAGCAGCTACAAAAATATGATCTGAATCTACAAAATTCATGTGGTCTATACTGATGTTCCAGCAAAATATAGGACAGAAAAATAAATTATTTCCATCATATTATTAATCCTGCTAAGACCAATAAATCTTAATATTGTAAACTATCACATGATCACCATGTCTTATGCTTACACAAGCTGTTAAAACAAAGGCAAAACTCTCCATACAGCAGTGCCACACAGTTCAAGCACAGCAATCAATAGATGCAAGAAGGTTTGTGCATAAAATCCATATTCAGTATCTACTCATCCAATATCTCCAGACTAGATTCTAACCTATAGCTTTCATCAATAAGGAGTCTTGGATTTGAGAGCACTGCACCCAGATCTTAGGATCTAAGGCAATTCTCTAACAGCCATCTTTTACCTTTTTAGTTAACTATAAAGCTACGAGTCCTAAAAAAATAAAAAAAAATGTTTTCAATCCAAGCTCATTCGCTTTTAGTCATATAGTCTAAATCCATTTCAATATCTAAACATTTTGGTGTCTTTGATTCTTTAATAACCATAGTAACTATCATCACTTGGGCAGGATTGGCATTAAATCACTAAACATCACATGATCACGATTTCTTAAGCTTACACAACCTGTTAAAACAGATGCAAAACTCTCCATACAATAGTGTCATGCAATGTAAGCCAGAGTAATCAATGGATGCAAGAAGGTTTGTGCATAAAATCCATATCTAATGCATATTCATCCAATATCGTCAGACTAGTTTCTAGCTTATGGCTTTCACCAGTGAGGAGCCTTGGATTTCAGATCACTGCACCTAAATCTTAGAATCTAATGCAAGCTGCTAATGGCCACATTTTACCTTTTTATTTAACTATAAAGTTATGAGTCCCAAATAAAAATGCATTAATGTTTTTAATCCAAGCTCATTCGCTTGTATAGGCATATAGATATATCATACCATTTACAACTTTCTTAAACACTTTATATCTTTATTTATATAAAAACAAACAGTTTTGACTGTCCTGAAGTCATCATCAGAGTTACAATACTCAAATATATGATTATATAATTAATACATTTATACACATATTCATATTCATAATTAAATACACAAAATAAACAAAAATAAAATATACATTTTAACCTAACCATTATTTATAATTTATTTATTTATTATTTATAATGGTCACATTAAAATGTAGTTCTGAAGAAGATTGCTGAGGCAATCGAAATTGTAAAAGAGGGTGGCAATCATGTGTATTTATAATCATGTTTGTATTATGCTGTAGTTCTGAAGAAGATTGTTGGGGCAATCGAAACTGTAAAAGAGGGTGGTAAATAAAGCATTGTGTAACAGTAGTAAAGTGCATGGATGTTTAGTATTATATTATACTATATAGGTAACATATATAGGTAACATTTTACTGTATCAAGATGCAGCTCTAAATATGAAATATAATTAATTGTTGAGGGGATGACAACAAATGAAAAATCATTATTTCCTATAACAATGAATGAAAAATCATTAGCTCCTAATGGTCAAATATTATACTTTATTGCTTCAACATTTAAATCTCCTTATAAATAGATCATACATTGAAGAATTTTTTTATTGGATTAAATAATTTTGATTCCAATATTAAATTCACTATTGGAGGAATTGGGGGAGGGGGGTACTTTGGATTTATAATAAATCAAAATCTTTAGATTTGTTTTTGAAGATCATTTTAGTTATACTTTATATTGTAATCATTTTTTTAAAGCAGAAAAATTTAAGAAATATAATTACACCTGAAAGTAATCATTCTCTTGCTCACAAGAAAGCTAATTTGATTTAAATATTTAAATAAAAAAATTTTATTTGAATTTTTTTTTGAAGTAAAGATATAGTTATTTATCGAGTCTTCAAAAATTTCATGAGAAATAAGTGGCTTTACAAATTATTTTGAACAAGTGATTAATATAATTTTCTTCTTTTTCCTATGTATTGATTTCTACTTTAACATGTACCATTTACAACTTTCTTAAACACTTTATCAATACTATTTACTAACAATTTTGACTGTCCTGCAGTCATCATCAGAGCTAAAGTGTTTAAGAAAGTTGTAAAAAGTTGATAAAGTGTTTAAAAAAGTTGTAAATGGTATATGTAAGAAATGATTACTTGTTAGTAATAAATGTTTTTGCCCTAAGTCATTTTCTTAAAAAAATATTGAAAGACAATGATATTCTTTTATTAAAAGAAGATAGAAGCTATATTTCAAAGTAAGATAGTTTTGATTTTAAAGATACAGTATAAAACCTAAACTGAGATAATAAAAAAATTAAATATTTTTGATAGTGCTACTTATTTGCACTATTATTCTAGTGATTATATTACTCTTAAAAGTTTTTTGCAATCTTAAGTCTCATAATTTTCTTCTAAGATGTGTATCTTTGATTTTGAATGGAGGTAAGTAGACAATAAAATTTCCAAATTTTTAATAAATTTTTTTAAAATATTAATATTCGTAAATATTCTTATGAAGCTTTTTGTAAAATTAATAGTTTTGGTATTGAGATGTAGGCATGTGGTAGTGTAGACACCGAGGATATATATCAGTTTATTGATGAATCAAAGAGTATTTAAGTATTTATTTCTGTCTAAAGGAGAAAAAACATTTTTCTACTGCTAGAATTCAATTAGAAAAATCTATGTATGTCAGGAATAACAATACATTTTATAAAATTAAAGGTGGATCCAACATTTCATTTTTAATATATTCTATCTATATTTATTTTTTAGAGAATAGTGTTATTAGTCAATATTGTGATTTTTTAAAGTTATCTGCCAAATATGTAGATGACTGTTTATTTATTACTATTGATAAAAATAAATGGAATAATTTTTATTGAATTGAATGATTCTAATATAAAATTCTCAATTAGGGGAAGTGAGAGGGAAGTACTTTGGATTTTTAATAAGACAAAATATTTAGTTTTTAATTGTTTTTAAAAATAATGGTAATTGTATTTTAAATTATAATCATTTTTTCAAAGAAAAAAAATCAAGAAATATGATAACACCCGAAAATTACCAGCCTATTGCTCATAAGAAAGCTGCTTTGAATTTGTTATAAGAATAAAAGTCTAATAAATTTGAAAATTATGCTTTAATTAATAATAAAAAAACCTTTATTAAAGAAATTGAATTTAATAAAAATAATTATAATTTTGATTTTATGAGTGTTCATAATAAAACTAAACAAAAAAAATTATTTCTTCAACCTTTTAAGACATCAATTTATAAAGTGATTACTGACATTTATTGGAAAATAGAAGACTGCTTGAAATTATTGGAAAGTAGGAGACTGCTTGGAAAAAAGGCCAGGATTTGAATTCTTATTAAATAATTTCCAAATGTATATTAAATGATAAAAGCATTCCAGGATTAGTTTATAAAATTTCATGCAGCTTTCTTAAAATAGTATTTATACATAAAAGTAAATTAAGTATTAATGAAAGGATTAGAATTATAAAAAATAAAAAGTAAATATTTTAGCTGAGTTTACAAATTATTAAATATTGTTTAATGGTGCAAATGTTATCTTTTATGAATGCAATAAAATAAAAATGTCAGAAAACTTTTTGATTAATCACTTTGAATCTGAGGCAATTAGTACTATGAGAATTTTTAAAACTGATTGTCATTTGTAGTCAATTGTAATTACATGTGCGTATTTATAATATGTTTTTGCTAAATTGTTTCACTCGGTGAAGATATATTTGTTTGATAGGTGAAAATATGATTATGGAAAAAAAATTTGTAAAATTTTTGAAATTTTACGAATATCTTTACTATTATAAATTTACTTTATACTGATTATAATTTCTAATATAATATCAAGCAGTACTACATTATACATACATTTATATTAATGTATTTACGATAACATAAATTAAGGTCCTGGACACTTTTTTGAAGTTCCAATTAGATTTAGGAACTTTTTTTCTCCAGGTAACCAGTCTATAGCTAATAATCTAATATTTATTGATTAATAGGTATCAATTAAAACAAGAATGTTGGGAAAACATTCAAACTATCATCACCCAAAAATTGGCAAACATGATGAAAAATGCCTTCTCTTTCATTATTGAAAAGCCTTTATCTTGCAAAAGGCTGTTAAACCTTTATATGCATATATATAAACTAAAGCAATAATTATAAATTATAGTTTTTCAAATAATATATATATATTTATAAATTAATGAATTAAATCATTAAAGAAACTTGCCTTTTAAGTTTCCACCACCAGTGTGGATTAAATAAGTTTAATAAACTGAGATTCTCTATTATAAAAGACAATGCCCAAAATAATAATAATACAACACCATGCCCCCTTGTAGGGATGCTTGGCAATAATTCCCATCTTTCTTTAAAAAGGAGAATAATTGATAGAGGCCATATAACTCCATGGAAACAGGAATACATGATCATATAACCATAAATTTGTTTATCTTCTATTATTGTACCTTGCAATATTAGACGTAAAAATCCTTGAAAAGTTAGAACAGTACTAAGAATTACTTGCAACTGAAATAAACATGATCTGGGTCTATATCGCCTTTCTATAGGGGTAGAATATTTATAGTAAATATAATACTCTACCCCTCCAAAGATAGCCATTAATGCTAAGAGAACTGACGATGATATACTTTCCATAAAACATTTTGAAATTCCGTGATCTATCCACACAACATAAAAAGACGTGTTTAAGGGGCAAAAATGCATTGTTATGTATGAATTTAAGTGCTGTGTAGTATTAAAATCAGAATTAAATTTTTTAAATGGATTGAAAACTAATACAAAGCACTATATAATGATTTTCATTAGAATTATTTTATTTTAATTTTTAGACGTGAAAATGTTAATGAAATAAAGAAATTTCGCCTGATGCGTTTGCAATTCAGAATCAAAAATATTTCTATGTAATTTATTCAATAAGAATCACCTCCAAATGTTTAAGTAATACTACCAAGAAAAAAAAAAAACTAAAAAAACAAGACGAAAGAACAATATTGACAAGTTTTTTCAAGCTTCAAACATTACTATTCACAAACTTTGTAGGTAAATATTTACTATTTTTAATAAAGCGATAAACTTATCTAAAAGGGAAACCATTTTGCTTGCCTCATTTTCAAATCAACAGAACTTCCGTTATTTGTCATTGATACGGTAGTGGAGTACTGTTCATGAATTAGATTACCGTTCAGTATTTTCTGCTTTACCAATTTATAGAGAAAGGGGTGGAGAGCAACCGTAATTAAATATTATTACTTGTAATAAAAAATTCTCAATTTATGAATAGTTGTTAATTTTACGAAAATGATGATAAACCGATTATAAGACAAAACATCTAAATTAAAACTATTTTTCCAAGTATACAAAGACTAAAAAAAACAATTATTTGTATTTTTGTTGCAGCCTGAAATATTTATAAAATTTAGTTGCTTTTTATTTTTATATGGCAAATATATATTATACAACTTCGTTAATTGAAATATGTTCGATTTCGAAATAGGTATTGCTGTTTAAATGCTATTAAAAAATATAAATCAGATAGCTTTTTTTTTTTTAAGATTTTAGTTTTACCTCCTTGTAGCAGAAAATGTTTGAAGTTGTAAGAGAAAAGAGGGCTTAGAGAAAATAATAAAAATATTGATAAGACTTGTAAGGATAAAAAACAAATTCTTTACTGGTGGTGTCTGCGAATAATCCAAGAAAAAAATCAAAAATACAAAATTGATTTTATAAATATGCAAAGAGATCAGATAAGTAAATAGAAAAAGTTAAAAGTTTTTTTTTATAGAAATTAAAGAGATTGTACCAAAATTGGTACCGATCTAATTGGCTATCTATATTTCCATTTTTATCTTTTAACTCTTTAAACACTGCTCTGACATCATGAAAGAATACTGGGATGACTAATCGATCATTTGAAGATTTCTTTAGAAAAATTGCGATTTATCGTTGTATTAGCGTTTACTATTTAATTTATAAATTCAATGTGTAATCTAAAACCTGTTACTATTAGTTTTCATTGGCAGATTTTTTTGGGTGAACTTTTAGTAGTTGCCCCCCCCCCCCCCGTCAATTTCTAAAAAAGATTTACGTTTTCAGCATTCTTTGCTGTTGTAATATAACTAATGTCAGCTCACAAAATTGATTGCTTTAGAAGTTTTAAGTTTTTCTTTTGATGTGTAATGGATAGATTTGTGTTGGAATTTTTATTATTCTATCTAAAAATTTGTGTAGATTTCTTTTTTATTGTTTTTTTTTTTAAAAAAAATGAAGAGGGGAGGGGTAGGAATGAATGTCTTCTTTAGTATTATCTAATTCAAACATGTTATGATTTGGAAATTTTTATAATTTTGTCTTAAAATTTTTTAAAATTTCTGACTTATTAACTTTTAAAAAATGAGTGGGGGTGGGGGGGTTCTTGTATTACCTAATTCAAACTTCTTTTGATTTGGAATTGACAAATTTGATTTGGAAATTGTAATGATTTTGTCTTAAAAATTTGTAATTTTTTTTTTTTATTGGTTTTTTAAAAAGTGAGGAGAGGGAGTAGGTGAACTGCGTCTATTACCTAATTCAAACAACTTGTTTTGATTTGTAATCAACAGATTTGTTTTGGATATACTTTGCCTTTAGAAATATTTTAAATTTCTTATTGGCTTTTAAGAGAGAAAGGGAGCGAGGGTGTAATTTATGGACTTTAATGTAGTTATTCAATCAAACATTCCAAATAAAAATAAATTGGCTGGCTGTGACAACCAAAAAAAGAAAAACAAGCTTAATAAAATACTTTTATTGATTTTTTAAAAATCAAAGCTAAAAAATAATACAACTGTTTAAATGAAAACCAAGACTACTGCTTGCAGAAACATTTTAAATCAAAATTTATTTTGAAACTAACCTTTCATTTTTTTAAAATTCACATTGAATTTTTAAAAAATGAAAGACAAAAAAAAAAACTAACATCTGCCAATAAAAATTAATATTAAGAGGTTTTAAATAACACAGTGAATGTACTTCTTTTTTTTATATATTTAACATCTATATTTGAATGCCAATTAGTTATATTGCTATCTACATTACTTGTTTTATATACAGATGTCTCTATCTTACATTTACCATTTTTATATGATTTTTCTAACAAAATATCCAAAATACGATAACTTATTATCATTTTCTTTTTCTACTGTAAATTTTATATTTTTATCTAACCTATTAATCTCCTCAAGATACATATCTATTTGCCTTTGATTCTTGTTGAAAATCAATAAATAATCATCAACACATCTTTTCATAAAAATTGGACCATTAGTATTATTAATCATTAAATCTTCCATATTCTCCATATATAAATATATTACTAAGTACCCCACTCAATGCCCCTCCTATTAGTAATCCTTTATTTTGCTTATAATATTCTCCATTAAACTCAAATGTAATATCCTTACAACAAATTCTCATTATTTCTCTCAATTTTTCTATTGGTATTTTAATTTCTTTATATTCATCATCTCTATATCTTTTTATTGCTAACTCTATTGCTTCTTCCACATTTATATTTGTGTACATTGATATTACATCTATTTTTACCATAGTTAACTTATAATTACTATATTCATTTATTTTATCTTTAATTTCATTTATTAACTCTTTATTGTTTTTAATATAAAAACTACTTTTATCATTAATATATTTCTTAAGAATATTACTTGATAACCATTTAGATATTCTATCAAATTATGAATTTGTACCATTTATGACTGGTCTTAAAAGCACCCCTTCTTTAAATATTTTGGTGCTCCATAAATTCTTGCCATATCACAATCTTTATTTCCCAAAAATGCAAATACTTTCTATCTATTAACCCATTATTATATAATCCTTTTACTAACTCATACATCTTTCCACAAAATCTAAGCTGAAATAATCAGAATCTGCTCAGATAATGTACATGTGCATTTAATATTGAAATGTTGAGTACATTGATTAAGGAAATCCAAAGTGCAACAAAAAATGAAATGCAACAAAGAATAAATACAGAGTTTAAAGAAATGCAATAGAAAAAAAAGATACCAAATTTAAAGAAATGCATCAAGAAATAAAAGTTGAAAGAAAAAAACTTAGGCAATACAAGAGACTAATAGCAGTCTGAAGATGGAAATATCACTTCAAATACAAGAGCAAGTAGAAAAAAATGAAAAATTAAAAGTGAGAGATAAAGTTAAGAAAAAGAATGATGATCAAATTCAAAACCTCTATTCGAAGAAAAATTCAGAGACTAAAGAAAAATTCATGGTGATTCAAGCAAGAGAAGATGTAAAAAAAAAAAAACTCAGAAAGAGGTAGTAGGCATCACAACCAAAATAAAAAACTAATTATGCTAAAATGAAAAAAGAGTCAAAATTGTTTTGCAGAATGAAGAAAATCTAATGAAGATGGAAAAGTGAGATCATAAAAGAAACTAAACCAAAAGAAATTTATGAGATCAGTACATCAGAAATAAGACAGAATGGAAATTTTGAAACAGTTGTATCAATCAATTCCTCAAAATTTAAGTTTTCAGAAGTTACCCAGGTAAAATTTCCATGGAGTACCTTGATAGCTTAGACTAAGCCTTAGAGAATTATTTTCAGTTAAACTAATTAATGGGAAAAGAATAAGTAGATATTGCATATACTCATCTTTAAGATCCTACTAAGAAGTGATGGAATTCCTTGATGCAAAAGCCCATTTTTTATTTTGATATAGACACTAAATTTTAAGTAACTTCTGATCAGAAGAGAATAAGATATCAAATTATGCAAGAGAGGTTCTGCATAAAAAATGATGGTGGTGGGGGTGTACACAATTCTTCCAAAGGCAGGTGGCAAAAATATTAACACCCTCTGTATGCGGCATGATAGAAAGTCAAATTATTGGGTTATTCAATGCAATTCATCTTTTAGAGTGGAGAAAATAAAAACAAAAACAGGCTGAAAACCCTAAGAAGAGTTGGGCAAATTTTTACATGCATCAACATGAGCCCCCAAAATCAGGAAACTATAGCTAATGAGGATGGCAAGTTTATCGCATCAAGAGCAAAAAATTAGGAGTAAAGCAGATATTGGATGTATAAAAATAAAAGAAACGATCAAAAATTCAGATAGGTAAAAGAGAAGATGAAGCACTATTAATATAGTCAGACCAAGCCCAAGGCACTTCAGAAAGATCACCTAATAGTTCACTATATCCAGGTATTAGTATTAGAATCAAAATAGAAATGAGTAGATTCAAAAAATGAAGAGAAGAGGATCCAATGCAGCATAAAGAAATTAGCTGTAATCCTAAAGACAGCAAAACATATTTTAAATTAAAATAAATTAGCTGTAATTCTAATGACAGCAAAACATTTTAAATTAAATAAGCTGTCACCACAGAAAAAGTATCTGTATCAATACAAAGATTGATTCTTATGATGATAAAAGATAGCCTATTTATTTAATGACCCTGGATCTGTTGAAAGGACAAATGTTTTTATGGGACAATAAATTATAATTTCTAAAAAATATATATGACAACAACCCAAGTGGCTACTAAAATCAAGTACAAATAAATTCATTACAAAATGAAAACTTATCAGCTTTCTACAAAGCGCGAGTGACATTCATTGCAAAAGAGCATGGCAAAAATGCTTTTTTTTAAACAGAAGGGTAGTAATATAAAAGGGGCATATAAATGCTTAACTTAAAGCTATGTAGGTCAGTAAGGAATTAAGAATTTAAAAGATGATGTTGATAAAAAGATGATAGAATGCTACAAATATAAAATGTATGCTCAAAATATATTAACATACTGAATCATGAGTAAACAAAAATAAAATAATAATATTGGTTCTGCAGAGATTGGAAGAAATTTTGATTGTTCAAGTTTGTTTAGATGTGTTTTCAATTTCTAATGATGGATGGAGGATTTCATTATACGCTTTAAGATCACTATGATTTCATGTGATTCCTTGGAGTGTAAATATCTCAGATATTACTGTTGCACATTTTTCAAGTACTGTATTCACTCAACAGCAAGGTGCAGATGAAAAGTTTTTATATTTATCCTCTATGTCTCAAAAATGAGCAAGGTTTTATTTTCAAATTTGTATTTATCAATTTCTGTCTCAGAAAATCCTCATGAGAAAGGCTTCCTATATTGATATTTGATTATTTATGAGTTGTTGGTAGCTGAACACTATTAAAACTGAAATCTAATGTTTATGCTGCATTGCATACTTTAATGTCCTAGAGTTGAATATTTTTAATGTGACCGAATTATCTGTGCACTTGTATATATATATATATTGCAACAGGCTAGTCGCTTGGACAAGAGGAGGGAAGCTCATCTTACTATGGTCGGACCTAGGGTCTTCTGGTAGGATGCCATCAATGGTGTGACTGAATACATAACCCATGATTGTATCTAACTTCGATGGGCTAGCTCTATGTTCACTCATTAAATCTAGACACAATTTGGGCTAGTTCATCCACATCTCACCCCCTTTCTTGACTCCGCTATGCCTTGGTATTCAAACTCGGATGATTTTGTCTTTGACCCTCTTCAGGGATGAACTTGCAGACGTTAACAACTACTGTATCTCTATGTAGGTTACGATTGATTTATATGCCCACCCAAACCTTTTTCACTATTATTACGTATAGAATGAGATGCGTGCACATATAATTCCAACTGCATCTTAATTAGTGAATGCAAGGTTATTTTAATAAACTTGAGACCACTTCGATATAAATAGATTCTACAACACTTTATTGTATAATGAAACGAAATAACAAAAAAAAATTTCAAAATGTTTTAACAATAATAAAGAATTTAACTGGCTGTGGCAAGGTTGGATTTTTACCATATTGATACTGAATATAATTAAAATTCCCATGCCTGACCCAATGGTAGAAGTTCAAGATTTGTCATCAATTATTTACAAAGCAAATAATTTTAAAAATTATTATAATTTTTAGATGACTGTGAAGCTAACTAACTAATTAAAAGTATTATGCTAATACATTTGTCATAGCATCATCATCCAATCCTTTTGGGACTTCTCTATCCACATGTAAATTCCTACTATAGATAGAAAAGATCACACAAGAAGATTAATCATTCATACTAAGAAAAAAGGAACATAATGATTATTAATCAACAATAAACAAATAATGTAAACTCTATCCTGTAATATGCACAAGCATTTACTATGGGATAATGTTAACAATCTTACCACTTATCCCACATCATGATGATCATTGTCAAGTTGTTAAGAAGGGTAAGCTGATTTAAATTTTATTTAGAACAAAAAAAAATGTTCAAATAAACCTCCCCCCCCCTTTTTTTTTTTTACTTCTACTTACACTTATAATCAACTTTACCAACATGTATGAAAAAAAACAACAAATATATCCATAATAATGAAACAAAATTAAAATTCCCGTAAAATCATCTTGATGTTATCCATGAGTTCAGCAACAATGTCCTTCATATATATACAGTCTAAAACTTCCATGCAAATCTTAAATAAACATTAGTCCTTCACTGGAATTTCTACATAAACACACTTGTAACAATACTACCTCAATCTTTTCCCATCAACATTTCTTTTGATTTGCTTGTAGACATTTGATGTAAGATGATAGATGCTTTTTAGGCTTTATAAAAGTAGGCAAATGGGTTATCATGCTTCTATTGTTAGAATTAGTGGCATTAGGTACCTATGGCACTGGTAATTTAGCCAGAATATATCATACAGCACTTTCTAATATACATAAATTTTATTTTGCTGTAATTTAGTATCTAGTAGTTTTATATGCAAAACAAATTACTTCATTATTCTTTTCATCAGCTGGCAATGATTTATTCCTTTCCACTCATGTATGACTGATTTTGTTTTATTATTTTTTTTAATCAGTTCCAAAACAATATAATTATTTTGTCAAACTGCACAGATTTATTTGTTTACTCGTAACCTAATTGCTGATGGTACTTCTTTCTCATCTTACACTATTGAATTTGTAAAGAAAAGCAGGTATTTTAGAACATGTCATCCATTTTCTTTATCATTCAAAAATTTGCTCTCCTAGTATTGACTTTCTACTGCTAATACATTATTTTAAAAGATGATGGATATAAACTCTCGCTTTTGTATAAAACTTAGTTTTTAAAATGAAGTCATATTGTTTCCAGCACTTGGCAATATTATATTTTACATTTCATCCTATCTTGCTGTAGTTACCTATTGTTATGAAAATTACACACATCGTTGTTGATTAGAGCTATTATGTAATGGAATCCCATTTTTTTTACACTTGATTACCTAGTGATCAACTTGACATTGGGTCATCACTATGCTTGTTTTATCTATGCACTATTGTACTGCTTGATTTATGATGTACAATACACTGACTGTTAGTTTGTTATTAGTATACATATACATTTATATGATTCTTTTAAAGTGTTTATTTCTAGTCTTTCAAATAAAATAAAAAATTAAAATTACTTTATTGCGATAATTACTTTTCCATGATTTAGACGCAAATATTGATAGTGTATTTAGATATAAAAAGAGATAGCATATGTTCAAGAACTTATTGGTTAAATAAGCTTAACTCGGTGATGTGGTTTAATGTAGGCTTCTTTTTTTTTAGGATTGTAAGATACTCTTACAATATATATATTTGACACTGTAAATAAAGTTTATTACAAAGTTATTGTAAATTTAGTACATACAGTGCATGAATAAATTGCTCTAATTATTAATTTACACTCTAGAAAATCTGTATAGCTTATATTTTTTCTAATCAGGGGATTACAGCCGCTTTAAACTCTTTTTTTTCCCCTGCATAATAATCTTTTACTATTTTCTCATTACCAAATTCTTTATTTTCCACATTCATCTTTTCCCCATTATTGTTAATTCATCTATAATTTCTCTGATATCTATTATATTTTCTGATTACTCTTTTTTACTTGGAGAACATAGTCATGCAGATGCAATGGTGGATGTAGGTCCAGTGCCTTCATTCATAGATCTTGAAGTTGTAGGTTCATTATTGCTTGCTACTGACTCATCACTGTTAGATCATGACTCTTCTCTCTTGTCTGATGAAACTTTATTGATGTTTTAACTCAGACTTTTTTATTTGACTAGCCTGCATATAGAATAGTACTCAATCCTTGCAGCTTGGACAAATTTCAGGATAGACTGAATCAAATTCTTCAACTGAGCCAATTTTAATCATTTTATCACCATCCCCTCCTCTTTTCTGCTCTGAAAGAAAAAAAAATACTTTGATTTAATAATAAATCAGTAACCATTCATGATTGATTTTTAAATTTTTTATTTTTATTGACACATTAATAATGTTAGCTGTCAATTTTTTAATAATACAGAACTAGACAACCCATTGGGGGGGGGGGGTCTGTTTTTATTGCTAAGTAACTCGCATTTGATTTAAAAATTTTTTTACTGATGTATCAATAACATTAACAGTCAATTTTTTTGATTAATGACAAAATCTAATTAGACTCACAGGGACAAGACTTTGTTATTTTAACCTTTTTTCCCAGCTGTGGGGGAAATTTTTTTTTTATTTTGTCAACTGTGCCAAACTGTTGTGTTTATCAATGATTATGCTATATAAAAAACACAAACGCATATAAATATATTTCTATAATATATTTATTAATAATACATGAAAACAAATATACATTTGTGTATTTACAATATTTACAAAGGTTATGATTTGCCTGCTACCATCGATATATAGCTCTTAGTTTTTAGAGTGAACTATGGAAGACTTCACTTACAAAATAATAATAAAAATATTATTTTAAATATTTATCGTGATGGATGTTAGTGTTCATTGCATGAAAAAATTGAAATAAAAAGTAAAGTTGTCAAGTGTTGGTGATCGAGAGGTCCGCACAGCTGCCTTACAAGCAGTTGTCCCGGGTTAGCGGGTTCGCTTCCCTGCCAATGCTGTGGCACATGAAAAAAAAAAGTAAAGTTCGATCTACTCCAAATATTATTTGTCAAACACGTTAGTAAAAAAAAAAAAAAATACATTGGATCTTTTAACAATGATTGGTATAAAAAAATAAAACAGTTGGGGACTATGAAGTTAAAAATGCTTTTAATGAATAATATTTCTGTAATGTAATTTACACTACACCACTCTCACGTAAGGGAGGAAATATTTCTATCCACTTTTAACATTTTGTGGAGGGGTATAATCATAGACATATGACTAAAGATGTATGATCCCCAAGATGTATACTAACCAGCACTCATCAGTTGGCCCAGATCATTATCTCTTAACTTTATCAGTGATCAGTATCTTGCCTGAGAATGGTCTAGTGAAAATTGCACTACAGAAATATTATTAAGTAAATAATATACCTAATGAGTAACAAATAAAAGTTATTAATTAAAAATGCTCTGTTTTGTTTTTTATTTTTTTGCTTAATTTTTGGCGGCGATACTATAATAAAGCACCGCTCTTAAAAATTTCACGAGTTTCCATTAAGAATTACTATATTTTTTTTTACCTTGTTATAAGAATTATGATTTTTCATTTGTTAATTATAGAAAAAATAGAGCTTTTTCTAGCTTAGTAGTAAATATTTTCACAGATTTAAGGACAATTAATAGCAAAGCTATTGAATATCAGGCCTTCACCTCAACCGTTAAAAATACAAGCAATAAGAAATTCAACCTTTAATCTCTAATCTTATCAGTTTGACTTAGACTTGATTTGCATAGATAAAATCTATTTATTACAGATTTTATTTGAAGACTATATTTTTTAAAATGCATTTGAGAAATTTTTTTTTATTCTTACATATGGTACTATACGCAAATTTCAGAGACAATTTTGTTCTTGGTACACGTGAAAATCCACTAGTTTCTGCTTGCGATCAAACCAGATGTACTCTACCCGAATGTTTCTTTAGTGAATATAATATCCCATGTAATCTTTCACTTAAAGAGACTCCTCAATTTGTAATGATATCCTATCACGGCACCATGCGTAAAGAAATATTCGAAAAATTCAAAGAATTATTTGCTTACAAAACAAATCCCAATAATAAGCCAATAACTGCGACATTTTTCATTCAACATACAGACACAGATTATGATTACGTAAATCAGCTATACAATATGGGACATGAAATCGGATCATTTGGTATTAGGTAAGTTGGAAAAAAAATTATTTATTTCTTCCAAAAATCATTTTCTTTTATATTTAAGATATTGTAAGGAAAGTAGTTTGTTGGTGTAGAAAAATTTCTATAATTTGAGGACTACAGTACTATAAAGATATTTTATCATTCTATTACCTTGCATGTTTACAACTTATTCTTAACAAGATTATTTTTATTTGTTGAGAAACAAAATTTATATACATGAGTATATAAATAGCGAATAAATATCCAAACACACTTTCACTGAATATATAATAAGAAAAGAAGTAGTTGTAGAAGACTAATCAAAACTGATTAAGAGAAAATTATTTACATAAAAAAATACATTTGAATTAGTTTATGAAAGAATTAAATAGCACCAGTTGGAAAAGGAAGAATCATCCTTGTAAAATAAACTACTAATGCACATAAAGAAAAGATTATACAGTTATGTATTTTGAAAAACCAGTGATATAGACCGTTTTTGGATTAAATACATTTTTAATATTATAACATGAAAATAATTAAATATTAGCAATAAAGAAGCAAAACAGATGCCTTAATCAATTTCTATACACATCTATAGAAGATTTATTTTATATAACAAATTATATTCCAAACAGTTTAGCCTGTAAACTTCAAAAATTATAAGAAACATCCCAAAAGTCAGTAATGTTTTTTTTGATTTTCAGAGAAGAGTCCTCCAGGAAAGTTCTCAGAATTTATGTCCCACAAAGAAAACATTGAAGTCATATGCTTACAGACACTCATTCCATATGTGGTTGATTCTTTTGCATAATGACTTATGATTAGCTTTTAAAATATTAATATGTTATTCATTATATCTTATCATCTGATTATATGTTTGCTTAATTAATTCTACATTAACCAAATGTACATTAATTAAATTATATAATAAATCATGTTACATACTGATTTAAGCCCATTCTTATCTGATCATTTTAATAGCAATGCATATATTAATGACAAGATGGACATAGTATTACACTTCATTATGTTATGAAGTATCTTTTTATTGTTGATTATAAAAAATGCTTCTAATAGCCTAGTAGTTTTTTTTTAATAGAATGAACTCCCAATATACTTTCTTAAGCTAAGTATATTGTTTATCAGTAGAAGATGTTTGTATTATAAACAATTATATGATTGTTATTTTACTATCAGTTATTTATGCTTCAATTACAGACATTCATTGATTATTTCTGGATCTTCAGTTAGCTATTTCTGATAGTGTGATGCATTTGTGGAAGAGATTGAAGCAACAGTGGCATTGTTGACCACTTCCTCTGATAATCATTGAAATCCTTTTGTCTCCTATACCTATATTAATAATAAACTATTCTTCACACTGTGCTAGAGATAATCTCTAGTTTCGAAAATGATTAGTAATAATCATTAGTGTTTTTATCTGAAATGGATGGCGTCAAAGTTGTGAGTGGAGGGAGTTTGATAATGGTAAATGAAAATGTAATAATTTACTCTAGATAAATACTTTGCATATAATAGGGATATATATGAGAGATAGTGATCTGGGCCAACTGATGAGTGCTGGTTCAGCATGAAATGCATCTTGGGGGGCATTTGTCTTTTATTATATCTTTATTTATATGAATTTGAAAAGAATGGGGAAGTGTGGAGGTGCTTATTATATCTATAATTATATTATTTACTGAAAATCTAGATGGCTAATTTTTGATGGTGATTTGATAAATTTCTAGTAATTAGAAAAGAAGGATGGATTTTTAATAATAATCACACCATAGTGATGACTAGAAGTAAATATCTGTAGTTACTAAAACTGTCATAAAGTATAAAATAATTTATATTCTATTGTAATAAATGCAAGGAAGGAACAAGGAGAATAATAAATTAGACAGAAAAGTCTTCAAATTAATTATTAGTAAATCAAAATGCATAAAAACTTCTTAAAGAGTTATAATGCTTGATATTACCATCATCACTCCCTAAAAAAATCTAAAAAATAAACAGAATAAGTTTTAAACATAAAAATAATATTTAAATAAAATAATATATTTTTGCCACATAATCATAAGTAGAGTATCAAAGTGGGAAAGATTAAAGAAATTATATTAATTATTCAAAAGGATATAAGAAAAATATCAATAGCAAAGAAGTACATGAGTACACTGTGATTAGAAATAGTTCAACCATATGATAATGAATAATGGATATATAACTTAATGAATCCAATAGTGAGAAAATCACAAAAATTATTATAGTTAAATTTTTAAAAGACAAAGATGATTGACAAAAGACATGATGCCTAGAAGAATATATTTTACTAATGGCTGTTATTCAGTGATTTTGCCTGAAAGACTAAACTTTTGAGTGTATGCAAACACACATGCAACATTATAATTGTGAATGATATATTATGTAAAATTAAATTATTAACCCATATAGAAATTGTTTTCAATAACTACACCAGTTTATCAATAGAAATGGGTTTTGAAAAACATTGCTAAGTGTTGTTTATAATAATTTTTAACTACCAATTGACTTTATGTTACTATAAAAATAGATATTACTAATTTGTGACTGCTTTAGAATGGGTGCAATTAGTGTGAAAATATCATTGAATTAAGGCATAAGTGGTCATGCACTCAGCTGTTATTCAATAAGTACAGATCTCTTTAATAATTCATCAAACTATTAATACTTGTCAATGAGGTTACATTAACAGATAGTTATTATACTATATGTTAATATGTAATGGTAATGTCCAAACTAGTTAATAATTGTTTCAACTTGTGCTTAATATGTAATGGCTATAAGTAATGTGTGATACTGCTATCAATTTTCAAGTAGCTTAATTCTATATTATTTTTTAAATTGAATCAATGTCCATCTCAGTATCTTCTTAAGCATGTCTTTATTTTGAAAAAATCAAATTAGTTTTAATTTAGCTCAGTATAAATTTTATGCCCCCTTTTCAGATTTAGCAGTATCTCATATCACTTGTAGGCTAAGTGGCAGTAAATTTTTCCCCATCTTTTGCAAATGATTGTTATTTTTTTCTATATTTTAAGACAAATATTACAAAAATTATTGTAACTTTTTTTTATCATAGAAAAATAAAATTATTGTAACTAATGGCAACAATAATAAAAAGCAATTTAAATTTACTTCGTTATAATAACAATTAAACAAACATAATTTTATTTCTTCATTTTTATATTTTTATAGCTATATTTTTTTAATTTTTCTTCTATTAGCATTTTAATAAGTATTGTATATAGTGTTTATACTAAAAAAAAATTAAATTTGAAATGATATTTGTATAAAATAAATACTCTTTTTAGTAGCAATATGAAATGCCACTTATAGCATTTATATGACAAAATCATATTGTAGCTATTGCAGGTTAACCAAGATTCTCAAATTCCTGCATAGAAAATTCAGTGTAGATCTCTAGCTAATATATGTATATACTGTGAATTTTTAAAATAATAATTAATCAATTCCATTATTTTTTTAATAATAACTGTTTTAAAGCCATTAAGAATGTTAGACAAAGATAGTTGCAGCTTATTTGATTCTTATAAAATGATTTTCTTTCTATTGATTGTAGAAAATTCTTTGGATATTTATGATAGAATCTGCATCACAGACAAATATAAAATAAATCATTTAATTAGATAAGTTTAAAATTGTAAATAGCTTTAAAATTAGTTTTACTAAGAAAATTAATGGAGTTGGTGTATCATTATTTTAAATATTCATTTTATATATTGAAATGCTCAAGTCTTGTGGTCTGTAATGTGTTTTAATAACATTAAGTAATTTGTCATTTTTCTTGTAAAATATTAGGTTGACATATATATATATTATATACAAACTAAACATATAGTTTCAAGCTTCCTACAGCTATCCACTCCATCTTATACAACCAATACACATGACAACATACATGTGAAAAAGAAATGATATCCAATATATGTATTTTATGCTGAACCAACAGTCATTGGTTGATCCAGATTATCATCTCTTATATATATAATTAGTGATCAGTTCATATTAAGATAGCAAATCTTTATAATTTAATGGACAGGTTTTAGTCTTCTTCACCCTTCAACTCTTCAGCTATCCTCTAATTAATTATATATATATATATATATATATATATATATATATATATATATATATATATATATATATATGGAAGATGATGATCTGGACCAACTGATGAATGCTGTTTCAGCTTAAAATACATATATTGGAGATCATTTATCTTTTTCATATGTATGTGGTCATGTGTATTGGTTGAATAAAATGGATAGCTATTAGGAGCTTGAAAGTCTCAGTTCAAACCCTTTCTAAATTACATTAAGTTCAATATAAACAATATACTTGTATTTAAATATTAAACTAAAAATGTATAAACTATTTTTAAAATATTTTATTAGATTGTAGAAATTTAAAATTTATTATTATTTTTTTTAATTTTAAAATTAAAAAATGGGGGAAAATTTTTATTATTTCAGTTTTTTTTTTTTAAAGTATACCAATTAAATTTTCTATTGTCAATTTTAAAAATATGTTATTTTAATATAATGCAACATTTTTTTTAATTATGATTTTTTCTTTATTTTCTGAGTTAATTGGAAATGAAAAATATTTGTTTTCAAAATGGAAGAAATATTTTTTTGTTAATGTAAAGTTAGTTATTATTGTTCATCACATCTTCAAAATTAATTAAAGATGGTGACTGTTGTTTTTATAATAAATCAATTATCTTATTTTAATTTTCTGTTTTTTCATTAATTGATTGGTAGGCTGTATAAATACCCAATCAAACTTGAAAATTCACTTTGCATCAGTTATTGATAGTACCACTTTTAAATAACAGTTTTAGCAATTGACAAAGATTACCATTCACAGAAATAGATGAATAGCATAGGCATTATCATTGTCATCCATGTTTTTCAATGATAGTCAACTAAAAGTTTTTTTTGGATAAATCAACTATTAAATCTTATTTCAACTAGAAATTACAACTGTAAGATATTTTAACCATTAAAAAATTGCTTATGATTTAACAATTTTAAAAGCAAAAAGTGTCATAGTTTCTGTATGATCTAAATTCTTTATATGGATTTATATATATTGTATTAAATGAAATTGGGTGTAATTTCAGTATTTGGTTGTAAGATCAAGCATAATTTTTTTTAATTTATTTTCTAATTGGTTTTAATAGTTAATGCATTAATCTGAGAGTATTGAAATGGTTGCTATGACAATAAAATGTTAAAGGAAGGAATGTGTTATTATTGTAACATAAATTAATCCTATATATTTAAAATACCATATAAATAATAACATTTATAATTTTAATAAAATTATTATTATTTCTTTATGTATTTTTATTTACTGCAGTCATAAGTAATATCAAATATTTAATGTTCTGGATGTGGATGTTGTTTTGTTTATATTATATGTGTAATATTTAAATTGGAATAATATTTACATAAAATATATATTTCCAGTGCATGTAGTTTAAATTGTTTTGGTTTATATTAAGTTAAAAGTGTGTTATTTCTTTTTAAATTGTAAATATTATTTTTTTTTATTTTATTATTATTGTCATAAAAGAAATTTTAGTTTTGGAATGCAGGATGAATTTAATATTAAAGGAATGAGCATAATTTTGGTTTTAAATGATAAAGATAACATCAATTATAAAAGGTTATAAATAAGACTGAACAAATTGAATTTACTCTAATATATTGACTCGCATTGAAGCAAATCAAAATCCTTTTATGTACTATATTTTATTTTTGTTCTATGAGTATTGCCTAGTAATTATGAAATAATGGAATAGAAAAGAAAATATTTGTCTAGGAAACTGGACTGGTTTCCTGAATACTTGTTATAAGAAGGAAAAAGGAAATTTATTCAAATTCATTTTAATATTTTTCTGCTGAAAGATGATCATCAGACATAAACAAAACATTTTAATTATGAAACATCAAAGTTGATGATATACTGCTATATATATGAGTTATTTTTACTTATGGTAACCCTCGTGTCTGAGTTCACATGTATTGCTTTAATGTGAATATTTTTCATTACTATGTGTAACAAAATATCTAAAGTCATGAATATAGAATAAATTTTAAATTGTTTTAAAATGTTAAAAATAAATGTAAAGATAAAATGTATTATATTTTTTTTATTTTAAAATAATATGATTTTAAATAAAAGAAACATTGCTTTAGAAATCAGTCACAGATGATTGGAGGGGGGGGTAAAAATAAAAACATTTCCATGGGAACCAAAAGAAGTTTTCAAAACTCATCTGCTTTCCAAGAAACTGTGGGAAGAAATGTAACAGACTTGGTCAGCATGTCTTGTCTTAGAAAGAAATCAAAAAATGTTATATTTTAAAGTTATGTGTTTTATGAACTACCTTCCAGAATGTTATCCCTAATCTTTCCAGTACTGTAACTGAATATAGAACTGTAGGCAAAAATATGCCTTAAAAATTAATCTTGATTTTGCCGATTTATTCCTCATGACTAAATGCTGATGAAATATTTGACAGTTACTTGCTATAAAAGGAAAACAAGTTATCTAAAGTGATTATCTGCAAATCTCCCTATTTTAAATGCTCAGAAGAAAATTGCAATGTAAACTTGCATAAGAAAACTGCCTCAGAAGTTACCAAAAGAAACTAAAATAATATATTACTAGAAGACATTAAAATTTAATCATTAATGGTTATATTCCCACATTTATGAATACAGAATATACACATTAACTCACAAAGACTTTAAAGTAAATCAATTAAACTTTCTATAGATATCTTAAAAGAGATTGTAAGTTACAAAGATTTTTTGCCTCTCAGGCATACTTGCCATATAATTTTCTTAATTGTGAATATGTAAATACAGTCTTATCATTAAATTTATTGTTGTTAATAATTTTATTGCTTGTCATTTTTCAGCCACATCAAACTGCTTATTTATTTTGTTAATGTAATAAATTATTAGGTGTATGGCAGTAATAATCAGGAAATATAATTGAATGTGTATAGAAACTTGTTTTTATGCAAATTCAATTTGATCGTTACTCAGGCTGGTATCTACTTGTCATTTAAAAATAGTTTGCATGTTGTCACTCCACCATGTACATGGTTACCTGTTAGTTATCCTTAAATTCCCCTAGATGAAAATTTAATTTGCTGAATATTGTATTTTTTTTTTTGTTACTTGGATTCATTATCAATTGTTTAAAAAGGGTGCTTACCATTTCATTATGGGTATCATTTTTCTAATACTGATGGAGTATTTTAATAGAAGATTTGAACCAATTTATTTCTGTATTGAATGCATTGTAAATGGAGATCAGCATCTACTTATTTATAATGCTATTATGATGGCAAATGTTTGTGATATTGAGGATATAAAAAAATAATACTTTGACAATACTGGAATTTGACAAATATACTTTATTTTGGATAACTATTTATAATATATCTTATCTTGTTTGGATTAATGGATATCACTGAATTATTTGAAGTTCATTGAATAGACATTTGAACTCTGTGTTTCTTGGAGTACTTACATAGAATGACTGTATTCAGGTCTTATATTAATGTGTATTTTATTTATTTGGATTATATTTTAATAACATTATTGGTTATCATAGTATAAGTTCATAAATTGTTTGTTTGTATATGTAAAATAAAAGAAAGTTACGCCTTAATTTAAATTTAAAATTATATTCTAAATTTTAGTGGTTAAAATTCTAATTTGAAACATTATGTGTTTATTTATTGACCATAAAATTATCTTTTTTAATATACGTATTATGAGTATTGAAGAACTGGAATAATTGTATTATAACAATTACTTACTGATATTATATTTTGAAATAAAGTGAGCAAATAAACATACTTATTATTATATTTTATTTTAGTAAATTATTATATTGTGAATATTATATAATCATCATTAGCTTTCTTATATTTTTAATGTTGGGTATGTATAACAACACTTTTGTTTTATATAATTCTTTAAATTTTAAGTAGATATAAAATAGGAAAATCTTTATTGTAAAAGTACATATTTTTTTTAAATATCAATTTAGATGAAGGATATACTCCATGATATTTAATTTGAATCATCTGTTACAGAAGTTTTATTATTTATTTATCATTTTTATATTTATTATTAATAAAGAGCAATTCAGTTAAACAAATAAAGTTGTTTCAATGATCGTTTCAACTAGTAATGCAGACTTATGGGCTAATAGAATTTTATTATATATTTTTTATCTTCTCATAGTTCAAAACTTTGATATTAGCTCATATTAAAATTTTCATATACTTGTAAATATTAATTGATGTATATTGATTTTTATATAAAATACAGTTTTAAAAAATTCTGGCATTGTATTTGCAAAATTATTAAAATGAGTCGATATTTGTACTGCCTTATAATTTTAATTTTAAGCCAATTCTAGGAAAACTCTAATGAGAATGGTACAAAGATTGAAAAATCAAAAATAATAAGAAAATTAGAAAACTTAAAATTGATTAGAAAATTGTAAAATAATACAAACCACTTGGAAATAATGTAAAAGAATGTAAACGTGATATAAATAAAGTAGAAAAGGCTAAAAGCATTATAAAGATTCTAAAAGACTATCAAAGTTATAGAGACATTATAGAGAAAGGCCTTTAAAATTCTTGTGAACATTGTAAAAGAATCTAAAACTGGTACAAAAAATATAAATGGCCATAAAATTAATATAAATACTTTGTAGAAATTTAAAGCACTTAATTAAAAGTTGCAGAGAAAAGTGTAAAATGATTGCAATAAATGAAAAAAATGCTCAAGGAAGTGCTATCAAAGATTCATAGATAATCCTCAAACTCATATAGATTCATTAAATACAGAAACATACACAACTTTGTTGTAAATGTGAAAAAAAGTATTAGACATTAAATATTAAAGACAAAAAGGATGATAAAAATTATGAAAGCTGGAATAATCAGTGTAATATTTTGTGATTTGGTCACTTTTTATAAGAAAAACAAAGTTCAAATTGAAAAAAAAAACAGTAAAATTTAAATTCTAAAAAATAATATAAATAAATTGTATTTTATTAAAGGCCAATAATGATGGGAAATGTATATAATTTGAACTTGATGAAAAGATAACTAGGACAATTAAATTATGAAGTGTACTCCTTATAAACAATGATGTAAATAAGAATTTAATGATTTTTAAAATAATATTTATAAAAAACATTTACAAATGAAATATTATGAAATTTATTGTTGTCAGGGCTATGGATGATATGTCAATTTATGATTAATTATAATGATGATCACTGAAAGGTCAGCTGTTTAGCTATTGTATTTTTACTATGGAAGCTCCTGGAAATAACACTATGAATTCATCATTTAATATTTGCTATAACAAAAACTTTGCTGCACTAATTTTTATTTATTTTTTGGTGCAGAAATGTTTTAATATTTTTTAATTATATTTTATTTTAATCTTTTATGTGGCAAGTATGTTTTTAAGGCTTTCATATTCTCAATTAGTTGTTTATATTTGTTATTACTTTTTCTTTTCTCTTAATTCCCATTCTTATAATTTCAAAGTGAAGTCTTTTCGTTTTATGTATTTTCCTCTAATGTTTTCCTATTATGACTAGATTCTTTAAGTTGCTATTACACAGTCTTTAAACCTCTATAAGCAGTCATTTATAAATAATTTTTGACTATCCTTATTTTATGATTTTCTCTAAGTAATTTAACTTAGTACTGCTAAATATGTCTTTCTTATTTTCAAAGAAAGGATTCAAAAAATTATTTGCTTTTTCTCTATGGCCTCTATCTACATACTACATTTAATGTGCTGAATATGTCTTAAAATGTGATAATTTATCTACTATTTTGAATGCATTTGTAATAATGTTTTAATTATATAGAAGGTGATCATCCTCTTAACTAGCACCATTAAATAGTGATATTAAAACTTCAATGATATTCTTTCCTTAGACACAAGATAGAGAGACTTTGAGAAAATAAGAATGACCTTATTTTCAAACTCAACTAATGATGTAAGTAATTTATCAGATGTCTGACAATATTTATTAGTTGAATTTTATTTTCTTGACCAATCAGATCAACAATTCAAAGCAGATCTTTTTTACTTTTTACTTAAAATGCAGGCAAATTTATTAAAATATTAATAGCTATTTATTTATCTATTATCTATAGATTTCTTTAAATCTAAATTATATATATAATTTTTTTACAATATTTTGTAATTGAGCTTTTGTTAACAATTATCAACTTAAATATAAAGGTTTCATAGCCTACTGATTATTACATCTGTCTCCATACTTATAATCACTAAGAAACCTTGGAAAAAAATTTCAAGCTTAATCTTTTCTTTAAGATAGCCAATACAATTAGATATCAAGTATTGATCAGTAAATGTGTACCCAATTGTTTTTAGCCAGAAAACAAAATCTGTGAGTTGGGAAGATGGCATAACACTTGCCTTACATGAGAGCAGTTTCAGTTTTACTTTTCTTCATTTTTAACAATGATTTCAAGATTATACATTGTCTGTAAAAATGAGCAAAAAAAAAAAAACTAAAAAATTTTTTCACTGCTAATTACAGTACTATATCAGATGGTTTTCTTCTTTGGGGGTAGGGGATGGACTAACTATACTCATCTCAATTTTTTTGTGCCTAAAGTTATAAAAATTTTTTACAATTTTCTCTTTCATGAGGTGAGCAGCTTCATCCAATTAAAATTCAATCATTCATGATTTTTATAAGT
Source organism: Epiperipatus broadwayi (assembly GCA_028023455.1). NCBI lineage: Eukaryota > Metazoa > Onychophora > Udeonychophora > Euonychophora > Peripatidae > Epiperipatus > Epiperipatus broadwayi. The sequence continues at coordinate 7,755,048 of JAQFVV010000033.1, forward strand.
TATCTCTTCAGAAAGTAAGTTTTTTTATTACTTTCCACTACTGCAATAAATTTATTGCAGAATATAATGTTTATTAAATTCTTCAGTGTATTTATTTTTGACAATTGTTAGTTAAAACGTTTGGCTATGATTAGTTTAATTCAAATTTGTGATAGCCAGATAGTTGTAATATTTTAATTCATAGATAGTGAAATAACATGCATAATAAAACTGGCAAAAATTATTGATTACTTATTACTACTAGAAGTTATCTGAGTTTGTCTTTAGGATAGCAAATTCAATAAAAACTTCTATGCTTAACTGTGTAAAAAGTTAACAGTTGAGATAGTATTTAATGATCTCACTGCTGAGTCATTTATTAATAATATGGTCATTTCAGTACCAAAAGAAAAATAATAATGACAGCTGAAAAGACAAGAAAATAAAAAGTTAAAGGTGAGTTTTGTACTGACTATAAAGTCAATATGTAAACCACAAATTCGTCCATGTATATTTAATGCTGATTTTTAATCTTTTACCAACAATTTGAGATCATAATCTTTTAGCTTCTTTTGCATAAAACTTTTTCTGAAAAATTCAATATCTCACTTTTTTGTAGTTTTTCATTAAATTTATCATCAATAATATTATCTTAATGAAATAAATAAATATTGCATCTCTTTAGATTATTTTTGAAATTAACTTTACAACATAAATGGGATCTACTGCTTCCATAAAAATCATGCTAAAGTTTACCATTTAGCTTTTTAGAGAGTCTATTATTGTTTATTCGTTTTACATTTTTAATTCAATTAAGATATGTTTTTACAATAGTAGATTCATTATCACCATCTTTATCGAACTGAAGAACATACTAATTGGTTTTTGTATTTTAAGATTCATTTTGAGTATGTTTATATGATACTTTCCTACTACAAGTTTGGCATAATAACAGTCCTATAAGCAATTCATTTAGTTGAAATAATAGCAATTACTGTGTAAAATAGTGTATCATTTAAACTTCTAAAGCAATAATAGTATACTGTAGTCTGTTTAACACTTCATCTAAATCTGTCTTTTAATCTGAAAGCTTCAAAAGTTATTTAAAAATAGTTGTCATGTAACATTCAAACAACTAAAAGCTTATGTTTTAATTAGAAATCTTTAGTTCTCAAGTTTCTCATTCTAACATTGTGTTAAATTGTCAAAAATATTTAAATTGATTCACTTTTTATACTGATTCTCCAAATTAAAAATTTTCTTTTAATCTCATAAGCTATATTAAAAAGTTGTCTACAAAGTAAAATCAAAGTAAAAAAAAAGAAAAAATTATAAAAACTTTTTATATTCCCAGTAAAAATAATTCAAATATGAAGCTTAGAAAATTATAAAATTTTAACATATAAATTTTTAAATGATTTGAAAATCATGTAAGAGCAATCATATAAAGGTCCTAAGCTCTTTTTGTTTAATAACAAGATTACTATGTAACAAAAAAAAAATGTAAGGTTAATGGTGAATTTGTGTTTTTTTTTAATTCTCTAATTATTGTAAATTTATTTTAGTTTATTACCAGAATTTTTATATCATTTTTGAAATAATATTTTATTTATAAATGATATATATTTTTGTAATGTATTTACATGTACAAACATACTAATATCTTTCAAATTCTTTTAGAGAAGTAGAAAACAGTGATACATGGAATAAAACAATGTGGAAAAATGCAATGAAAGGACAGTGTGCAAATTTGTTCGATCGTGCTAATATCAGCAAGGAGCATTGCAAAGGATTACGGGCTCCTAGCTTAAAAATTGGAGGAGATAATCAATTTCAAATGATGATGGAAAATAACTTTGAATATGATTATTCTATTGAGAGTGCATTTGAAGATAAAATACCATGGCCTATTCCATTAATTAAAGCTAATTATATCCAAACATATTGTTCTTTACATCAGCAATGTCCATACATAGCAGCTGACAAAGTATGGTCTGTTTTACTTCCTAAATATAAAAAAGAAAAATTCTTCTGCAATCATATGATTAAATGTGACTTCTCCAAAAATGAGGATGACATATTTAAATGTTTAAATAATGACTTTTTTATCAATTACTTTAGTAATAAAGCTCCATTTTCAATAGTAACAGATGAAATATTTTATAGATTTTATGAAAAAGAATGGAAAGTACTAAAGAGATTTTTAAAAAAGCTATCTGCAATAGATGATGTTTATATAGTGAGTGTCTCAGAAGTTATACAATGGATGAAGCAACCTTTCAAATTAAACTAATAAAAAAAAAAATTTCTAGCTTGAAAATAATTTTAAAAATCTGAATTTATGCATACTATTTATATTTTTTAACATTTAAGCAAATATTTTAATTTTCTGTATATATATATTCTGGAAACTTCATTATTATAGTGATTACTTTTAACTAAAATCATGAAACTTAGTCTATTTAAGATGGTCATGGTAATTCACACTACATTAATTTCATTGAAAAGCTATATCTTTCTTTAATTTTGTTAATCATTAAACTATGCTGAATGACTTTCTATTAGCTTTATTTTAATTGCATTAATCAATAAAGACATTTTAATTAATGTGCTTTCATTAGTATAGACACTGCCTGGGTTAATGTATACTAGATGAAAACACCAAACAATATTCAAAACTGTTTTCAGACTAGCTAGTTTTTGTCAATGGTATTAAATATCTATAATTGAAAAATGAAAGTAACTAATTTCCACTGAGTTATGCTAGTCTGTACATAAATTAAATCAATAAACAAAATGTAATCTATTATTTAAAATCCAAGTCAAAAGCTTATATAATAACAGAGCCTAAAGATAAAATGGCATCATTCTATCTTTTCATTGATTTTTGACATTACAAAATTCAATAGGAGATAGTTACTTCTGCTTCTCAATTACAGGTATTTAAAAAAAGTTATAATTATTTATCATATTATTAGAAAATACACTCAATATGAAGTGAATGACAGAATGAAATTAAATTGGATAGGACAACAGTAATAATATTCCATGCCGATGGTAAGACTAAATAAACATAATAGCCTTAGAAATGTGTTTGGTGATACTATTCAGAATATAGTGGCACTTTTTAAAGCTTAAAATAGACTATGAATTGTGATGGTATTTAAATAGAGACTGAATTACTCTCTTTGATGAGACAACAATGAGTTTTCAAGCTTTTGATAAAACAAGAACATATATCCAGAAGAGATTGATTGGTTTTTTCATCAAATATTGCTTTTTTAAAAATCATAAAAATGTTTTGTAAAAGACATATGTTAAAATTATTGTAGATAGTTTTATAGTTAACCAATACAGTGGATAAGTAATTTTAATAGTTTATGTATACATTTAAAGTTTAAAAGAAAAGAAATTAACATAAACAAAAAATTACCTATATATAAACATCTAAAATAGAATTTATAATGACTTAGATATTAATTAAGTGAGTAATAGTATTTTTTGTTTAAAATTAATTATTTAAGACTAAATAGAAAAATTTACTTGAGACAAATATTTTATTTGATTCTGATTTTTATTTTAAAATAACAAAGAAATAAAAAAATTTTAAACAAAAATACTTATATTATTAAATGTGTAATTATAAAAGTTGTTTTCAGTTCGTTTATACTAAAAAAGAGTTTAAAAAATTTAATTAATAAATTATTTTTGAACTGTTTTTTTGTTTTGATGGATGTAAGTTAAATAACAACAATCACTGTATTGCAATTATTATCTTATTTTTATTAATTAAGAAGGAAAGATGATAACTTTATTTTTTTTCATAAGTCTTTATATTTCTTACTGCCTATAACTTTTGCAGCAGTTTAATTAATTGATAGCTATACTCAAGAAGATAAGCAATTGCTAGCCATTTCCAAGCTGATCAAGTTTGAAAATCCTACAATATATATATATTGTACCAAGATTGTAGTTGGTACATAATAATTTTATCTAAAAAATTAGTAAAACAAAAATCTTTTGTTAAAAGAGAAATAATAGGTAAAGGTTTAAGAGTTTTATTGCAGTTTGTTTTTGTAAAAATAAGATTTAAAAGTCAAAGAGTTTTAAAATAAAAGTTGCAATTAATTAATTAGAAATGTCAAATTAAAAGAAGTTGGTTTTCAAATAAGTAAAGAATTCTTTTATTATTATTATTATTATTATTATTATTATTATTATTATTATTATTATTATTATTATTATTATTATTATTATTATTATTATTATTATTATTATTATTATTATTATTATTATTATTATTATTATTATTATTAGTTGAAATATAATTCAAAAGTCTAAAAATATAAATCTGTTTTTATTTAAGTCAAAGAAAAAAAGGTAATCTTCAAACTAAATAGCAAATGATCTTAAAATATACATGTGTGTAAATGATGAATGCTTGCTAATAAAATATATATGTGTGATGATAAACATTGCATTGCATATGTGCATGTTAAAATGAAATAAAGGAAAATTATATTTAAAAAACACAGCGATGGCTACTAAACAACAAGTTCAGCGATGGGCTACTAATCACAAATGCACAAAACAACAGGATTAAAAGCTTATAATGAAAGGAATTTTGACAACAGACATTGCTGGCAGACATGAAAACAAAAACACGTCTCATATATAAATAGTAAAATTTTATTGGACAATAGGTCAGTTGAGTTCAGTCAGTTCAGTTCAGAGAGTTAAGAATAGAATCTAGATCATGCAGTTGAGATTAAATCAATCAAGAATGCAGTGTTAAAACTTCGGGAAACATGCGGCTGTCTCTATCCTGGAGTCCAGTAAAACAGCAAGACCCGCCCATCAAAATAATGTCTGCATAACAGCTTGAAGACTCTCTGCCAATGTTTAACTGTCTCCAAGAATGATACCAATGAATAAACATTAAACCTCCTCAAGAAACTTCAAATCTAACCGGTTAGAGATATCTCATTAGAAGCAGCAAACAGTAAGAAGTCCACTTTCAAAATCCTAGGTAAATAACATTTTTTCTTATATTTCTTTCTAAAGTAGCCATCGCCTTCGTGGGAATCCTCCAAGAGTCGAATTATATGAACTCTATAGCACATAAAAATGAACTATTAATTTGTGTGTTCTAAATGTCAAATACTATTTAATGCTTTATTATTATATATGTGAGTGTATGAGTTAATATGTGCATGATCATTAGATAAATACCAGTGTTCTTTTATTAAAATTTACAAGAGTATAACTAGTATATTAAGTGTTAATTAAATAAATTGTCTTTAAACTTAAGCTTTATTTGTCGGTCAGTTCTTTTCATCAATTCTTTTCACCACTATTATGAAACAATAATTTGTTATTGATTACAAGTAGCTGAGCTAGTCATGGGTATAGGCATTGAATTAGTGGCCATTGTTCAAAGTGCATTGTTTATTCTTCTGGATAAATAACTGGCGTCCATGTTTATATAAAACAAAAAAGTGCTTTGAACTTGGTGTTGAATTCATCAGTCGAGAAGAAGTTATGTCCTGGAAATGTAATGCTAGTTATATATTTTATAGCTATTGTTTGGACATACATACTCTCCGAGTATGTTCTTCTCTGCCTAAGAGACCAGTGTTTTGAATGTCTCATATTTGAACCCAGTACAATATATATATATCTGTAGTAACTACTACTTGCTATACCTAAAGTTCAGAAATCATAGAAGTTACTTGTGAATTAAAAGCTATGAAAATAGTCATAATTTTTAAAAGATTATTCAATACATGTTTTAAGAAAACAATCTATGTGTAAAGCCAATCCACATGCATACAGAAGTAAAGATGAAATAATTATAATCTTTGAGAGATTCCTATGTACACATTAAGCCAGATGGAAAAAAATGTTAATATAAATTCAATAAATATTTCTGTTATTTACATATGATTTACTGATGGTAGAGAAATATCCAGCAGTTATTTATATAGTGTATATATTATTTTAAATATTAATTCTGATGAAGGATTTACTATTACCATGAAAGACAGATGGCAGGAATTTGCTGGTGAGTTATACATATATATTGTAATGGTATAAATAAAGGATGTAGCAGAGATGATATTCATACCACATGTTAGTCATGTTATCTGTATTGATACAAAAGTAAAATGGATCTGGAATGATAAAAAATCCTCCTCATCTTAAATATCACAATCAATAAGCATGAGCAATATCATCATTGGAAGCCATTATAAGTGATATATGTTATAACAGCCATGATAATATAGAATTACTAGCATTAATCATTAGTAGTTAACAGTCATCCCATATGACTTTAAAAGAGGTACTCTATAAAAGTGAGGCTAATCATCATCTAGCCAATGCCATACTTAGGGAATAATATAAAAGCAATATACACTTCATTTGCATGCACATATCTAAGTCCTAAATAATTATATAATAAATCATATCAAAAATGCTGAGATAATTATATAAATTCTGATCATCATCAGTGCTCTTGGGCATCTGGTACCATGAATGTATTGGTCATTTATAAACTAATCAAATCCATAAAAATAATGTGAGGTATGTGGACTTTAAATCTAAACTTTACCTTTGTACCATAAAATAATCTTGTAGAGAACATCTGGATGTCAACACAGCATATACTCATATATATATTGTCTGAACTAGCTTGGGATCACAAGGATGTTAAAGTCTGTGTTTGTGAATAAAAGAAAATACGCATACATAAAACATAGTCTATTCTACTATTAAATAACTTCATTGGAAAAACCCAAAAATAAAGACTAGTATATTTATTAATTAACTAAAAACAATAATAAGACCACTAAATATTGTACAATACAAATAAATGATTTTGATTTACAAATAAAAATATTATTTCCATAAATTGAAAAACAACAAGTTATACGTGTAACATTATCTATACTTTCTAGACATAACAAATATTAATCAAATACATATGCACACATATATATGTCTAATAATATAAAATATTCCAATTATTAATAAATCAATATAAACTATTCTATTTTAATATATAAATAATGACTAATTTTAGGTGTGTGTATATGTATAGATATGTTTACACTGTGCATGTTATAATAATCTAATATATCCTTTGTCAATAATAAAATCATTAAATATACCTTAGCAATATATAAATGATTAAATGGTAGACATATCTATAATAAGAGCACATACACATGCTTGTTCTGATATAAAAAAAATCCCAATTATTAAATCTTAACTTGCATCCAAAATTACTTTTAACAATATTTTGTTTACTTAAAACTCTGGAGTTTTATGCACATTAGTCAATACATTATAAATTTTCTAAGTCTAAAAATAACATTTTTCTAAATAACATAATATAATTATAAGAAGTTTAATGTTTTATTTTATTTTCTAGAGACAACTGGGCTCTCTTATTTTTTTCAGAATATTTTCTAGTCATCGAAATAAAATATTATTCAGTTGACTTCAAAATTATTTATTATTAAAGCAAATCATTATAATAAAAAAATAGATTTTCATTACCTAAGTTAATATTTGAAAGAATATATTATTATATTTTATTTACTAACCAATTTTTTTTGTTTGTACTCCATATATGTTCATAAAATAGATTTTATGCAAATACTTTTTCTATAGACTGACAGTAGATTTATTACATCCATGTTTCCATGCATACAAAGTGTAAATATAAAATATAGTGTTTGAGTCTCAAGACTAATAAGCTGGTTTTTTATAATACTGCAATCTCTCAGTAATAGTATTGGAATTTCTCATCAGATGGCTTTTTTATTATCATATAAGATAAAAGCTGGCAGTCTTTACTTCTTTTAATTTATGAACTTTGCCAGTGGCAAACAGTTTCACTTCTCACATATTAGGCTATGAAGCATTTCAGAGAAGCTGTGTCCCTACCTCTCCAGAAATTCAAATTCAACCAGATGAAGATCAGCAGCAATTGTTCCATATTCAAAGCTGGCTTGTACTCTGTCTATATTTTCATTTTCTATAACTAATTTAAGCTAATAATTTATTTCTAATTTGAACTTTCCATTTATAGTATATAGTGGAATTTAAAGTATATAGTGGAATTTAAAACAGGATAATTAAAGTATTTTTCATCTTGATTATTAAAAAGATAGCAATTTAATTATCATTATTCTGTTTTTCAATTTAAATTTATTAATTAATTAAAAATATATTTTTAATCCTTTAACTAAAATAGGTTATAGGATTAATATACATAAAATAATTCTTTTTTCTAATATTTTTGTCAAAATCAGAAAAGTCAAAATGATTTGCTCTAAATAAGACATTTTTATATTTAATTTTAAATAATGTGCACTATTATTTAACCAAAATTTATTTTGTTATTTCAGATTATATAAATAATTATATATCTAATTTTGTCTAAGTTCATTTTGCTTTCCTTTTTAAGCTTTAAATATATATATATCATATCAACCAAAATTTGGTGTTAGTATGTATGTGATGGAATGTCAAGTATAATTTTTTAGTAAAGCAGTTGTCCCGGGTTAGCGGGTTCGCATCCCAGCATGACACATGAAAAAAAAAAGTATAAATTTTTATTATTATTATTTTTTGGTAGTTTTAATGAGTGATATATTAGTCTAACAGCATTGAAATAGACTAATATGACGATGAAATATTGAAGCAAAAATGCATTATTATTATTATTATTATTATGATGATGATGATGATGATATTTCAAAGGATAAACTTTATTAGTATTCTAAAAGGTTATACAAGTTACATTTGACACATAGTTCTTACATATAAATTAGTTTCACAAAACTGCATATGTACAATGATTTGATCAGTAACTGTATGCATTATCAAACTAGAAGTCTCTAACAAAAAAAAAGTTCAACAAAATCAATGATGATCACTCAATCATATGATAATATTCAATTAGATATACTTCAATTAAATTAAAACAGGAATGCATCTAGTTTGTGTCAGTTGACTTTAGAACTGGCACAAGGATCCATGTTAGATATAGTTTTTTTTTTTTTGTTAGTGCTTTTATATAAGTTCTTGTATATTCCAGGTGTCAATGTACTTAGATTGATCTGTAATCTTCATGTCTCTTTCACGTATGGTTTGCAGCTTATTTCTGAACGTGTTTGGATGTCTTCTGGGATTATAATTGTATATGAAATTACACCTTGTACACCATAAAGCATAGAGTAAAAATGTGCAGATTCTTATTTCAGCAAAGATACCCCTTTTAAAAGAGTCAAAAAGGGTTTTCATATTGATTTTTTTTACCCTTGAGTGAAGTGCTAATAATTTCACGAATGTTTTCTAGACTTGAGCATGAGAAAAAAAGGTGGTTTTGTGTCTCCGAGTCCCTATGGCAAAGATTACATATATCATCTATATCTTTATAGTTTCTTTGATATTTCAAAAAATGTTGTGTAGGTAACGAGTCTAGATTTATCTTTAGGAGAAAGTCAAAATATTTTGGTTCAAGTGACTATAGTTTGAATTTGCGACATAATTGTTTATTATTAATATGAAGTGGAGTTTGTACATCATCTTGATTTGGGTGTAGAAGTTGATAAACTTCCCAATATTTATATTTGGCTTGTGGTGGTTTAAAGTTAAGAGTGTGAATTGTTAATAATGGTGTAAGTAGTGTGTTCAGATATCTTTGGAGAGGAGGTGGTCTATCTGTAGGGGTAATCTTGGCAGCAATTTCTAAATATGGGAAATTTTTGTGCACATGTAGATATTATGTTCAATGTTTTTTGTATCCTAAAGACATGTATTGAGTGAAGGCCAAGGCCATTTTGTGAAAGGGGTTTTCTTAGGCGTTTTATTGATATTGAAATAATCTTTTTTCCCCAGAATAATTTTCTGCATAAGGAGTCTATTTTATTTGTAAATGCCTTGGTATAAATGATTGTTGGAGTAAAATAAGAGATTTTTGTAATCACTAGCATGTTAAGCAAGGCCATTTTTGTATATAGAGAGAGGTAGGCTTTGGAGAGTGAATTGACAGTCTTTTCCACTTTCTCTATCAAATTTTTCTGTATGAGTGATCTCATAGGTGAATGTCGTAAATAAAAGTTGAGCCCAAGAAATGTGCTTGGTCTACCTTTGAAAACTTTATTAATGCTATTACCGGTGAAGATCTGCCATGCACACGATTTCTCCATATTGAATGTTAGCTTGTATTCTTTTGTAAAATTATTAAGTATCTTAAGAAGTTTGGGAATTTGTTTTTGAGATGATAGAAATATTGCTATATCATCCATATATGAGATACATAAGATGTTGTCATTGATGGTGGGCACGTAGATTCCTGAAAATTCATTTTCTATTATTTTTATAAGAGGGTTGATATAGGCAGTGAACAGTAAGGCACTGAGAGGTGAGCCCTGAGGAATGGACTGATGTGGCACTATTGGTGGTGAAGTTTTCCCATTTAGGGAAACATAAATCTCACGGTTTAAAAGCAAGTTAGTAAGCAAGTTTAGATATGCGTTCGGAACGGAGTATTTTTGCAGAGTTTTAAGAAGAGTACTGATGGAAATCATGTCAAAAGTGGCTTCAATATATAGTTGAATAACAACTGGATTGTATTTTTTATTATCTCTAACAGTTTCTATAGTTGACTTGAATAGAAAGGCTGCCTGTCCTGTTGAGAATTCTTTTTTGGAAAATTGCATTTTTGATAGGTTTGGCAAAATGAATGGCTCTATTTTATCTTTTATCACTGATTCTATTATCTTTATGCCAAGGGAGCACATTGAAATTGGATGTAGGTTAGAGGTGTTTGAGATTAATTGTTTCTTTTTCATAAATGGCACAAGCATAATTTGATTTAAGCCCTGTATTTTATAGATGCCTTTAGTGAGGTAGGAGACTAGGTTAAGCATATATTGTGCAGTGATTTTATCAATATGTTTGTATACAAACTTGGGAATTCCATCTATGTCAGGATGACATGAATCTGGCATCGCTTCTATTTTTTAATGAAAATCTTTTAAAGAAATTTTAAATTCATTTTCTGATCTATCTTGTGAAAAGGCCATTAGACTTGGAGAGGATACCCTCTGGAATTTTTCTCTATACAATATGTAAAGCTGCTCCAACATAAAATCTCCATAGACAATTTCAGTTTGAACTTTAATAGCTTCTGGGACTCGCACCTTGGAAGGGTGGCCTAGCGCCCATCTAATGAAGTTTCTGGTATACATGTGTGGCTTATTTAAATATAACCTTTTCTTTTTAATGGAGATATATTCTTTAAGCTGGTTTGTTAACTCTTGATATGTCTTCTTTAATGCCATCAGACAGGGACAATCGAGATTTGATTGAGAAGTGCCAATAATTTTTTTATAGGTATCATCCATAAGCTTTAGTAGTTTTGTTGGGGATGTTGTTGTCCTGGTAAGATGATCAATATTAAATGAAAGCAGGTTAGTAAAAGCACACCATGCTTGGACTGGATCCATTGTAATATTCTTCAACTTGTGTAGATATATGTATACTTCTGAAAAAAGATATTCTGGTGTGCATGATGGTAGTAGAACTCTGATGGTTCTTCCTGTATTAATTGTTGTTCTATTATCAAAATTAATTTCCAGTGACACTAAAACAGCTGCATGATCAGAGAGGGGGGAATTCTTTAATTGAATGCATATCATGTTATGTAATGATGGTGAATAGAAAACTAGATCTATAAGTGATGAATGTCCACCATTGTTAAATGACACAGCCTTCTCCGGCAGAAAGCCTCTTCCACTCATCATCAGAAAGGACAGCTGATGTAACCATTTTCCGGTGAAGGTCTGATATGTCATGTTGAAATCTCCCAAAATAATTGTCGGATACATAGCATTTATGAACCTAGAGTTAAGTGTTTGCATAATTCTATTTATAATAGTGGGACCTGGGGGATATAAACAATTGTAATGTTTAAGGTAATGGCTTTATGAGTGAATGTAATTATCAGCAAGTGTGCATCAATATGTAGGATTTTGAAAGAACTAAATGGGCAGGCTTTATCAATGATGATGCCTGTACCCACTGATGGAGTGTCAGATGTGTTTGAGAAGGCTGTAAAGCCCTTGGAATTTAGCTTGTCTGTAGGGTTGATTAATGAGCCACTGTAGATTTTTGTTTCGATAATGCCCATTATCTGCGGTTTAACAATGTCGTACCATTTAGCGAGGAAGTCAATTTTTTGTGAGGAGTTTAACCCTCTAACATTAAAAATTCCTATTTTAATATCCATTATTTGTATGTGTGTGTGAGTATATATCAGAATCTAAGCCTAGCATAGGAAAGTTTTATTCTAAAATAAAATTAAATATTTTAATAAGGAAATCTGTAGTATATTTTAATGGATCAATAAATATGCATTGTTCAATTATTGTCTGTAGATTTGAGAGAAATATCATTGGATCTCATTTTCCTGTCTGTGAATGGGTTTTCAAGTGAAACTTTATTTATGTTTGTAATACAATCAGTTTCCTCTTCCATTGGACTATTTTCTGATGAGTATGTGGCAATTAGAGAGGCATTGTAACTTTGTGTGATGTTAGCTTTTTTTCTAGAGACTGGAGGAGGAAAATCATTATCACTACTTTCATATTCTAGAGCCATGAGTTTCTTGGGATTATTACCTGATTTTTTTTTAGGTGGCCGACCTGGTTTTCTAGTGATTTGAGGAGTTTCTAGAATTTGTAGGGGCAGCAACACTGCGAGCAAATCCATTATTTTGAGAGATGTTTTATTAAGAGGGGGTGAGATTTCCGGATTAGGAGAGGAGGAAACTTCAATGCTATCGGACCCTGTAGTATGTAGAATCACATTTCCACTATTGGTAATGTTAATATCATTTTTTCCCTCATTATTATGGTCTGTCGATTGCACATCTTCATCTACAGTCACTTCTTGATTACTATGAAAGTCTTCTTTTAGGCATTGATGTAAAGGGGATGTGCTCATATTACAATTATTACAATATAAAGCCAGACAGTTACTAATAAGATGACCGCGTTCTTTGCAATGAAAGCATTGCGGTTTTAGACCGTTTATAACAAGAAATAATGTCGCTTCTTCATCTGCAACTTATGTTGGAATATTTTCAGGATTAATGTTCTCTCCCAGTTTTACTTTAAATCTAAAATTATTACTAAATATTGGGATGGGTGTATTTTTAATCTGTAAAGGCTGAAAATCTATCACCTTCCCAAATGGTTTCATAAGTTTAATGAAATCTGTTTCTGAGTAACCTAGGTAAGTTTTTTTAATTAAACCAGTAATAAAGTTTTCTCTGTTGGGATTGACTAATGCGTATTGCCCCAGAGTTTTCATTTCTTGTCGGAACAATTCTTTGCTTTCTTCGTTTACAAATTCAATAGCCAGATAACGCGGATTCGGATGATCTCCCACGCGAACTATCAAATTCCATAGTTTTTTATTATTTATCTCTTCGAATAGAAGCTCCTTAGGGAATCTATATAGCGAACAGTTTCTATCTGTAATTGCCATGACAATGGAGCGTTCAGTGAAAAAACGTTTAAATGAATTGAAGAGTTCCCTAGGGATCGTCTGGTTAAACACTTCAGATATTTTATTAAGGCTATCATTAGACCAAGGCTCTTTTATTGTGTTAACGTAGGTTTCAGTGATTTTTGGGGTAAGATCTAGTTTCATCAGATCTCCTGCTGTAGAACGGTGAAATCTAGGCGCTAGCTGTGTTTTCCTTGAGAAAAACAAATCGCGTATTATTTTCACTTTTTTTTATAACCGTTGATGGTAATTTTGCAACTTGTGCATAAGAACTTTTAAACGTGTCTGAGCTGACAGACATCATGGCTGGATGTTGGACATCTAAGTCCATTATGCAATCAATCTGTGTTGCCTTTTTATATTTCTCTTCTTTTTTTAATTAATCTATTAGTTTTCTATTTTATAGTTATTAGAGATATAAAACTCTTACCTGTAATCGGTATATTTTATGATATTTTAATAAATTGAGGAGCACGATCTGAACGAGTGGTGGTAGTAGTAGTAGTAGTAGTAGTAGTAGTAGTAGTAGTAGTAGTAGTAGTAGTAGTAGTAGTAGTAGTAGTAGTAGTAGTAGTAGTAGTAGTAGTAGTAGTAGTAGTAGTAGTAGTAGTAGTAGTAGTATTAATATTGCAACATAAGATTATAGATTAATTTTATTTATTTAAAATGTATATATAAATAATAAGTTAAAGACTTTGATAAAATTATTATTGTTTCTTTTATAATATGTGTTTTAGTTATTGCATTCATAAGTAATGGATTATAAACAATACACATGAATATTTAATGTTTTAAGTGTGTCTGTTGTTATGCTTATATAATATATGTAATATTTTATTGTAATAATATATATGTATTTCCAGTTTAATATTGTGAGAATATAGTATAAATTGTTTAGTTTGTATTGAATTAAAAGAGTATTATTTGTGTTTTAATGTGTGGATATCATTTGTTATGTGTAATGATAAAATATTTATTTGTTTTTTATTTTTTATTATTGTTGGAAAAGAGATTTTAAATGTGGATCACATGATGATTTTGGTATATGAGTGAATAAAAAGCATTACCTTAGTTTGATGACATCAGTTAATAAAACAGGGAAAACTCTCCAAACAGTAGTGCCACTCAGTGCCAATGAGAGTAATCAATTGATGCCAGAAGGCTTGTGCATAAAATCCCTATCTAGTGCCTAATCATCCAATATCCGCAGACTAGTTTCTGGCTTGTGGCCTTTGTCGGTGAGGAGCTTTGGATATGAGAGCACTGCACCTAGATCTTAGGATCTAATGCAATCCTCAAGCAGCCATCTTTTATCTCTACTTAACTACAAAACTATGAGAATAAAAATAAAAACACAATATTTTAATCTAAGCCCAATATCTTATATAGTCATATGAGTCTGAACCCAGTTCAATACCCATACATTTTTGTGTATTTCACTCTTTAACAACCATAACCACTATCCTATTAGGCAGGATTGGTGTTAAACCACTAAACATCACATGATCACTATTTCTTATGCTAGCACATTACTGTTATTAAAACAGGCAAAACTCTCTATACAGTAGTGTCACTCAGTGACAACCAGAGTAATCAATGGATGCCAGAAGGCTTGTGCATAAAATCCCTATATGACTAAATAAGCTATTGAGCTTAGATTGAAAATATTATTGTGTTTTCAATTTTATTCTCATAGTTTTGTAGTTAACTAGAGATAAAAGATGGCTGCTGGAGGGTTGCATTAGATGTTAAGATCTAGGTGCCATGCTCTCAGATCCAAAGCTTCTCACTGATAAAGACCACAATCCAGAAACTAGTCTGGTGATATTGGATGATTAGGCACTAGATATGGATTTTATGCACAAGCCTTTTGCCATCCATTGATTACTCTGGTTGATACTGAGTGGCACTACTGTATGGAGAGTTTTGCCTGTTTTAATAACAGTAATGTGTTAGGATAAGAAATAGTGATCATGTGATGTTTAATGGTTTGACGTCAGTTGTAAAAGATTATAAATAAGACCGAATGTTTCACGTTTACTATCTGACATTCTGACTTTCCTAGAAGCAGACTTAAATTCGTTTATATATTTTTTTATATTTATTTTGAAAGTATTTGCTTGATAACCATAAAAATGATGAAGTAGATGTGATTATATCTGTCCAGGAAACTGGATAGGATTATCGAAAACGTGTTAAGAGAAGGAAAAAATAATTTATAACATTCAAATTTGGCTTGATATTTCTCTACTAAAAATGATTATTGCATGTGAACAAATCGTTTTAATAATGAAATATAGAAACTAACAACCCTGTTATATATAAGAATTGTTCTTATCTGCAGATATAATTTTATAACACTGATGAAACATTTTGATATAGGATTTAAACCAATTTATTTTACATTGTATTGTCATAAATGAAACTGGCATCTGTTTATTCATGATGTTTTTACGATATTAAATATTTGCTAAATAAAGGATAAAATTCAATACTTCGGGCATATTGGAATTTAATAAATATGCATCATTTTAGATAACTGCTTATGATACTTTTATTTTGTGTGGACTAGTAAATGTAATAAAAATACAATTTATGAGATAAACATTGGAATTATTGAGTTTCTTTGAAGGCCATATAGGAGGATGGTGATCCTGTCGAATGTTAAGATGAACTTTATTTATGTATTTATCGGTATAATATTCATAAATATTATTGATTATTATATCTTAAGTTAATTAATTTTTTGTTTTATATATGAGAAAATAAAAGGAAGTTAAATTTAGTGTAAATTTATATTTACACCCTAAATTTTAATAGTTAAAACATTGATTTAAATATTTTTTTTATTGATTGCAATTACTTTTGGATATATCTCTTATAAGTAATAAAAATCTGAAAGAACAATTAGTCATTGATATTTCATTTGGAAAATAAGGTGAATGAATAAGTAAAAATATAATTATTATATTTTATTTATTATGAAGATTATAGAAGTCCCATTAACTTTCTTGTATTTTAAATATGTGCTATAACATTTTAGTTTCACATAAATTTTATATATCATATATTAAATATTATATAGATGAATTTTTTATGTATAAACATCTATTTATTAATATTAATTTGTACAAAAAATATTTTTTTCATGATATTTAATTAGAGCATACCTTTATTGTCTGTCATTATTTTTATATATATTTATTGCTAATAAAATTTAAATTCATTTAAACAAAAAACTTGTCAAGCATTGGTGGTCGAGAGGTCAGCGACAGCTGCTTTACAAGCAGTTGTCCCGGGTTAGCGGGTTCACTTCCTGGCTGATGCTATGACACATAAGAAAAAAAACAAATAAACTTGCTTTATTTGTCATTCATATAATAATGCAAACCTATTGGCTAATAAAATGTTGATAGATAGTGGTCATATATTAATTTACACCATATAGTTTATAATAAAGAACCATAAAATAGTCCAGGAGTTAAACGATTTGATTGGTAAGTGTATGTATTATTACATATTTTATTTATAGTAAATCCAATATATTATCATTTGAGCTAGAAATACATTTTTATACAGTAATAAATTAATTAATTTGGTAATTGGAAGATTATCACAATTATAAATAAAACAATATACATATAATATTATATTAGCAGGCTTTTTATAGGAAGTTTATATTAATAAAAATAATTTTTTGATCATTAAAAGCAAGTTATCTACTGGTTTTTTTAATGCCTTGATACTATATTTATACAATTTTTATTTTTCCAAATAACTATAATCAGGATATTTTTTCTTTCTTGAGTCCTAATGACAATGAGATATTTCTTATAACAGAATAATAGTTAGAACATATGATTTGATTATTTCCTCTTTTCTCACTTCATTTAGGCAACAGGTAGATGATCATTTTCAACAGTAGGGCCAAATAATCCGGAGTCTGAATGGCATGTGCTCATTTTTAGCAATGCATTTTTATGGTTTTTAATTCACTAATGATTCCAGTTATCTTTAAATAATGGTAAGCAAAAGTCAGATACTAATATTTATTTCCAAACACTGATGGTCTTCAATCATTTTTTAAATCAATGCTTCAGCAACTATTTAATGATTGTTTCCAGGTTATCTCCTGAAACATGACAAGTACTGTCTAACAACCAGAAGTATGAATAAAAAAGAGTGTCTTGTTATCTACCTATTTATATTATTTTCACAACAATATAATGCAGCTTTTCCAATCACAATTTTAGTCAATTTAATCTTATTTTTATTAAATCACTAATAATTTTTTTCTTTAATACAATAAAATCTAATTTAAAAAAAAAAATACAAATAAAAGATTATAGATATAATTAAATCAAAACAAAATTTTATATTCACATTTCATGTCATCTAAAATATTTTTTGTATTTTCTCATTTTTTTACATACAAAAGAAAATAAGATAAAGTATATTTTCTTTCCTTATCTTCAAATTAAGGAATTATTTTTAACTATATCTAAAACAAAATTTTTTATCATTTTTTTCTTATTTAATAAATTAATAAATGTAAAACAGCTATATTTTTATTACATATTGCTCTTAAAATATATTCAAATGAATACATTATTTTGGGATGTATGTGTATGTTTACAATTATAGTCATTACTAAAACATATCACTAAATATTGTAATTTAATTTCATAACAGAAATATTAATTTTATTATTTGTAATTTATAGAGTAACACCAAATCACTTTTCTTTTTTTACAATTAAGATGCATGTGGTAATACCAACACATACAAGTATTATAATCATTGTCACTGTTATATTATATTTCTGTAGTTGATTTTCCGTTAATTAATAGTATGCATTTTAAAATATTGAATAAAGTCATATTGATATCAATTCAATACTATTCCAATATTTAACCTCGAGAATATGTGTGTAAAAAATGCGATAGTAGGGACCTCTACAGGTGTGAGCTACAGGAATAGAGTAAAGAGAGAGGGGGAGTAGCTGAATGCAGTACAGTAAAAAAAATATATAGAAGTAAATGGAATATTGGATGCGAGTTAATTTATGATAATAGTAAGGAAAGTAGTTTATTATTTAAGGCTCGAATGGTATCTTTAGCAACAAGAGAATATACATGTAAATGGAAAACCATGGATAATTTAGTGTTCAGATTGTGTAAAGAAGGTATAGAAAGTATTAGGCACCAGTTGATTGAATGTAAATGCTTGAAAGCAGAAAGGGTACAGGTAATGAAGTTATGGGAGAATAGACATAAACAAAGTGACTATACAGAAAGTGAGTTATTAGTTTTTATGTTGGGTTTGTGAAGAGATAAGGGGGATTTAGATATAAAGGCCATAAAGTTGACAAAGATTATGTTGTGGAAATGGGATGGGGCAGAATATGGAAAGACTTAAGAGTGGGGAATGGAGAATAAAATGGCCAACAGGTTTATCTGGGCATAATTGCTGAGATATTCTTGACTTATACATCATATCACATCATCAATAATTTGTTTAAGAATAAAAGAGAATTATTATAATTTTTAAAGAATACAGCTTTAAAATAAATGGAGAGGAACTTGGGCAAATTAAGTTGAGCAAAAAAATTGTTTTTATTTTTCAGATTTTAATGAAATAACAATTATGATCTAATTTTTCCTCTCTGTAAAAAAATATATTTTTTTTTTCTAAAAAAAAAAGAAAAACAAGAAAAAATATTTTTTCTAATTAATTAAAATAATGGTAGCTTATATTTTTTCTGAATGAAAATAATTCAATTTTAAAGCAAAAGAAAAACATTTAATCAAGTTTTTGTTTGCTTTGTTCAATAATATAAATTATTTGAAAATAATTAAGGCAGTAGGTAAAAATTTTGTAAAAAATTGTTATTAAAAGGCAGTGAGTGTGCTTTAATTGAATTAACAAAAATGAAAAAAATAAGATGAGGTGAAGCATGGGCAGATAGGCCATAGACAATGGTCAGGGTTTTTTTTTAATATATAAAAATATCATTAAATATTTTGTTGTTCATTTTTCTTTCATTCAGGTTTAGATGGTCTAAAATATATTTGTGGTTTCTGGCTGACAAACTTCAAGCTCCAGAAAAAATTAGGTGCTACTCTGGCAATCATATTAATGTCTATGGGCTGTTGACGTCATATAGCCTGTATTATGAATAACCTTATGTGTTGCAAAATTTTAATGATGATGCATTTCTAAATTTACCAGGTGTGTTCGTTAATCTGGCATAATGTAGGTGAAATTAATTATCATGGAAAACATCTTCCAAGTTCTTAAAATGTAAAAAAACCTAACTTAACCCACCATTTCCAAGAAGTGTTTGCTCTGTGCTTTCTCTTATTAAGAAAAATGTTATATGTGCATAGATGGTTTTTCACCTTAATTTAAATCTACTGAGTAGATCAAGTTACAGAAGATCAAATTAAAAACAAAAAACTAAATCTACAGGAATAAACAATATGATACAAATAAATAAAAAGAAAAATAAAAAAAAAAAGGAAAATGTTAAGCTCAACAAAAAAAACACAAGAAAAGAACTTGATAAGAATTTTAATAAACTCCTTCTTTAAATATTCTTGGAGAGTTTTTAATTAGGTAGGGAATTATTATAATATAATACATATTTGTTTTTGTTATTTATTAATCTGGTCTCTGTTCTCTTTTTACTTAATTTTATATCATTCAAATTAGAAAATGTTTTACTGTAGATTGAATATACTGCTTGTATAATATTTATTTTGAAAGGGGCAGAATATGATAGTCAATGAAATGAAAGTCTTACTTGACAGAGTTAGTCATGATTAAGCAATAGTAGTACTGAAGGGTGTTCAAATCCTTTCCATGAATATTCCTGGTATTCAGGATGGCACTTAGATTTTAATCTAATATGAATGTATATATTCATGGAGGATTTTCCTTTTAATTAAATAAGAATAAAGTTTAATGATCTTTAAATGTTGCCCTGATATAGAAGATTTATGTACAGGGCCGGCGGAAGCGGGCATGCAACGCATGCTAGGCATGCGGGCGCTGGCAGAAGGAGGCGCCATCACTGAGAGATTAGCATCTGAAAAAGAAGGCGCCATCCCTGAGAAATTAAAACTCTACTAACAAAAATACTCACATTTGAAGAATATTATTCTCAAATGTTTATTTACAAAAATTATTGAGAGTAGATTATTGAAAATCATATGAAGTCATATTATATCTTATTAAATGACACACACAAGCAGGCCTGCACACAAGCTCTGCTTAATATTAAAAATATAAAACAATCAAATCTATTATTTATCATGAACAATAAACTAAACAAAGTTTATTATATTACAAATTTCATATTGTAATGTTTATATATATATATAGTACTGCTTATAGTAAACTATAAGTAACTTTCTGCTAGCAAATATAAAAATAAACACACACTAAAAGTATTATAAATTAGAACTTATGTATGTATATGCGTATATATATATTAGATCATGTACATAATTTTGAAATCGTAAGAAACGATTATAATATTGCAAAATAAAACATTTTCTAATTTTTTATTTAAATAATAATTTGATATAAATATTCGAATGTGTATGTAATATATATTATAGGTATAATTCCAGTAAACTTAATATAATTTTCAGTTTACTTTTTATTTTATATATTTTAATCGTTGTCAAAAATCTATTTTTTTTGCATACTAATTAGGTTTGCAAATTAATTACATACGTTTGCTTATGATGTTTATCGCAAATTTTAAAATCTTAGTAAGAACTTGTAAACAATAATTATAATCCCAGGAAATTTTCTATTGAAATCACAAATCAGGCCTGGCAGGCCACCTGTGTTAATTAGAAAAATATATGATAACAAAAGAAAATCTTGCCAATGGTAAAACTAAAATGTTCAATCAAGCGTAAAAAACTGGACACTTGAGTTATTTTAAAACCTGACCATTTTTAATGTCAATGGCTGAATATTTCCAATTTATTAGTTGCCTTTTTTAGGTAAACAAGTTAAACAACTTCTCCCTCCGCGTATAGAGTTTTGTATTTTGGCGCAAGAAGTAATTTGTGTTGGACATCTAAATTAGCGATATATAATCTTAAGTATTAAGATACATGATGTAAATATATAAATTAGAGTCCGTATTTATTTATTTATTACATTTGAAAATTATTTTAAAGTGGCGTTCATGAGTAAAAGTAATACGGAATCAAAAACTAAGAAAAAACTATCCGGTGCACAAAATCGTAAACGCCAAGCTGAAAAAATAGCAAACATTAAAAAACAAAGTGGATCACTTAATAAATATCTTAAAATATCAACTGCTTCTGAAATAGCTTATACTCAACAAGAACCAGAACCGTGCACATCATCTAGATCACAGGGAACTGTTGAAAATATTGAACAAGATTTTAGTAAGAAACAGTTAAGTGACAACAAAGTCATTGTGCCAATATCATATCAAATGTGTACAAATTTAGAAGATCCAGCTGAATGGAATAAAATCGATGACAAACTACGTGTTATTTTAGTAGAAATGGGGCCTGTTCAAAAGAAAGATATTATATATCCGAACGATGTACATGGCCGTAAATTTTCTGATGTATATTATAATAGAAAAATGAAAAACGGAGAAGTAGTTTTTCGAAAATGGCTTATTTATTCTGAAATTTTGAACTTTGTGTTTTGCTTTTGTTGCAAAGTTTTTGGATCTACTGAATCTAGCCTCATAGAAGGATACAATAATTGGAGAAATTTAAGTACAACTTTACACAGACATGAAACTAGTATGGCTCACATGAAAAGTTTATTGAATTGGAATGAACTTGAGAAAAGATTAAAAACAAAATTACTATTGATTGTCAATCTCAAAATTTATATGAAATGGAAAAGAAACATTGGAGGAGTGTTTTGGAACGGCTGATTGAAATTATCAAATTCCTTGGTAGTCAAAATTTAGCATTTCGCGGATCATCTGATAAATTATACGAAAAAATAACGGAAATTTTTTAAAATTAATTGAATTATTTGCGAAGTTTGATCCCATTATGGAAAATCATGTTGAGAGGGCCCTAGATCAAAACAATAGAGTACATTATTTGAGCAAAGATAGCCAAAATGAATTATTGGAAATTTTAAGTACAGCAATTAGGGAAACAATTTTATTATCGATAAAGAAATCCAAATATTATTCTATTATTTTAGACTGTACACCAGATGCGAGTAAAACTGAACAAATGACCATAATTATTCGCTTCGTTTTTTGTAATAATGGAACGGTTAAAATTAGAGAAAACTTTTTAGGTTTCATAGATATAACAGATTCCACTGGACGAGGTTTATGTACAACAATAATTGAACAACTGGAAAAATGGAAGATTCCCATTGAAGACATGCATGGTCAAGGGTATGATAATGGGGCCAACATGAAAGGCAAAAAGGCTGGACTTCAAAATTTGATTTTAACCAAAAACCCGCGTGCATTTTACGTACCATGTGCTGCTCATTCTTTAAACTTAATCATAAACGATGCCGCCAAAATCAATGTAGATACAATTGGTTTTTTTGCAATTGTTCAAAAAATATACAATTTTTTTTCATCATCTTATAAATGGTGGTCAATCCTTTTAAAATTTATTAAAACTTTAACTCTAAAACAACCATCAGAAACACGATGGGAAAGCAGAATTGATGCAATCCGGCCTCTACGGTATCAGTTGGGTGAAATTTATGATGCACTCTATGAAATAATGAACAACGAATCTTTTAATAGAGAAATTCAACATGAAGCTCAATCACTCTGCACTAACCTTAAGGATTACAAATTTATTTGTTCTTTAATAATTTGGCATGATATATTAATTAGAATAAATCCTGTCAAGATCGGAAGAATGTCGTGTATGGAAATATGAATGCTTCACTTGCTTTAGAATCGATCGCAAATCTAAATAAATTTTTACGAGAATATCGATCAGATTCAAATTTCAAAAACATTCTCAAAATTGCAGATGAACTTAGCGAAGAGGTTGATGGAGAGAAAGAATTTAAAACTGCCAAAGAAGTTCGACAACGGAAAAAAACTCGTCAATTTGATTACGAGCATCAGGACGAAACACCTCAAATACCTGAAGAAAAATTTAAAATAAACATGTTTTTTACACTTTTAGATGTAGCGATTAATTCTTTAACAGAACGCTTTGAACTCCTCGAAGCATGTTATAATAATTTCAATTTTCTATATAAAATATCAGAAATTAATAAGAGCGAGTTACAAGCAAAATGCAAAGATTTAGAAAATATTTTGAAATTTGATAACAGTAAAGATATTAATGCTACAGATTTATTCGACTAATTATGTGCTTTTCGAGATATTTTTCAAAAGGATTTTTTAAATTCTCAAAACCCTTTCAAACACTTAATTTTATAGTTTCTAATAATTTATCTATGCCAAACTTATCAATAGCTTTAAGAATATTATTAACTTTCCCTACGTGTGCTCTTCCGATCTGAACGCTCTTTTTCTAAGTTAAAATTAATTAAAACTTACTTGAGAACAACTATGTCACAAAAACGGCTTGTTAATTTGGCATTAATTGCTATTGAAAATGATATTTGTGCAGAACTGGAAATAAATACAATCATATCAAGGTTTATTAATATGAAGTCAAGGAGTATAAAATTATTATAATTATAACATGTTTTGTAATGCATTTACTTTTTTTAACTGTATTTTCTTTTTTTTAATATTAAAAATTATTTATTTACATTGCCTTGTTTGTTTCCCTTAGAAAGATTTTGTACACTAATATTTATAACATGTAGGTGGTATACATTAAAGTGACCAGATTTTAACATTGGTAAAACGGGACACCATTGACCGGGGGGGGGGGGCTGATTAAAAATTTGGTTTATATGGAGCGTTTATATAGATATAGCGTACATTAATAATAATAAATTAAATATGTATGTTTGTAATATTATCTTTTTTTAAAATTATTTCATTTATAAATTGTAAATTTATTATTAAATTTGCTAATATTTGAGATCGGAAGAGCACACGTGTAGAAAAATTAGCAAAAATTTTAAAAATAATGGGTTTGTTAAAAACAGACAGTGACGCAAATAATAAATATGAAATTTTAAAAAAAAAATATTTGAGATTAAAATATGTAAATGTTTTTCGAAAATTATTTTAAACATTTAAATATTTTAATCTCAAACATTATTTTTTTTTAATTTATTATATATATATATTTGAATCACTCTGTCTATTTTTAACAAACACATTATTTTTAAAATTTCTGCAAATTTTTCTAACATCTAAATTTGCCGTGTTAAATTATATATTATTTCATACAAACCGTTTGTATGAAATAATATATAATTTAACAATCAATTTTATGCTATTTTTGATATCAAAAATAGCATTACATCGTGCATTCTTTCTAAAAATCATGACTTTTTTAAAACGCCACGGGACACAATCGGGTCACCTTAGTAAACATACATATTGACAGGGGCGCCAAAATCAAATTTGCATGCGGGCGCCTAGTACCCAGCGCCGGCCCTGTTTATGTATAATTAGTATCCAGTTTGACCATTAGAATAATTTTATAGAATAAATTGTATTAAATTATATTTCCACTCTTGTTACACGTAATCATCAGTTATATATTTACTAACCAGTTTTAGTCAGATTATCTTGAACATAAGTGAAGAGATTATATTTGGTAACAAATTGTGGTTGGTGTAAACCCCATTTGCCATATGAATACAATATATGAAGAGGTTATATTTGGTAACAAATTGTGGTTGGTGTAAACCCCATTTGCCATATGAATACAATATATATGTGCATATTGAAAATTTCTACTCACAGTTCAGTGAACAGTATATATTCTATTGTAATTAAAAGGTATCAACAAAATGTGACTATTATACATGATTTATATGAGAGGACTTGAAATAAAATGTAGTGGATTTTATGGATCTTCTCTCTCTATACACACACGCGCGCGCGCACACACACACATATATATATAGATAGATCATGCAGCCTATCATAATATGTTAAAAGTGGATAGAAACCAATATCTAATCTTATAATAAAATGGTATATTGGTTAACATGATTATGGAGATCAAGTGTTTAACACCTTTAACCTATTCAATGAATGAAAATTGTTTCCAAAATTTATGTTTAATGACAGATAGTGTTCTGAGCTTTTATGCTGATGGATAGTTGTATTATGGTTGAATTTTTGTAATGAAGGTGCATTAATAAAAAAATTTAATATACTAAAATATTTTTACAATGTAACAATTAACCATCCTATCACAGGGTGTAAAAGTAGATAGATATCTGTCTCTACCTTATGTAAAAAATAGTTTAATGAAAAAATATATTGAATTATCAAAATGGATATGGATAAGCTCATTTAACAAACATTGTTTTAAAATGCATGTTGTGAGAGACCCCTGGTGGATGTTTACAATATCTTATTTCTTTTAAAAAGTTATTTTTAACACAATAATTAGGTCTTTTAAAAAATCAAAATTACCACAATCACATTAAATAATTAATGAACTGAACAATTTCTACTGTAATTTTAAGTGTTTTAGATTTTTTAAGAAATTAAAATAAAAGTGGCTCTGAAGAAGACTGCAGGATAGTCAAAACATAGATTGTGTATACATATATGTACAATAAAAAGTTCTTTTGCGACAGAGTATTCAAAGTAGAGTTGATAAATTGCATTTATATAAGATACTAAAGCAAAATAAAAGAAGTAGTGAATTTGTTAATATTATAGATTCTTATGAATATATTTTTGTAAGTGATTATATAAATTAAATATGCAATAATAAACAATATATAATAGTTTTAATATAATAATAATGCATATTAAATAAATAGATATGCAAATTTTAAATATTTTTAATAAATATTTATTTAAAAGTCAAACAGACTGGAAAGTAACAAAAGTTTTAGATAACATTCAAATCTTTTTTTATTAACATTTTCATAATTCTGTACAAATTCCTGATATTCTGAATTTGATAATTATTATGATTTAAATCTCAAAAAGTATACAATTTTAACATTTTAATGGAACAATTCAAATTCAGCTTTCATAAATAAATATTATACAATATTTTATATACATATACAGTGTACCAGGACATTGTGGTATCAATACTTAGGTTTAAATACAGTATTTTTTCTCCCCAAAATAAATAACCATTTTCTTAGTAGAAATGTGATTTCTAATAAAAGTTATTAAATACATTTATATAATAGTTGACAAAGCAAGCTAAGTGGATATTGTGTATAACGGTCTAAATTTAATGTAAAGCAGGAGTATTGCTCAAAAGTTAGTAATTTTTTTAAGTTTGTATATTTAAAAGCTATAGTAAAATACATATGCAGTTGCTTTATTGTGTAACAGTAAGAATTGTCCCTCCATGTAACAAAATCTAGAACACAGGCAAAATACACTAAAGCTGATCGAATCTGGATGCTGGGATCCAGAATCTGACCAACATTCAATCCTTTCATCTATGCTCAATGATCTAATACCCTATGGATGACACTTCTCAACTTACACAGACATTCAATTTAACCATGGTCTGGCAGTCATCCAGGGTAAAACAAAAGACTCATAAATTAACTAATTTAACACTGATTTGGTCAGATATATACACATATGACTAAGTGATTAATTAATATATCAATGATTGATTATGAAATTTAATAGAATGATCTACATATAGATATAATGATGTATGTGCAAATAAATCTAGAGTTGGATAAAATGAACTCATGGACAATAAAGATATGAAAACGAGTTATAATTTTAAATATTATTAATTTAATAAAACAATAACAAATAGTAAATCAAAATATACACATTTATATAATGAGAACATGA
Organism: Epiperipatus broadwayi; assembly: GCA_028023455.1. Classification (NCBI taxonomy): domain Eukaryota; kingdom Metazoa; phylum Onychophora; class Udeonychophora; order Euonychophora; family Peripatidae; genus Epiperipatus; species Epiperipatus broadwayi. The sequence goes on from JAQFVV010000033.1 coordinate 7,782,568, forward strand.
GAGATTACGCATGCAGGCATTGCATAACTAATGAGATTAATGTTACATATTATCTCATAATAAAGTGTAGTGCAGTATTGAAGTTTATGCCTATATTAATATGCCAAATTTCTAGCTCTTAGGTAGTCTGCTAAATCATATGGAACTTTATAGCCAAAGTTATATAACTAACTTAATAATGCTCCTATGGCATCTATTTATATCAAGTTAAATTGAGCACATAATTAAGCTCAGAGATACGCAGGTTAGTGTGTTAACCTAGATTAGGATATACATTGATGCTAGATAAGCATTTAATATAAAGGGAGAGAAAACTGGTTTATGATAGGTTTACCTATATACTCTATGGCACATATTAAAATATTAATAAAGCTAGAAGGTGCGAATGGGTCATTATTCATGGGCTTCAGCCTCAAAGGCTCGGTTGCCCTACAATCGCTCAACTTGCTATGAATAGGAACATTAGTAGTTCAGGGAGTCAGATAAGCATTAATTATGAATAATCTAGGTCCTTGTGCCCTAGTTCTAAAAGAGTGTGCTTTACCCGAACTAAGTGGATAAGTGTGACCTCCACCAGCAACTCATCAAGAATCATGCAGCAAGCAGATAATTGTACATTGCGTACTTAGTAAGGACACATCCGCAACTTATACATATATAACGCAAATACATAAAATTATATTAGCATGCCTTAAAAATAGATAGCGTCTATTTGCATATCTATACAACCCAGTTCTCAAATTTAGTATTTCAAATATACTATTTAGGGACTAAATTAATTAGTAACCTAGTTTAAGATTATCACCTGCATCTCAACATATATAAATCTAAGGAGGACAAAGCATATTTGCGGGGTAATTACAAATAAAACATTAAAATATGCTTTGAGAATATCTCTGTGGCTAGTTCCTATGATGTACGAGTTACATATATAAATAGTTATAATTTATAACTAGAGTTAAGCAAACTACAATTTTAACTAGAGAATGACTGATTATTATAATATTAATACCCAAAAATTAATCAGTAAAATAATAACATGATCTCGAAACAGGGAGTGAGAAAAATAATAATTCAATTATTTAATATTTATTATAGTGAAGATTTGAAATTATCTTCGCAGATTGATAAGCTAAAATTATACTTATAAATACTCACGGTTTCGAGTTATTTGGCATATTAAATACATATAATATTAAAATGATAAAAATTATAGAATAAATTGGATAGATTAGAAATAGGCATAAAAGACTGCAGAAAATTATACATTTAGTTTAAAATAGATTATTAGAGTTTTACATTTTAACAGAGAATTCAATATCACAAGTTTTACATTCAGACAAGATTTAAACATTAGCATTTAACAGTTTTCTTTGCAGATTTTAGGAAAGGTGTTTGGGAAAGGCAGATTTAATAAATAGCTAGCTTTTAAAAGAAAGAATTGAAAGTCACAGTTTATGAACAGAGCTCTGAGTGAAAATTTATCAATTTACCAGTCTGTTGTCTTCATTGCAGTTAGTTCTGGGCACTTGGGAGGATAATAAGTTGACACTTTTGGCGATGATTTAAAGTTAATGGAGATTTTTCCACAGTCTGCTTTACTGGTGTATGGCATATTTTATTGGACCAAAGTTCTTTTCCATTCACCAGAAGGAGAGAGGCAGTGAATGACTGTCGGACTATCCCACCATTTTGAAGATAAAATGAACATGGGTTCTGTTTACAATTCATTATTATATATATGATTGATCCTTGGCAACAAAACTTTAAGTATTTATATTTTTCTAACTCTGGCCACCTGTTTAATTTTATAAGCTTGTTCACATTTATTTATTTTAGAAAAATATATTTAATTGCTAAAGCTAGTAGAAAAACCCATTATTTTATTTTAGAAAAACATTTTTAATTATGACAACTAATTTAGATTTTGTTTTTCTACTTTTTTATCCCTGCTGTTTATTGTGACAATGCTATAAAATTCTGCGAATTGTTATTAACATTTTAGATTTATAAAATCAAGTTCACACTATTTTAGGACTATTGCATGACCTAATTTAAAAGTTGTTTACAAAAATTAAAAGTTACTTTGATAATTAGTAAACAAATTTTATTACCATACAGGCAGAATAACAATGGAAATGGCTTATATACATATGCGATTTCAATAATATAACAATAAAATTGGCTAAATAATTTAAACTAAAACATTTTTAAACTAGAAATATTTTTAAAATGAATATATATCTGTAATATATACATATACTATTAAATTACAGACTTACCATTCACATATATATACACAATTTTGCATATATAGTAATTTGAGGTTGTTTAAATGGGGGTACTCTGAGAGGATTTAAACCTGGCATAGAAATAGGTGTGGAGGGTAAATACATGAAACAGGCAGGTGGATAAAACTGACTGTTTCAATTGAATATCAGGATTGAACTTTATTATGTAAAATTAATACAAAAAAATTATTTTAAGATTCAAATAATAAAGATTAGCATATACAAGTGCTTTAACATGCTGGGTGAAGAAGCTGTTAATGGTAAAAAAAAGATTAGTAACTAGAAAAATATAAAATGAAATATATAAAATAGAAGAAAGTCTTCATATCTGTAATACATAATATAGTTTATAAAAATATCTTTTGTGTGTATATATTGCAATGGTGTGTAATCAGCCATTACATTATTTTAAATTAAAATAAAAAGATTATAAATAAAAATTGATTTATTAAAAAGAAAAAAACTTAATTTAAAAACTGAAAATTAAAAGTTGTTTAACGGATATAATATATCGCACAGATGGAATGAAAACTTTTAAAATATTATTTTCTTTTTAAAATAAAAATTAAAAAGTATTTCAACGTACTTTTTTATAAAAAAAAGTGCAAGATCTAAAGATAAAATATTTTTGTTAAAAGATTCCTATGTAATCTCAGTAAATGGAAATGATTGTTTTATAAATTAAATGAAAAGCAAACTAGCCCTTGGGGCTCTTATATAAAAAAGTCAGATGAAAGATATAGATAAGAGAACAAAAAAATTGGATGTCCAATAGAAGCAGCAATGAACGCTTGGACCTTAATGAAAATTTGGAACAGAAAACCATGTTCAGTGAATCATAATGATTGGTATAAAAAGAAAAAATATTCAAATTAAAACAGTTCCAGCTTGATTTTTTGAGAAGGGTGGTAAGATGCACTTATCACTCTCTCTTACTTATTTCAAATGAAATGACTGTTGAATTATGAATGGTACTGTTGCAGACTTGAATCATATGGATACTGCAATTAAATAGTACCAGGATTGAACCAGCTAAGGCAGCCTCTGGATTGAGAACTATGGTATGAACAACAGACGAGTCTTCCATGAAATTATAACTAATAAAGTCTTCGCAGGAATTGGCAGCAGAAACCGGGAGCTCTTCTACTGTAAGATATGAAATGAAAAATTTTAAAAAAAAGTAATTAAGAACATTCATTAAGATTTGACAAGCTAAACCTAATTTTTAAAGTGAATTTTAATCTGTCTTAAGATTTCAAAATCAATTATTGTTGTTTAATTTTAAATATTTTGAGTTTTCTGATTTAATCATTTCCATTTTTTTATATTTATTGACTAAATTATTTAAATGCATTAAATTTAAGTTGGGTATAGATGACTGCACAGATTCATTAACGTTTAATTATTTTTTTATTTTCATATTGATTAAAATATATAGATGTTCGGTAAATACAATACCTCATGTTGAGTATCTAAAAATGTATTTATTCGAATATCTTTTATGTTATTGGTGTCAATGCGGCATCTTATGATGAATGCCATTGGGTTTCTTGTAAATTTTCCTCTGCAATTCCATCAATAGCTTTATATTTTAATTGTTTATGCTTATTTTGAATGGGTTTTAATTTCAGGCTATTTGTCTCATAGTTAGGTCAATGCTGGTGGAGGGATATATGGGTGTTTATATCAATGTAATGTGAAGCATGTTAAGCCAACAGGGTAAAGCCCAATTGAATGCATGACCCAAAGATGTCATTGCATTGCAATGGACACAGATGTATTTCCTGTGCCATTGACCCCTTTTTAGCTCTATGGATGGAGACTATAAGTCGGCAGTAAGACCACTCTACCCCCATACATAGCATTTCTTTTTAATTATTTTATATTCTTTTTAATTA
>JAQFVV010000033.1:8391756-8593178 GCA_028023455.1 Epiperipatus broadwayi
ACTATTAAAAAATAATCTTAATTTTTTTTGTCTATGCAGTTTCTTTTGTATTGAATCTAGAGTTCATCAAGATAGGATTAAATTATTATTTTGACTACTTTTTATATTTACAGGTAGTGGAAATGGCCGGTCTGAAAATACTGTATTATGTTTTTATATAAGCATGGCCAAGGATAGCTATCAAAGCTAATTGCTTTACATAAAAATTTACTCTTCTCCTAAATTTATGTCAACTGAATTGTGGGGTGATTAAATAAAACCAAAATAACAATCACCTGTTATATTAGTTTATAAACATATTTACAAAATCGATAATAACAATAATTTATAAAATACTTTAAGGATCATGGAGATAAATACTTAATATTAGTAATAAACATTTATAATAAAATATTTTTAAAGTTCATACCTATTCCCTTTCATCACTAAGAATTCGAGCTCGGACTTCCGGAAATGGTATACTTTTAGTGGACTTCGTTTATTCAACCATAGCTATGATGGCAGTAAGTTTTAATCATATTGTTCTTAATTCCACAGAGAGCATCAGATAATAGTTTAATTGTTGATTGAAGGCTGGTTCCTCCCCAAAGTACTAGGAACTCCAAGTTTAGACATATAATGGACACACCATTCTTTAAGATATTTCTACATTAGTTGACAGCTCCTTTCCAGACTTCTTAATGGGCTTTCAGTCTGTATTTTGCTAGGTAGTCAGAGTGAAGCCAATGATGGATTTTCTTCTCCTGCATTATATTTCAACATCAACCACAATAAATATAACAGGATCACAACCAAAGACTAATCAGAAGCACAACCTTTAATCAAAGCAGCAATAATTTAGCAATAATCAATAATAATCACAATGATTAATAATCCCTATTTATGGTTCCTGGAGTTGGCTTATCAGTAAAATAAGATTCATCATCTGTCATTTTAATCCATTAATTTGAGATCCATTTTGGTCTAAGGCTTATTTGTCCAATCACAATAATTAAAATTTTATTTTTGAAAGGAATTACCAAACTAAATTACATCAAATATTTATCTCCTTACTTAATCTGTTTAATTATAAAATACATTTACAAATGTTAATAAAAGAAATATCTTGCTTTAAATTATTTTTAAAATAAACTTCTAATTAATCATACCATATGTATTTATATGTGTATATAAATTATATAATTTTCATTTGTTAAAGTTGTGGGAATTATTGACTTTAAAACTTCCTTTGAATTTTTAAATTACAGACATGAAGCATGTATAAATATTGTTTCAATATAGATAACACAGATGCATTTTTATATGTCTAGTTTACACATATAAATTAAAATTATAATATAAGCAATTTTTTAAAAAAAAATTTAGTTATTAACAATTAAGTTGAGGAGGCACATTTTTATATATTTTATTGAGTGTATATTGAGTCATCCACATTCACTCAAAAAAAAAAAAAACAACTTACTGTACTGTAACTTTATTTTTTAAATAAAATGAATAGTGAAATGTTTTACTTTTATGACAATCAAATATACTCTGGGCAATATTTTTTTTTTTATAATTTTTTTTCCTATCAAAATGTAATAACAGTCTCATTTCCAGAAGACTATACCTTCTCTGGTTGTTTTGATCTTTTTAAATTGAATCAACTTTACAAATATTTATAAATTATGTAAAACTTTTAACATTATACTTAAAAAATATTTTACTATGCAAAATAATGTATATTAAATTTGGAAAAAATAATAAACAAAAAATAAAATGTCTGCTTTTGACATAAACTGAAGAAATTTTATTAATAATCATAATCACATGCAGCATTTTGAGATGAAAAAATGGCTGCTGGTATATTGAAAAATATATTAAATTTATGAATTTTAATTTTTTTTTACTTTGTTTATTTACTTTCTTTTTTGGACAGTGTAATATATAATGACATAGCGTAATTTGAAGCTTCATTGTATTAAGCAAAAATAGAGACAAAACTCTTTCATTTATGTCTTTTATATCTATCTCTTATAATGAAAACCATTTGTATGTGTAGAATGTAAGTTTTCTGCATGAAAACTATTTGAAATATGGGACAACAGGATATATAGGAAAGTGTTAATACTTGAGCATTATTCATGATAGTTTTCTATTTTTAATTCTTTTTTATCATAATTTATTTTTGCATTTCAAATTTATAACTAGAGTAGAAGTTTTAAAAGAGTCTTTAAACAAACAAACAGTTAATATTTCAAATATTCTCCACTTCATATATAAACTTTCTAGTAGACATTTCTTTTTTCAATATATAATTTTTTTTTTTTCAAAATATTCAATAAAGTATTTCAATTTTCTCTAGTTAAAATTTTTTCATTGTAAATAAAAATTATTAATGGCTTGTTTTTATTTCTATTTTTCTAAAGGAAAATTGCTCTTTAGAAAAAAACAATTTTAATTTATTAAAAATATATTCATTCTGCCTCTCAGCAACATCTTGGAAGCATACAATATAATACTAATTGTTCTACAATTCTTACACTTCACTATATCAAATATTTATAGTAATGGAATTATACAATTTGCCACTCTACAGTATGAATATCAATTAATTATTTTAAACTTTTTCCTTATAATTTTCAGGAATTGAAAGGAAGTCTTATCAATTGTAATTTTTTTTCAAAATTTATTTCATCAATAACTTTTATTACATTTTTCTTCATCATTACATATTCTTCTTTATTCTTATCTAGCCAACATTCTTTTTCAATTACCATGCAAATCAAATATTCTTTTCATTTTTTTAAAAATATATATATATTACTAATAATTACAATTTATTGTTTTAATTATTGTTTCATTTATATTTTTATCTTTTTTTATTAAGTAGTTTCTTTTTCTATACAATAAACCAACTCTACCTTTTTTAAAATTCTCTCCAGCTCTCTACATTTCTCTACTGCTAATTCTTGTCTATTATTTTATTAGTTTCACATGTCAATTCACTATAAAACGTTATATCATCCATACTATTTTTTCCTCAAACATATTTTATTATCTCATTGTTAATTCAATTTTTTCTTTTTCTTTCACACTCTTTTCTATATTAGAGGTTCTTTTTTATATAATCATTGAATAATTTTTGATTTTTATTGATAGTACTTTATGATCTATATTTGTTTAATTAATTAAATTTTTTATTAATATTTTTTAAATTATCAATAGTCTATTTATATTTTGCATAAATGTTTTTTTTGTTAATTTCAATTTATTATTATTAAAATGTGATCTGAATTTATATTTAGCTTCAGAATGTGAACATAGATGGTGTTTAATACTATTCCTAATTATTCTTTGTGTAATTAATACACAATAAAATTATTTCTTTTTAATATCTGAAATTATCATTATATAATTTACCATGTGTAATTTTAAAAGCATGTTTTCATTATTAGAATATATGTTTTGATCTTTACAAAAACTTAATAATTTTTTCTTATTTATTAAAACAACAAATAAACTTGCACTATATTATTTTCCTTTCTCTTTACTATTGTTATCACTTCTTCTTTATCATCATTATATTCACTAGATGATATATATCTATAAATATTCATTATATTTTTTTTGAAACAGACTTTAGTTTAATCACCAATAATCTATTATTTTATAGAATTTATATTTATAAAATTTTTTTTTAGCTCTTCACCTAAAGCAAATACTTATTTTATTACTTTTACAATTACTTTCAGAAGCAATAAATATTGTAACCTACTTATTTTTTGTTAAAAGCTCTTTTAACTTATTTAATAAAACTCTACAAATTCTATTCCTTTTTCTTTTAACTTCTACTAACATATTAATAACTATTATCACTGATACATTATTCTACAATTAATATATTTTTATAATAGTATTTGATTATAACAATCTTAACTTTATAAATAATAGATTTGAAGAAATTGTAAAAAATATATCACTGTTGCATTAACTTTTTAAAATATTTCAATAGTAATTTTTAAAATCTGAATATTATTTACAAATTTAATATTATTACTAAATCTGACTATATACCATGATATTTTTCCCAATAAATAAATTTACAAAATGTAATTTAATCATTGCATTTAAAACATGTTTAAACAATGAATTTTAACAAATAATACTAATAAAAAAATTGTTCTCATTGAGAATTAAGACCATTAATTTCAGTATTAAAAAAATGAATAAAATAACAATGATTAACTAATGCTTATATAAAAATACTTAAAATTTTTTTTTAATACTTTAATAATCTAGAATATAAAATATATTTAAGATAAGTTTCACTAAAAAAATTCAAATTCTTAAGATTATTTAAAAGAGTTTACAGTACTTAATTATGAGAGGTTCTGATTAGAATAGATATAATTGTGCAGCAAAAAATATTAATAATATTAATAAAAAATGTTATAAGAATAAATAATTAATTTATATACATATTTATAAAATGATTAACAAAAATTTACATAAATGATACGTGAAAAATATTTTTAAAATTCTAGAATATAAAATATATGTAAGAGACAATTTAAATAAAATCTAGATACTAGAAAAAACATAATTTTAATCTGTAATTTAAAAAATTGAAATAAAAATTAATTCAATTTCTTAAGGGCTAACTAATTTTAAAACAATTAAGATAATTCTTGAACAATTGTTTTAGTGGTTCCCAAAGTTACTGGAATAATCTAATGTGGTGGCAATAGCTTCAAGTGCAACTAGGAAATACTGAATAAAAAAAAAAAAAAACAGAAGACAAATTTTTTTTAAAAATTTCCTAAATTTTCATCAGTTGTTAACAAACAGTTAAAGACTTAGTGATTATTTTCCAAATAAACACATAAAATACAAGTTATAACTGACCAATGATTAAGTCTATTTACAACTGTTAACAAGAAAGTGTTCAAAGTTGAGCATGTCATGTATTATTAGAAAGTTCAAAATGCATTTGCAGGAATATGCATATGTAGTGTGTCATTTACAGTAGAATATTGTAAATAGATGACATTTATAAATCTAATTTATATTATAAAGAAAAAACAAATATCTGGTCATGTTCTTTTACAAATTATATGCACTTGCCTGTGAGCATCAGTTTAAAAAGGATAAGTGTATGCTTATGCTTAGAGCTTATCTATATATAAGCCAACATTTGCTCACTGTGCTGAAGTAAAAGCTTTAATCTACTGTGTGCCTGAATTATAAATTCTTAATTGAATTGTAAGAACTTATTCATTCTATAGCAGGAGAGAGATAGAATCTCATTTTTAACCACTTGCAATTAGAAATGCATAGCAAAATTTTGAATTTACTGCATTGAACAGTCTATTATTTATATAGTGCAGACTATACATATAATATTATAAAAAACAAACAACCTCTGATCTGATCATGTGCTTTTACAAATTTCATGAGCATCAGTTTGAAAAGCAAAAGCGTAAGCTTATGCTTAGAGCTTATTTATATATAAACCAATGTTTGCTTATCATGTTGAAATTAGGGTTTAATGTATTGTGTGCCTGAATTATATATTCTTAATTGAATTATTCCTTTTTCATATTACTTTCATAGTCTGCACTACATAAATAATAGACTACTTATTATAGTAAATTCAAATCTACTATGTGTTTCTAATCGCAGGTGGTTAAAAAATGAGATAAGTTTGTACAATTCAATTAACAATTTATAATTCAGGTACACATTAGATTAAATCCCTGATTTCAGCACAGTTAGCAAAGGTTGGCTTGTATATAAATAAGCTCTAAGCATAAGTATACCCTTATGCTTTTCAAACTGGTACTCACAAGCAAGTGCATGTAAATTTATAAAAATGCATGACTGGAGGTTTATTACTTCTTCATAATATTAAAAACATAGTCTGCATTATATAAATAATAGACTATTTATTACAGTAAAATCTAATTTAGATCAATTCTGAATGCAAATGCAATAACAATTTTAAGAAAATCACTTTATTTTCAACAATTTCTTTTTTTTTTTTTTTTACCATTTTCCACAACTTTAATCTTTATGGATTGTAGACAACATACAAAAAAAAATGTATTATTGTTGTTTCACTAAAACAGTCAATGTACTCCAGTATTTTTATATATTTTTTTAATATCTATTATATGCTTCTGCATCTTTTAATGCTTGCAATAATAAAGTCATAGCAGGATTGTATTAGTATAATACTATTAGAAGTATACAGTCAGTGTAAATCTTAATTATTATTATAAATATATATTAATGAAAACTGGGAAATGAAACTTTAAAAAACTGTTAATCATTAAATTTTTTTATATTTATTAAACCATCTATGTTAATTAATAAATAACACAATTGACTTTTAATTGCATCTTGAATTTTTTTTAATTAATTGTTTTTTAATAAATTTTGTTTTATATTTGAAGATTTTATATCAAATACATGTATCTAATACTTAACAAAGAACAAACTCAGTTTATTTCATTACTATTGATTTGTTTGTCTTTTGCTATCATATGTAAAAACCATTGTCAACTCGATGTGATAATTTCTATTAACACAACTATTGCAAAAAATTTTTTTTTAGTTTTTTAAACTCATATTATGTTAAATAAACACATAAATTTTAATTTTTTTACCGATAATATCATGGCTAAACCTAAGAAAAAATTGAGACAATATAGTGATGCTTTGACAATAAAAACATTTGATAAAAGTTTATGCTAATAATAAAGTAAGAATATTTTCAAGCACTTAATGAAAATTTTTTAAGATAGCCTACATTAGCAAAGCTCTTTTCAATAGCATCCAAACAAAATAATGAGTTGCATGCTTATTACAATATTTACTACTGATAGCTAAATTAGACAATGAAATACTATTGGTGAAGAATTAATTCTATCAGCTATAAGTGAATTAATATGCATTATTCTATACAAGCTAATGACTAATATTACTAGAAATTTTTTTTGAACAATATTATAATATAAAGAAGAATTAATAAAATGGCTTGAGATTTTGAAGAGCCATTATGCACATTTTAAAACACTCTATTTCTCTATATAGCTTGATGAATAAATTTTGCCAGGAAATGAATCCTTACTTTTAGCAATTGTGCAATTCATAAAAGAAAAAAGTTACCAAGAATTATTATTTACTAAAAACTTGCAAGTTAATACTACAGGAAAATCAATATTTTATGTGTTGGAAAATTTTTTAAATAACAACAAAAAAATATTGAGTAATATATTGTCAGTTGCTACTAATGGTGTGTTGGTGATGATAGGCTTTACAAGATTGTAGTTTTTATATATTTTAAAAAAAGGATTCCAAATATATCTGCTATATGCTACCATTCATCAATATTTAGTTACAAAAATCTGAATGAACAACTGCATAGATCTGTATAATATGTTATTAAATCAATCAACAAAACCAGAAGCAATTCACTGAATGACAGATTGTATTGACAATTTTTTACTGAAAATAATGAAGAATTTAATAACTTGTTACTTCATATAGAAGTTCTAAACTATCAATCTCTTTGAATCAGTTTTATAAACTCTCTGACTTAGTGATAAAATTCTTAGAAAACAATAATGATAATTTATGTGACAATTTGATTGATTCCAAAAGTGGCAATTTATTTGATAAATTTCCTCCTAGATAATAAAACTAAATTCATTCAAAACAAAGTGTTATTTCCATGATCTTGACACAACTTTTTCTATACAAATGAAATTTAGAACAAGAAGAATTCAACGAATTTCCAAATTTATCAACAGTAAAAAAAACATGATAAAAATTTCTTTATCTATTGATAGTATTTGGAGTCTCTTCATTTTGAATTTTATTAATGATTTGAAGATATTCTTAAAATGAATATATCCATTGGGCTTTTTATTTATTGTCAAGTACAAACACAAAAAAATCTTTAAAATTGCAAAAAGAGCTGATAGAAATAAAATCAAAGGAGGAATTTGAAATTTAAATTCAAAGAAGGCTAATAAGAATTCTGGCTACAGAAACAGATACTTATACTTTATTGTGGATTATGAGCTAGTACAAAGTTTTTAATTGCATTTTCTTTATCATATTTAATTGAACATGGATTTAGTGCAATCACAAATCTGTTAATTAAAAATAGAAACTGACTGCAGATAGTCAATCGCTGTGATATAAGAATAGTGCTGATAAAAATAGAGCCAAACATTAAGAAACTGATAACAGCTTACTAAATAAATTCTATTCATTAGGATTATTTGTAATATTATTCATGATATTTATTTTAAAATTATTTTTCACTGTCTTAATTTTTCTCTGCAATGGTTGTTGTTATGACTGATTTAAAAAAGGTCATTTTATAATTTCAAGCTTCAAGGTGTCATATTTACAATAGCTTTCTTTATTACGTTGTAAAAATAGATAGAAATATAAATTCATAAAAACAATTTGTCATTGCAACAATTTGTCGTTGCATCGTTCAGTTTGTTTGCCTAGAAAGGTGCGAAGTAATTTTTATTCTGAAAAGGAAATTGAAGGCTAAATAAGTTTGGGAACCTCTGATCTAAATAAATTGTTTAACAGAAATAAATTATAAATGACATAAAAATCACTAATCACTTTAAAAAAATATATATGAATTTATCTTAATTAAAAGATAATAAGTACTGTACAATACAAAAACTGAATGTTAATTATTAAATAGCTTATTTAAAAAAAGCTTAAGCTATTTGTAATCTATTCCGAAATTATTTTAATTGTATTACATAATCTAAAACCAGAAATAAATGACTAAAAAAAAAGTTAACCGCAAATAATAATAATAATTTATTATATACACACAGTTACATAAATCACACACGAAAAATGTATTAGATAAACTATTTAAACAGTAAAAAAATACTGTATTTGTATTATAACAATAATAAAATATAGTAATAAGCGAATAAAAAAGTATTAATATATAAATCTCTTTAATAAAAACTAAATCCACAAAGAAATGAAATCGAACCGATATTTAAATTATTTTAGCAAAGAGAATTTTAAAAAAATATTATACCAAGGGAGTCTAATGAATCATAAAACTATCTAGCAATTGATAAATGATACCCAACTAGCATAGCAGTATGATTTTAAACAATTAATAAATAAAAAAGTGATAATCTAAGTTCAATTGTAAACAATAAAGCAATAAATCTTTTCAGATAAAGTTTGCCATATGTTAAAGTTTGATTATGCTGATTATCTCAGACTGTCAAGAGATTGTAGGATTATTTTAAAATTTAGAAAGAAAAAAAAAATTATAAATATTTTGTACATCAGAAACATTTAAAAACTGAATAATCAGAATTAATATTTTTATCTATTATAAGCCCTAATCTAAAAAAAATAATTTTTTTTATTTCTTGCTTAGGGAAAACAATTTTTTAAAATAGTCCACTTCAAGTCAATATAATCTTTAACAACATCTCCCTTAGAGAGGACTAAGGGAGACATTATTCATTAGACTTGCCTACTACTAAATGAGGATTTTAGAAATTTTCTATCCTTCTTTATCCTCTAGTAAAAAACAGCTACATGCTGGATGATTTCACTATGAACTGATTATCTGAAAGAATAATTCTAAGCCTGTTTGGGATCTGGAAAAAAATCTTTAGTTTTTCTGGCATAAATTTGAACATCAGATCATGGAATTTAGAAAAATCAAAGGTTTTTTTTTTTTTTTTCAGGTAATAGCAAACTCATTTTTGAAATTAAATATGGTTTTTCATATATGAGATTATGGATTTAATGCATTTCACATAAAGCAGCCACTTTTACTTTTTATATTATCAATCTAAATAGTCCAAAATTTCACAAATGTCTAAGAATTAAACATAAGCTATCTTGCTAGTGTAAACTGTCTTAGATTATAATATATATATATATAATAATGGTTTTAATCATATGAAATATAAGAATAATATTTTTATCTAATAACTAAAAAAATTTCTTAATATGAACTGATAATATATTATTAAAAAATAGTAAAAATAATTCTGAACACTCAGTTATTTTCAGTATGACACATCTTTAATTCTACATTGAAATTACTGCATAGAATATTTAATTTTATATTTTGGGCCAGTAGACATAAAGAAAATGTTTTGATTAAAAAAATATTACCAATTTAATAGTAACAAAATATTTCTGTTGGCCTCAGTTTTCTAATATTTATATACATGTAGTTCTCATGCTTAATAACAAGGAAAAACATAGAACTTACATAAAACTAACCAAAAAGCTAAACTATGTCAAACTCTTAAAATGTTTTATTAAAAATGATATTGAAAATGTTTAAGTAATTAAACAACAAATGTAACATGTGCACATTTTTTTCTATTTGACTTTTCATGGATGAAAATTTTAAATTATGTTCTGGATTTTTCAAGAATAAATTTGTTTTCAAATTTCCCTTTTTTTAACAGAGTATGTGGTTATATATAACATTTATCAGGAGAAAAGTCAAGAGAAATGGGCATTGGGATCACACAACAAATTAATATAAAGTGGTTGACATCATCAGCAGTGTCTCATTATTTGTCATATCTTAACACAATTTATTCAAGAATCTCAATATTTAAATTGCATTATAAATTTTAGGTAATATAGTCAATTTCTTGGGGGTCAAATTATATTTGAGCACCAAAGTAAAAATTGAGCACAATGTTTACACTTGATTGACCATTCCTCATCTAGTAATCAATTCAAGAATCTTTAGTTCTTAATTGTGCTTACACTATGCAATGCAGGATATAACAAATTTGAATAAACATCTTCTTTAACATAAAATGCTATGACTAAATTTAATGTAATTTATACTAGCATTTAATGAGCTCTTTTACATTATTAAAATGCTGTAATATGACTATAATCAATATATAGAATTAATAAAATTATTTGATTCTACTTCTGATTCTCCCTCAATAATTATTTTTAAAAAATAAAATCAATAATAAACTATTAACATATAATTTTTAAAAATACTATTGTTGAACTATTTTTTAATTTTATTTTCCATTTAAAAATTATTTGTTAATATTTTATCTTTTGCTGGTCAAGGATTAAATGTTAACTGTCAAAATATATTTATTTTATAAAATAATTCTTTGTACAGCTATGTTCTATAAGTAAAATTAATTTATAATTTTATTTATAAGATCTCTATATAACTTTGTTTATATATAATTTTTAAAAATGATTTATAGTGTAGAATTGACAGAATACATTTTTCATTTTTAAAAAGTGCATATATTTTCTATTTTAAAAATTGATGAAAATAAAAGATAAAATATAATAATTTATTTTCTAACCCAAATTTATTCATATATGATAATCAAAAACGTGAAGTGATGTGTTTGCATATATTTAATTTATTATGATTATATATAAATCAGTACAAATGCATATGTGGATTTGTACAGATATTTGTTTTACAAAATTATTGATAAAGTTAATATTATCTATGTTAGAATACTTTGTAAAAATAAATCTTACTATAAACAAAAGCTTTCAATAAATAATTGGAACGATATTTACTAGATGTATAAAAAATCTCATAAGCTTAAAGTCTACATCTAGGCTAATAATAATATAATAATATCTAGACTAATAAATAACTGGTAATAATATTGATATATTTATTTATGTTGAAAATAATTATTATGAAAGCTGTATAGGAGTGTCATGCTGGTAGATTAAGTCGTTTTAATTGTATCACAATATGATGACTAAATAATGAATGATGATGAAAAAGGCATTTTAGAGGGCTTGATGACATGTGACAATTGAACATGTTAGTTCACCAGAAATCCATCTTTGAAAATTATTTGTCTTTTTAAAATATCTTTGTTCATTAAATGAAAGATTTAAATAAGTATTTAATATTTTGAATTTGTAGAAAAAGAGTAGTATTAAAATTATATCATGTATGTAAGTAATTTGCACTAAGTTTATTCATCTCTGGCCTATTAATAAATAAAATATTATTAACATTTATATATTTACCTACAAAGATTATAATCAATATTAAGCTAGTGCAGGCATTATACAGTTGTAGCTTAAGTTCAATTAATATAAATAGAGAAATGTATCTTGGAAGGCATTGTTTTTCTCTGATGCCTTTATTCATTTATTTGAAGTGTGATAGTGTTCAAATTGAGTTTTTAAAATAGCATATGTTTAATAATAATTCTGATTTTAAAAACAATCTTAAAGAAAAATATTTTAATGATGTTTAGGATCTTTCTTCAGATAGCTAGGTTATATTTAGCCCAAATTAATTTACCAACATTGACAATAAATGGAAGTCTAGGAATTCTTAGCTAGAGATATATCAAAGTTAGGTAATCATCCAATAATTTGCTAGCTACAATTGGCATGCCATGTAATTTTCAATTAATTAATTATTATACACTTTAGTTTTAATTACAAAACTGCTTTGTATTTCGTTTTTATTTCTTTCAAATTCTTTTACAAAAGATATTCATTACAGATAGTTCCTGCAGTCATTAACATTTTTTGATTGATTTCTGACTGAAATAATATTTTATCAATGTCTGAACTTTGTTTTAAAGTTTTAAAAATATTAAGTTGGTTGTCGTCGAATAGCCACTATATCCCACTCGATGGCACAGTTTTCATGCTTAAACTATAAAATATGATCATTCCCAGGCCGTTAATTATAATCATTTCAATTTGTTTTTTGTAATGCGAAAATAAAAACAAAAGAAAATCATCTTTTTTAAATATTATTTAATTTTAAATATTATTTTTTATTAACGTATACAAATTAAATGATAATAATAAATGTAAAATAAAATAAACAAATTACAATTTGATTCGTCTTTTTTAGTTTGATTTTTATTAGAAAAATCAATTTTCTATCGGAGATTTTTTTACAGGGGTTAGGCTTTTTTTTGTTGTTGTTTAAAAACTCATAATCAGAATAAAAATAAAAATTCTTAGTCTTCCTTTTACATTTTATTTTTACAGAGAAACAGATATTATTGTGTTATCGCTATTTTTTACTTTTTTAGTCTTTGTTTTACATTTTTTTTTTTTTACAGACAAACAGATATTACCGCTATTTTTTTATTTCAAATAAAATGACAACTAAAAGTAAAAGTTGTTACAGTTAGGTTTAGGGTTAGTTTTAGGGTTAGTGTTCTGTTGTTTGTAATGCTAAAATAAAAAATATCAAAATCGTATTTTTGTAAATATTTTTTTTTACTAACATCTATAAAATAAATGATAACAATAAACGTAAACTATATTCAACAAAGTATAACAATAGTCAGAGAAAAGAAAGAAACTAAAACTTTTTTAAACAATAACAAATATATATATAATGTCTTATTTACTTATTAAACATGTTTATAATATATGCTTTTTATGACATTTAAAAAACCAGTGTACAATTGTACTTTTCTTACTAGATATTTTTGTGTTAATGCTCTTTTTTATTTCAAAAATATATACACGATACAATCTTCTTTGTCTCGTGGAATGTTATGAACAGTACGTTACTTGATGCGTTACCTAATTCCAACTCACTTTATACATATATCTCATTAACATTTACCACTTAAAACTTCAATACCCTACGGTGTAAAAAGTCTGTTAATTATTACTTTACAAAATCTGAACATTTCAATACTTTAAAATAAAAACAAATCCAATGAAAACAACATTTCCGTCCAATTCAAATACACACACCCTCTCACCAAATCGTAACCATTTTATAAACTGTGCGAATTCAGAAAATGTATTTGCTGCAATGCGATGTGACATAGTGGCCTGCAATCTGTAGCACAACAAAAAAGTTGTATTATAGAAAACGCGGGTTCGAATGTGTTGGCCGCGGAAACGGCATTTTATGTGTTTTAGCATGAAAACGGCACCATCCAGTGGAATATGGTGGCTCTTCGATAACTACCATTAAGTTTTATAGAGTTCTGAATATTATGTACAATAATAAGTTATTCACTTTTTATTCTTTATTATCCAATTATTTTTCTAGTTCTGATTAAATTCTTTTTTTTTCATATTCATTTTAATACAAGTTATTTTATTACTTGATTGTTCTGGCTCCATATTGCCCAATTTCATTATTAAGATCTAAACAAAAAAAATCATAAAATCCTTATCCTTTTCACATCTTTATCTTTAATTTTTTGAACTCTGCATATGATTTACCCTGATTTTCTTTCAAAATCCTACCCTTCACAAATGTGTGTTCTTTATTCTCTTTTCTACTCCACATAAATTATATAATCCGAATTTTGTCCTTTGCCTTTTTTTTTCTGATATTGAAAACTCCTGACTTTGTATAAAATAATAATAAGCTTTCTTAGTATTATTATACATCCTTTCAAATGTTATATAATTTTTATTGTTATATCATATCAGCTTTTCATAATTTTATTTCTTTAATAAACTTATTTAGCCTCTTTTTCAATTCCTTATAATTATAGGGAATTCCTTCTCTTAATTATTTTTACATTTTCTTATATAAATACATAAAAATAAATTGTTTATCTGATATTAACTTTGCATTATATCCAGTATATTTATTGACATATTAACATAATCCAAATTAAACACTATTTATATTAATTTATTTTTATCCATGTATTGAACATTCTAATCATTTTAAATTTAAAAAAAAAATCTCATTAAAAAAGAAATCAATTTCATTTCTTTTTAATTGCCCTTATTGGTTATCCAAAATTCAGTATCCAATGCATATCTACCTACCATTTTTGTAATTTATTTATCAGGCCAAAACAAAAAGTCTCATTTCCAAATATCAAAACAGATACTACCACCTCTTCTCAAATTACTCTACATATCTCATATTTGTTACATGAATAACATGACAGGTTTTTAATCAATCCCATTCAGTTTTTTGCTCTTCTTCTCAATTCTAATTACCAATTATTTGTATATAGTGGAGCTGCAATGTCCACTATATTTTGTTTTAAGCTCCTCTTATGTATAATATACATGATAAACTTTGATTAGAATAGAATATATATTAGATGTGATATGTTACACTATTCCATCATCTATGAGTAAATGTTGAATGTATAGAAAATTTTAAACTTTATTTAAACTTTCCAAATACATACAATTTGTTAATAATAACTCACAAATAAACAACTGGTTAGTATTAAACTTTATTTAAACTTTCCAATTTGGAAAGTTTAAATAAAGTTTAAAATTTTCTATACATTCAACATTCACCCATAGATGATGGAAATAGTCCAACATATCACATCTAACAATATACAATCATTACAAACCTTCAGACAAATAAAATATATATTGTTTATTAAATTGCAACTATATAGTACTTTTCAACATGCACATATATATATAACACATATGCTTTTTTTTTAAATGTATAGTATGCATATATAAATTAAAGTTATTGTGTAAACAACATTTTAAAAAATAATAATAATGTTATTAATAATCAATTGACAGGACATAATTTCATATATTTTATTGAGTGTGTTTTTACTCTTTCATTCGCTGAAACAATAAGAATAAGTATAAAAAAAACCTTAATGTATCCTATTTTTAATTTTTAAAATAAATTAAATAATGAAGTTTGGACTTCAACACAATTGAATATGCTCTAGGTGATATTCTTTTTTTTAAATAACTTTTTTTTCTTACAGAAACTTAATAATAGTTTCATTATTAAGAAACTACAATCTCTGTAATTGTTTTGATGTTTTTAAAACAGTATCAACTTAAAATATGCTTTAAAATTTTGTAAAACTTTTGGCATTACACTTAGAAAATATATTATGTAAAAATCCTGCACATCAAATTTAAAAAAATAATAAAGAAAAAATAAAATGTAT
This sequence comes from Epiperipatus broadwayi, assembly GCA_028023455.1. Lineage (NCBI taxonomy): Eukaryota > Metazoa > Onychophora > Udeonychophora > Euonychophora > Peripatidae > Epiperipatus > Epiperipatus broadwayi. The sequence continues at coordinate 8,407,686 of JAQFVV010000033.1, forward strand.
GTGTTAACATGATCATGTATAGTGTGCTCCATGATGGGAAAATGGTCATTAGCATATATTATAAAATTTATTTATACATTTTATTTTTTAATAATGCTCAAACATAGAAAAATGACTGCTTGAGTTTTATAAAATATATGAATTTTAATAGTTTTTTTTTGTGTATGTGTTTATTTTATATTTTTGGTTTGTTTATATATATATATATTTGGATAGCATATGACTAAAATCATGCATATTGATGCAGTATAGTTTGTTGCTTTATTGTAATTTCATTCAAATATCCATACTCTTCCACTTCTTCAACAAATATTTTCCATTTTTCATCCAATTTTATCTTTTTTATTAAATACTAGGGTCCTATATATATATATATAATATAGAAGATTTGAACACAGACTTTCAAGCTCCTTCTCTTTAGCCATTCACTTTATCTCATACAATTGATATGCATGATAATACACATGTCAAAAAGATAAATGATACTTATTTTGTGCTGTACTAGCACTCATCAGTTAATCCAGATCATCATCTTCCACACACATCTATAATTGGTGCTCAGTTTATATTAAGATAGCAAATCTCTACACTTTAGTGGACAAGCTTTAATCTACTTCACTCTCCAAACTCATCAGCCATCCATACAATCGAAAATCTGATGATGGAATGCCCAAATGCCTTGTTAATGCCAATATTATTGTCATGCCCATGTTGAACTTAAGTCAATCTGATCCCTCATATATAAAACTTTGTTCACTTAAATACACAGAAGAGGGATGGACAGGATACAGGATATTTTTAATACAAGTATATTTTATATACCCAGAATGTAAATGGGATTTGAATACAGACTTTCAAGCTTTTTGCAGCCATTCACTCTATCTCATACAACAGATATACATAACCACACATGTGGTAAAGATAAATGATCTCCAATATACATATTTTGTGCTGAACCAGTACTTGTCAATTGGTTCAGATCATCACCTCCTACACACCCACATATATATATATATAATCAATGCTCAGTTTATAAAAAGATAGCAAATATTCACACTTTAATGGACAGGTTTCAATACACTTCACCCTCCACTCTTCACCCCTCCATACAATTGAAAATCTGATAATGAAATGCCCAAATTCCTTCTTAATGCCAATATACAGTTCTTTTCTGTGTATTTAAAAAAAAAAATCCTATACAATTGAAAATCTGATGAGGGAATGTCCAAATCCCTTGTTAATGCCAATAGACATTTCTCTTCTGCGTAATTAAAAAAAAATTCCTATACATTAGGGGTCAAATTGACTTAAGTTCAACATGGGCATGACAATAGTATTGGCATTAACAAGAAGTTTGGGCATTCCATCATCAGATTTTCAATTGTATGGATGGCTGAAAAGTTGGAGGGTGAAAGTGTGATTTTCTATCTTAATGTAAACTGAGCACTGATTATATATATATATAGGAAATGATGATCTGTATTTATCTTTTTTACATGTGTGTAATCATATGTATCTATTGTATGAGTTAGAGTGGATGGCTGAAGAGAACTTGAAAGTCTGTATTCAAATCCCCTATATTACATCTAGACTCCAGGTATATAAAATATACTTGTATTTATGTTATATATATATATATATTAAACTTAAAGATTTATATTCAGTTATTTTTTTATATTTCTCTAATAATAACATTATAACTTTTAACACTATTTTCAAAAAATGTCACAACTGCAAAAAACAAAGCCACCATATTATATGTTGTCCTGGCTTCAAGTATACAAATTCCTATTACCAATCTTTTTATTTCATTTTTCAATTATTTTAGAAACAAGTTAAAATAATAGAAGTAATGGGCATATTTAAATTTCATTGGTTCTACAATTCTCTAAATAATATTTATAAGAATTATCATGTAAAGATTCTTAATCATTCTTAACAATTCTAAATGTATTCTCATATTTTCAAGACTTTTTTTTGCCCAATAATGATTTATTTTCTTTATAAGATTTTTCAATAGCTTGAGACAAAATGAATGGATTATCTTCCAATTTTTCTTCTTAAACATAATACATTGATGAATTTATTTTATGATTTCATTCTCTTTCATCCAAATCTCTTAATATTATTTATTAGAATATTAGTCAATACCTTAAAAACTATAAAGATAATTGCTACTGACTGATCTATAGCTAATTAAAAAACTAGAATCTTTTTCATTTTTTTTAAATATAATAATCTCCTTTCATCAAAACACCCTTTTAAACCAACTCTTGGCTTATCTATATTATCATTTTAGAAGCCATACTATAAGTCTTTTTATTTTATTTTTTTCATTCTGCAGTAGTCATTATAACCATCTTCTTACATATTAAGTTCTCTCATGAATCTTTTTAGATGCCATACTATCTAGTCTTGTTGCTTTTATTTTTTCATTCTATTGTTTTATTCAATTCTGCATTTGTCATTACATCTATCAGTTTATACATTAAATTCTCTAATGAATAATATTCACTTATCAAATCTCCATTATTCTAAAGTTTTATTAGAAATTAATTATTTTTTTCAAGTTTTTCTTTATATATACTCTCTTCCCTCTGCATTTAATAATGTAACTTGTTTTTTAGTTTTATTTTTCTTCTTTACATAACTCCAAAACTTTTCATAAGTCTTCATTCCTGTTTCCATTAATTTCTTATTAAATTCACACATTTCTATTTTAGTTTTAATCTAATTATTGTTTTTTTTTTTGCACTTCTAAAGATTTCACCACATCTTATTTTATTAATCCTGTTGATTCTGAGCCACCATTTGCAATATTTTTCACCATAATCAATCCTCTGTTCATAACTTTTAAATCACCATTTTTATTTTCTTTTTTCAAATATTATTAAATTTACTCAATTTTCTCTCATCACTTATTTTCTATTAATCCATACTAATTTTTCTATAAATTTCACTATTTAAATTTTCAGATTGAATGATCATTACCAAATTCTTTTTCTTCTTCAACTTTAATTCTTTTCTAATTGCTTTTTATTTATAACATATAATCAATAATATACTTCAGATTCCCCCTTAGTTATGCAAACTCTCTATTTTACCCAAAGTCCTCAATTTTAAATCCATTTTATACCCACATCCTTTTAAATAAAACTCCACTTATTCTTTACTCTGTCAATTTTATGAATATAAACATTCATAACATCCACAATCAATATTTTGCAATTATTTTTTTCTAAATTCATTTATATCTCTATATAAGCATTCTCAAGTATTATTATTCCATACTTTAATATCATCATTTTTAGAAACCAAATATTTTAAGCTATACATTTACTTCTCACTACCCAATTTCAATCTAACTCACATATATTATTTATATTTCCACCTTAATCTGCATCTACTCTTTTCTTATTCTCATCATATCTATTTAGCTCCTTCCACTCCCATTTAAATATACTAATCTATTGCAGTGTAATACTATCTAAGGAACAGTAATAGAACTAATTATATATATATTGTAACGGGCACAGACGTCGTTACATTGTTTTTTTTTTATTAGTAAACATGAAAAATAAAAGTTCGCCAATAAAAACTTCTTTTTTAAGAATTAAAAATAAAAAAAATCATCTTAAACTCGCATATATATAAAATCGCACAGATAAATAATTATTAAAATAAAACATTATTAAAGAAAAAGTATTTTAAAACTAAATTTTCAGAAAAGATTTAGAGATAAAAATATATGTTTAAGTTTGAAAACAGATTAATTAATCTTTTGTAACATGGAAATGATTATTTTAATTAGTAAACTAGCCTTGGGCATCTAAAATGTATAAGCAATGGTCAGATAGAAAAACAATAGGAACAGAATGGCCAATGAAAGAAATCCATCGGGGAAATTGGACCTCAATGGAAGGATCATCATCAACGATGACATAACGTCCATTGGATCCTAAAGTTATGTATAAAAGAAAAAATAGGGAAATAAAAAGATATTTGGTTTTAATTAATTAGAAGAAGATGTGACTATATGTGTTAGTGCGGAGTTGAAGGAGAAGGGATTGAAAAGACGCACTCTTCAATCCCTTCAGTTGTTAAAAAAAAAAAAAAAGAAACATCGCTTTTCTTATACTGAGGACAACAGGATCATTGGGGGATTTAATGTGGATTCCAAACGGCAAGCAACAGATAAAAGGAACATTTTGAAATCGTAAGAACTTTTTGAACTCTCAGTTTTAAATATAAATAATTTATGAACATTTCTAAACAAAAGAACTCTAAATACTAAACTTTTCAATATTTATAAATATAAGAATTTCCTATCTGACTAAAGTAGTTAAAATGTTATTTGATGTATTTCTTTTGTAAAATCATTTCCATTTATATTTTTTTTTGTTCTTTAAGTTTTATTATGATTTCTGTTTTCCGATAAATTAAAATATATCAATGATAAACTTAAGTCGGGCGTGAATGGCTGTATAGATTTGCAAAGTTATATTAGGGGAGGGTAATCTTGGGTTATTCGTGTCGTTGTTGAATTGGGTCAATGGATTGGATATATTGATGTAGTTAGTAGATGTAATGCAAGATTCGCTATGGGCAGAATCACTTGTATATGCCGCACACTTCCTCTTGCCTAGGGAATGCAATCGTAAGTCGGCAAAATGACCGCAGTCCGTTTCTATGGAGTTTTTTTTTATTGTTCTTCTCGTTAGATAGATATAATATTCCTATCTGACGAGAGTCAATGTCTTATCTTAACCTATTTTGTGTTGCCGTATTCATATTACATTGAATACATCGATATATCAGATGGATTGACGCCAGGTTGACTGCGAACTTTTAGCCTAAGGTTAAATGGGGATAGAATGTTTTATCTTCAAATGCAAATCTATGTAATCTATTCATACTCGACACTAAATAAAAATGCATTAAATTTAAGTTGTTTATAGACGCTTGCATGGATTCGTTACCGGCTAATTATGTTTTTGGTTTTCATATTCGATCAAAATATATATAGACATTCGGTAAATACTGATACCTTATGGTGAGTATCTAAAATGTATTTATTCGGATGCCTTTTAAGTTATTGGTGCCACTGCGGTATCTTATGATGAATACCAGTGGGTTTCTTGTATTCCCTATGCAATTGACGGTATCAATGAGTTTGTATTTTGATCGTTTATGTTTATTTTGAAATGTTTTAGCCGTGTAATCTATGTAACCAATCTATACTCAACATTTATAAACAACTTTTATAAATCCCTCTGTGCGAACTTATAATGGCATAAAAATTAAAATGTAAATTTAAATTCTAAAGTCAAGTTAAAACCCAAAGTAAAAGTCATTCTAAAATAATGTTAAATTTTATATATACGTGTGTAAATAAATGTTTGTATGTTAATTGCTGGCAGTGGCTTATTTTATTCTTTTTTTAAATTATTCTTAGATAAGAATTTATTATAAATATAAATCTCTGCTATTCCAATGAGCTAGTGACAATGGGCTAACGACCGGAATCAAAATTAAAAAAAAAAAAGAAAAAAAAATTTTTTTTTGACTTACGTATCTGCCTATTTTATAAATTTTTCTAGGTTCAAATGCCTAGATGGCGCCCTGTAGTGTAGATGACGTTAAGCTGCTCTTCTCCGGATCATTATAATATATATATATTTGAATTTTTAATTTACTATTGTGTAGTAAAAAAACAAATATTTATTGACTTGTGAAATTACATGAATCCATTTTATTTGGCACTCTTAAGCGTAACTGTACATAGATTCCATTTTGTTAACATCTGAATTCACAATGAAGTCAATTATGGGTTGAGATAAATTTTTCATTAGGTAGAGAAAATCTTTAGAGGCCAAGATTTTTGTGTAAATTAAAATCAAAATGATCATGAGTGTACTCAATTATTTGATGTAGAACAATCATTTTTGAAAGAATTTAAGATTCGGATTAGATACTGTTCAATGGAGCAAATGAGAAACTATATTTCATCATGCAATTTATTAATAATTTATTTTTTTCCAGATCATTTCGTTTTTGAGCATAATAATTTTTTATCCAAATCTATTATTCAAACTAAAATAATGATATCCATCTTTATAAAAAAAATGTAATATTATTTTTGTAGAACAACATGATCTATAATCAGATGTTAATTATTTTGGCCTCTTATATATTCTCTTACCATTGTAGAATTAAATTTTAAATAGTTACTTGATGTTATTGCATTAAGCACATTGAATATAAAAACATGCATACCAATTAGCTTATTTGAATTGCTTTGTCAGTTTTATAAAAAAATTTCATAGAAAAATTGTTTTTTATGTTAAATGAAGATTTTGCACTTTTTTGATATATATTATATAAACATTTTATTCGATTCTTTAATAAAAGATTATTAATAATTGGTTTTGCATTTTGATATTACTTTATCACTACAAAGACATTTACAAAAAATGTTCTAATGTACTGAGCAGTACTGAAGTTTATCTACTTCTAAGTATTCTGCAAAATCCAAATAAAAGTATAAATTGTCTATTACTCTCATGTATATACCCAGTCAGACTAATTCACAACAAACAAACTCACTGAAAAATTAAAAACATGTCTAATATAATTTCATTAAAGTATTGGAATATTTCTAATAACATGCTTTTCCAAAAAAGTTATTTGACAGATTGTACAATTTGATTAGATTTTTATTAATATGCTGCATTCTAAAATCACATAGTCAAAACCCCAACCTTTGGCAAATTTGCTCATTTATATGTAAAATTTGAATTATTTTTAATAATTTTTTTTAAACAATACACTAAAGTTTCTTGATCTTATGGGAGTTTTTAAATATTAGTATCATATCATTTTTATTTTTATTGACAGTATGTTTATTTACGGAGGATTTAGTTTTATTCCATCTTATATACTTTCATTTTTTTTATATAAAAAAAACTCCAACCCTATGTGCTGCCTTTTCGAATTACTACCCTCTAAATTAATAGCTCTTACAAAATTTGGCTGAAAAATCATCTTTTTTTATATATATAATAAAATGGTATTAAGATTAGTGTTGCTTTCGATAAATTTTCTTTGTCTGACATTTATATAGATATAGAATAAGTTCCATAACTAAAAAAGTTTTTTTATTTTATTTAATACAAATGCAATTACAATATTTGTACTTTTTATGTCCCTTTTTTAAAAACAACAACAACAACAAACTATTAGTAGTTAACTACAACTATAGAAAGATAATCAGATGCATTCTTTAGATTTAAAAAAAAAAGTACTATTTGTACTATGGTTTAAAGATTACTAAATGGGGGGAGGGGCGGTTAGAAGGAAATTATTGTTCAACCTTAAACATTTTCCTTATTGATTAATAGATAACACAAAGATTTAAATTTGATAATAATAAAAAAGTTTAAACAACAATTTATATATATATTTAAATATTTTTCATAGCTTCTTAAATTTCCAAGAGTCATTATTAATTATATTAATTTGATATATAATAGGGAGTCCTCATTAATTAATTCATAATAGTGGATTAAGTATGTTGTGTTTATGTAAAATCAGAGAAAACAGCCTTACCTTGCACATGTATAGTCAAATATTTATTCAACTCACATACAAAATGTATTTACATATATTTACAATACCAACTGTTATAACTTCACTGGATACAGTTGGCTAGATGTAACATCTAGTAACCATGCAGTTATTAAAGCAAGGGCCATTGGTTGCTCCTCTAGATATGCCTAATATTTCAAGGTCTACCGTGGCAGCTTGCCTCATGTTCAGATATGGTGATCTTTTACTGTGACAGTTTGCCTACAGTTTTAATGTATAGTAGTTTCCAGTTCAATGTAAACTTACATCACTTCTTTACAATATTGAGAACAACATGCATATTGCCCTTCAGCTCTGAAAGATATTTCATTGTTGTCTGACCCTACCTTTAAATGGATTGCCAATTTATAGCCAAATCCCTTTTTTAATAGGAGAAATTGAATTCACTGAGCATCTTTACCTATTGGCTTGTTCTGTAGCAACTCTGTTAAAATAAAATTGAATCTGGACAAATATATTATTTGAAGGTAAGGTGACCACAACAGTCCCTTCTCCAGGATAAAATTAGCCCTAGAGAATATAGTGACTGAGATACATTGGTTGACATCTTAGTCAATTCCTGGCTTCTTCAGATCTAATTCCATTATCATCAGGTTTGGTATCTTTATTAATAGTGGTGTCTTCAACCATAAATGTCATGTCTTGATCAGTAAGTCTGGTGTTTAACATCAGCATGTATGGTGTATTACTCAGCAGGTCTGATGTCTTCAAATTTTGTAAACTCTTCAATTGTTGCTGGTGACCTGGAATTCAACCTTAATTGGTCCTTGTGACTATGGTATTGTTATCCATCTGAAGTTTGAACCACCACTGTCTGCAATAATGACAACTGCTGGAATTCATTTTATGATTCCCTTGAACACATGGCTTAAGACTTGAGACCTATTCTATTTTAGCACTTTTGTTTCCATGACAATGCTGTCTAGGCATAAGGGCCAACAGGTTTGTTTTCAGTTTTAAACCCAGTTCATTATCAATCACCTCTGGATAGTCATGAAATTTTATGGTAAGATTTTACAGTTTTATAAAAATGAAGCTTGGTGTAAAAAAGTTCATAAACAGTTTCACAGTGTGCAAGCTTACATACAAAATAAAGACATGATTTAAATATACAATTACCATTATCTGACAAATGAAAGTGATGACAGAAAGTCCTATTTCTAGTATACAATAAAATATATTATTTTTATATTTTATACATAAAAATTAATATTTCTGTGAAGTACTGTCTAAATTTAAAAATTCCCTAAATCAGTATCTGAGCAAGCAAAAAAATATAAACACTGCAATAAATTGATAGCAAAAAATGATGAGTTTGAGCTCAAATCAAGTCTCAATATTAATTAAACATTAAAAAGCAAATGGAAATAATGGAGTTTGAGCTTGAGAATTTGGAAACATAATTGTTGGTAATTATCCCACTCCATGCCATGATACTTATTATGTATAAAAAATATTGTTGATGGTTTTTTTGTAAGAGATGAATTTGATTATATTATATAGTATAATTGTTACAATCTCTTCCCAAAAGCAGGCAGGAAAACTTGGTAATGGAATACTATGAACACCGTCAGTGATAATTTGTCACTGCTTGCCACCTTTTAATACGATTTATTTTAGAACCTAAATTTTAATGTTACCACAATAGAAAAAAATCATATTTCACAATAACTCTAATAAATTTTTACATTATTAAAGTTTTAGATATATATAAAAAAGAATGTAACACGCCAATAAAGACAATGTCAAGAAAAAAATAAAATTTGTAATATTCCATGGTTACAGTAGTAGAGATTAAAACAATCTTAAAATTATTAACCTATGAATAATTATTTGAAGCAATTTAACTTAAAAAAAAATAAAGTTTTATCATTCTTAAGCACGTTAAAATTAGACGAATACATTCACAACCAAATCACTACAGAAATGAAATACAACTGATATATTGTTTCCGGTTAATTCTAATCAATGATAAGTAAAGTAATACTTTTTTTTTCGCTTTTAAAAATCATTTTACCATTTCAAACTAAAGTTATGTCATGCTTGATATAAAGTCAGGATATTGTAAAATATAGGATTATAATAATGCCAATCAAATATATTCTTTTCACTAAGCATTTTTTTAAAAAATGGGTCTTGTAAGTTTAATAAGAATGTGTAAATTAAACAACCTGTCTTTTTTAGAAAAATCATTCATTCCTGACCAAAAAACATATAACCTAATTATCTAAATGTATATCTATTTTTAATGACGGCAGACTCTGTAAAGATAATAATAAAAAAATTCTACGATTAGACAAAAGTGAAACCTGAAAAGCACTTAAATATATTTTTAGAAAATCATGCAAAACAAACACTCGTAAATTTGAGAATATAAAACTTATAATACTAAAAAAAAGAATATGTGCACTATCATAAAAAGATAAGCAGAATAGATTTAAAAAAAAAATTGTGTCCCTCCCCACCCCCAAAAGGGGGGGAAGTAATATTCGCAAAAGTTCTCAACAATATCACCTATTATCAGCTTTCCAAGAAGTTATTAAGATTACCTAGTGCTTATTGATATTAAACTAATACAAATAAATATTACACATAATCCCAAAATTCTACAATCAAATTCATTTTTTAATTGCTTTGCTATAACATTTATATATAAAGTGAGTAAATTTATAAGGACATATAATGTTAAGTTGTTTGGTCATATGATAAACTGTTTGTGTATTTATATATATTATAGATTTTTTTTTCCATGTCATAGCATCGGCCGGGAGGCAAACCCACAATCGTCTGCAACCAACTACTTGTAAGGCAGCTGCGATGACATCTCGGCTAACAATGCTTGACTATATATTATAGATTTGAAGAAGATTACTAAGGTTGATGAATTTGAATAAAATAAATATTGTAGTAGTAATAAGAAAGTTGGATTTATAGAATTTTTTTATAATTTTATCAGAAAGATATAAGTTGATAATACTTTGCAAATGTAAATATGTTTATATCGTATAAAAGAAATGAGTCTTCATTCACTGGTGTGATGAAGATAGTATAAGGGTATTTATGCACACAGACATACATGTGTGGGTTAATTAGTTAAACTTTACTGATTAATATAAGGGTATATTTGGTTTCAGAAATATAAAAAGATTTTTATAAAAAAGGAGAAATGTATAATATGTATCTTCATTTTTTACTCAAAAAAAATGTTAACAGTAATTTACTTAGTAAAATCAGTTACTAATAAAGTTAATACATCAAAATAGAAGAGAATAACAGACCAGATGGAGTTACTTTTGATTTATTTTATTGCTTCTCAAATAAAAGTGAATCCAGGCATCTTTTGCTCATTAGCAATTTATACTTAAAAACAAAGTGCTCAGAGTAGTAATATCACCGAAGATAATGTATAATAAATATATTTGTATTTGTACAACAAAAAATAGAATAAAAATAAATGTACATTAAAAGTTAGTTAATAAGGGTCTACATGTGTAGAATAAAAACAAAGATAAATAAATGATAATTTCTGGTTGCATTTCTTTCATTAATTGTTGTATATTATTATAGTACATTACATTATTAATGATTGAATAATTCATTACAATTCAGTATTTGATTGATTCTTTCTAAAAAATAATATTTATACACTTTTTTCAAAAAGATTCCAGAAATTGAAAGCCAAATCCAAAAATAAATTATAAATTCTGTTTGAGTGATCATTTGTGCTTACGACCATTTTAGTGAGGTCTTCTAATTCCAAAACTAAACCAAGAGTTTGATATTCTGATCTCTTGAGCACTGAATTGAAAATAAGATACAGATCTTGAAATAAAAAGTATATTATTCTATTTTATTTCTGAAATTTTCTTAAAAATAATGATTTTGATAATTCAATAATAGCACTTATTCGATAATACCATTTAATTAAAAGGTTTAAAATTCACTTTACCATGGGAACAATAAGAGAAATCAATTCTGAGAATACCAACTAAAATAGCTTGTTGTTTCTAAACATGAATTCCAAAAAATATACATGATACAAATTTTATTTTGATGCTTCGTCTCATATGCTATGCTAATTTTAGTGTCATTTTACTATAACTGCAGCAAAAAAATATTAGAATTACTTTGAAAAAATATATTCTGCTTCATAAAAAAAATAAAAAAAATAATAGAACTGCTAAAATATTAAGATGCTAAAGCAAAACAGAAAAAAAGTTATCTCATAACTGAGATTATAAAATATGCTTGAGTGTCAAAGCACAGTAAAATTTTGTGAGAAATCAATATATGAATATATCTTTTACTATCACTAGAGCAGAATGAAGTCATATATTTAAAATTTAAAAATGATATCAATATTTTAAACTAGTACAACTATATTTAAGTTTTTTTAATTTTCAAAATAATATCAAAATCTCAAGATTATGCTCAAATTCATTCATTTATTTTTCTATAGGTAGAGGTAAAGAACTTTTAAAAAGCCAGCAGTATGGGGAGCATTTTGTTCATAAAAATAAAAGTTAAAGCAATAACAATAATTGAAGATTTAAGCCATCTAGATTTTGAAGATGATGTAATCGATTTTGAAAATCAGAAGCTTCAGAAAATAATATAAAAACTATCAGAAGAAAGCAAGAAAATAAAATTAAAGATAAATACTAATAGTTTAAAATAATATTCAATGGTTTTTCATAAAAGAAGCATATAAAGATATTTTGGTTCAATTATTAACAGATGAAAATATAATAAATAAAATTAATTATGGAATTAAACTTGTTTAGAAAGCTTTTGATATAAATTACTTAGTATTAAAAAGAAATAGGCCTATGTATTTAAAAGAAAGATTTTTAATAAATTTATTTTAATAGTATTTACATATGAATCTGAGACTTGGATGCTTAAACAGAAGAGCAATAGAGAGACTTCAAATCTCATCAGAGATAGACAGGTGTATGTTCAAAATATGAAGACAAGATATTAATAGGCAAACTTATATGGGCGACAGATAAACAAATAATATTATCATCACTAACAAAATTAAATAGCTTAAATGGTGCTGAACTGAAAATATTGTTAAAAGAGTTAAAAGTTTTAAATTGCAAAAGACCTAGAAAAAATTACTAAATATGTGAAATGGATGAATAAAAATATACTGGAGCAATGTGGAAAAGAAAAGCCATAGATCAGAGAATCACATAAAACTTGAAGCAAATTCTATTAAGCAATAAAAACAATAATGATTGAAATTGATAGTAGTACAACAATAACAAAAAGAAGCTATGACAGACACAGATAGTTGGTGCAGCAGTCTATGAAGCAATGATGCCCCTGATCAATAGCCAATATCAGAAGTTATAAAGTAACTTGATGTTCATTAAAAGTAATTCCTGTTTATAATGAGTAATGTTTATTATAGAATGCTTCCAGAAACTTTCACTTAATGATGAAAAGATAAAATCATGATTCTATTCTGTTGGTTTCAAAAGACTGATAAAAAAAATTGCACATGCAAAGAAGATTATATCAAGAAACAAAAATTTTTATTTGATTTTATTTTGTTTTATTTTTACTACTATTTGTAATCCATTGATTGATTTTCTCTTGCATATTACTATTTACACTGCCAACAATTGTCTGATAACAATTATTATTTATGCAAATATCTTGTTTGAATTATTTACAATATTATCTAATAGATGAAATACACATTTAATTATTTAATTCTTAACAGAGTAAATTTGAGTTATATTCTTCCTATATATTTAAATAAAATAAAATATTTTTTGTTGTTTAGTTTTAAAAAAAAAAAAACCTCAGCTTTTTATCTAACTGTGTAACACTTTTTATCATTTCTACTTTGGCAAAATGTCAAAATAAACATGTTGAAAGTGAATAACTAAGCAGATTAGATACTGTAATATAAATGTATAATATGAACTTGTATACACTATTGATAACATGAATATTGCACATGTGCACACATATATACACTTCTGCTGATCATAAATACTGTATATACATTATTAAGTGATATGCAGTAAATTCCCAGTTTTCACACAAATGTACTTGACATTATATGCTTGTAAGATTAGAACAATTGCTTTTTAGAAATAATTATTAAAAAATGTTATGTACATATATATATATATATGATAATTTTATACAAATACCCTTATATACACATGTATGTATACCTAGTAAAAGAATAGAGATTTAAAAGACATTAAATTTGTGAGATCAAGTAATAATAACACTTGATCATCAATGATGATAATTCACTGTTAGTATCACCCTTTTTTAATCCAGCATCTTTAATAAAATCTTTAATGAGTTTTCAAATTGCAAAATACATGTCATCATCTTCACTAGTAGTTATCATTAATAAATAATTATGATTGTTTTAATTTCAGAAAGAAAAACAATAAATAGTTTTTCTATGATTACACAAACTAACTTCTGAAACATAAATATGTCTACATAAATATATATACTGATTACTTTATTAATTTGGTATCATGTGATCTTTTTTTCTAAAGCAAAGACTTCAATACCTTGCCTGATTGTAACTCTCCATCTTATCCATATTTTCTCAGTGAAATCAATCATTATTGTACTTCTTTGGAGTGATTTTGAGATAATTTTTACAATGTAAATGGGTCTGCATTTCTCCACCAAAAAACAACAACACACATTTAAGTTCATAATGCAATACTGTTGAGAAAATCTGTTACCATTTATTAATGCCATATGGCCATTTAATAAATATGTGCCTTTATAATTTATCTTAATTCTTGCCATCATATTTTTGGAAACAAATATTTATATTATAAACACAAATTACGTATCAATCTATTTAATAAAAAGTAATAGATTTCAATTGTTAAATAATTTTTTGATTTACTTTTACAATTGACAATAATATGATCAAACCAATTGTATACTTAAATTATTAATGGTAGCTTGCCTTTTCTGGCTATCCACTCAATGATGTAAGAGGCTGCATTATTTTATGATAGAGCATTAAACATGAATGTTGATTAAGCTCTAAATATAAGATAATAAAATAAATCAGGCAAATTGCTATTAAGTTAGTGTCAATTCTGAATGACCAGTTTAGTAGAACTTTCTTTTTGAAATGATTATACTATATTGGTGATACTATAATTTTTTCAGAGAATTTTTTTCAAAGAATAAATAGTCTTACAAAATATTAAAAAAATACACATATATTATTCATAGTCAAAAGCAGTGACTATAAATTCACAACTTAATCTGTAAAAATAAACAAAGCCAAGCAACAATTATATAAAGCATTCTTAAAATTTATGCAGGAGCTACTGAAACCCCACAGTGAGCTGAATGTAAATTAATACAACTCCATCAATAAATAAACAAATACAGAATGGACCCACTTGTGATTTGGTTTGGATTGTATATAAGCATTCAATTTATTGACATATTAACATTAAATTAATTTTCAGTTAGTAGATGTACATATAAACTAAAATAGCTCAAATACAAATGAAATTTATGTGGAAGCAATTGAAACTTTCCAGCAAACTATATGTAAGGTAATACAACTCTGTCAATAAATTAAAAAGTATAGAGTGGACCCACCTGCACTTTAGCTTAAATCATGTATAAGCATTCAATTTGTTAATATATTACAATGCAGAGTCTAAATTATATATGTATTAAGGATAATTCACATTCTACATTATAATATGCCAATAAATTAAGTGCTTATATACAATCCAAGCTAAAGTACAGGTGGGTGCACTCTATACTTTTTTGTTTATTGATGGAGTTATTATATATAGCTCATTGGCAGATTTCAATAGCTTTCACATAAATTTCATTTATATTTGAGCTATCACAATTTATCTTTAAAGCATTATTAATTATATTTCTCCTTTTCAAGAAGGTCCTTATTTTCACGAATATATCTTTTACAAGCACTTTTCAAAATACTTCAGGCATATGGGGAAGAAATTATTTTGCTTACAGAATCTTTTATAATGTATTTTTTAAACAACAAAACTATTCTTAAAATAGTTAGATTGGTTCTTTATGTTATACTTGAATTACAATATTTATATATATATAAAGGGATTCCACCTTTATTGTTAAAAGGAGTTGCCTTGACAACAGTTTGAAATTGTTGATTGTTACTGATATTCACGAAGTATAATAACTATTATTTCCTATTGCATTGTCAAATGTATAACCTATAATAATTAATTGATGAAGCACTTTATTACTTTTACAATGCTTTATTATCCACCTTTGCCTTCTGTTTACAGTTTCGATTGCTTCAGAACCTTATATCTGTAATCTCACTGTTACAATTAAATTGATTCAATTGCCCCAGCAATCTTCTTCAGAACCTTATAACTCCTAATATCACTGTTACAATCAATTTGATTGTAACAGTGAGATTATATTGATTGTAACAGTGAGATTAGGATATATAAGGTTCTGAAGAAGATTGCTGGGGCAATTGAAACTGTAAACAGAAAGAAAGAGTGGATAATAAAGCATTGCAAAAGTAATAAAGTGTTTCATCAATTAATTATTATATGTTACTGATATTGAGATTGTCTAAGATGTTGACTGGTTTTTAATGATATATATATATATATATTAAAAATGTAATACAAACTGAAAGCAGATAGAATAACTGGTTTGCTATTGCTTATCAGTCTTCTTTTAACACAATTTATTTTAACATCTCCATTTTAAAATTATATTATAAGCATAGAGCTTTTATATTATTAAGATTCAAAAAGTAGCAAATAAGAAAAAAAAATTATATTTAAATCATGTTACACAACGTCAAACATTGATATGCTTTCTATTCATAAGATCGAAAAAATTTTTTAAAGGCTTGAATTTACCATTTTCAAATTTATATTTTCATATATAGCTGGTAAAAGTTTTTGTTTTACTTCTATAAATAAATTTTATTTCTTTCTAGGCATATTAACATAATACTTTTTATATTTAATTAAATTAAGTAATTATTTTAATTTTTTAAAATCTGTTTTTAATTATATACTATTGTACTTGTAATAAGTCTAATATTTATTTTCATATATTCCGTCGTCGTATGATTTTATATTACAGGGATTCTTATCATTCTGATATGATATTCATTGTGTCTGAGTAAAAGTAACAAAATATTGTAAAAGCAGATTGGTTTTTAAGATTAAAAATTTATATTTACATAAAATATAATAAAAACAAAAAAGATTAGAAAATTTATTAGTAAAACTGTTATTATTTTATTTGTTATAGTGTTAATTTTTATTTCTATTCTATACTTAGTTTATAATACAAAATTGTTCTTTTATATTATATTTATTTTAAAAAATAGTGAATTAATATTCAAGGTTTGATCATGAATTGATTAAAATTCTGATCTTTATTAATTAGATAGACATTAACTTTATTAAACAATAGATTTCTCCTTTTCAATTACTTTAAAAAATTGTATTCCAGGAAGTTTACTGTATAATTCAATTATTAAATGTTTCAGTTCTTTTTAATATTATTTCCAAAGAATATATAATTACGCTTAACTGATATACAGAATTATGAACAAATTCTCTTCAATTAATCTCACTTAACAATTGACTTCCTAGATAAAATTTATAACAACAACAACAACAAAAAAAATGAAATAGGAAATTACCATTTCCATAATGAATTTATCATAATTATATTTCTAAAAACAAACAAAACTTAAGTTGATATATATAAACGCACACACAAAATACTGTACACTCAAAATGATAAAAACTATTCTCACTCCAGAGAAAATAAATTTCATAACTATAATTAGCCTCCAAAAAGAAGACAACTATTAAAATAATAGGAGTGGGCAATAGAATTCGCCTTAATGAATTGCAGCTAACAATAAATGATGCACGACTTAAAATAAATAAATAAAAATCAAATTGAAAAACAGTCTCACACACACACACAAAAAAAACGTCACTATCAACAATTTCTGTTTTCTTTTAAAAGAAATTAAAAAGGAGAGCCTAAATAATAATGTAAAAATAAATTATAATTAGCTAATTTTTTTTTAAAAAAAAACAAGAAGAGGAAAGAATCCAGAAGTAGCTTTAAAAAAAAAAATCAAGAGAAAGAGGGGAACTTTGTCTTGCATTGGTGGTCGAGAGGTCAGCGCGACCGCCTTGCATTTGCAGGCAGTTGCCCGGGTTGCGGGTTCGCGTCCCGGCCGATGCTATGACCCTTAAAAAATGAGGGGAGCTTTAACTGAAATTATTTAAAAGAAGTGATATATATATATGAGGGAGGAAAACATACAACAAGAAAAAAAGGAAGAAGTGGGCCAATAGATGAAATAATGAAGCCTTTGCCTCCGGTACAAAAATACAATAGATGTTAAAATAGGGTGTAATATTTTAAAATATAATTTTTATTAAATTGGTAGCAGAAAATTATCTAAATAAAATTTTAAAAAATATTTTGAGATGTTTTTAATACAAAGAATAACCCCTTTTTCTTTAATAAAAAATTCTTCAATTCTCTTAGCAAATTTATCATTCATTTCTAAAAAAAAATAAAAAAATCTGAATAATCTTTAAAGAATGCAAAAATTAATAGTGTTATCATTTCAATTCTTGATTTGCTATTTTAAAACAAAATAGATTAATATACCACTATGTGTGTGTGTGTGTATTACTCTAATAAACAATTTGAGAAAGGACAGTTTGCATATGTATACTATATAACAGACAGAGGTACAAAGAAGACATTAATCAATAAAATTAAAATTTTCAAAATAAACTAGTGACAAATATATATATATGAAAATATCTTAGTGCATACCACTAGCTAAAAATTCATACACAAAATATTCAAATCACCCTCCTAAGCATTATGTTTTTTTTTCAGCAACACTCTCTGTGAATAACTATAAAATCTAAACTTCAGACTTTATATTTATTTGCAGAAGACATTACTGAAAAAACAATGTTTGGAAGAGTGATTTGAAAATTATATATGTGAATTAATAACTGTATCTAAAGTGTAATATTTAGTGGAGTGCACTTTCAATGCTGTGTATCAATATTATGGTGATCCAACTATATTACTATTATTATCAAATTTTTCTTCTCTATGTGATACATAGTTATACATATGTATTATATATATATAATATTTGAAATACCGGCATACTTCATATACCTGGAGTTTAATCGTAATTATAGGGATTTGAACCCAGACTTTCAAGCTTTCTTTGGCTATCCACTCTATTTCATACCACCAACACTCATGACCAAACACATGTAAAAAAAACAAATAATAACCAATATATGTATTTCATGTTGGTTCAGATCATCATCTTCCACACATATGTGATTAGTACTTGATTTATATTAAAATAGCAAATCCTCAAACTCTAATAGACAGGCTTCAATCTACTCTACCCTCCAACTCTTCAGTCATCCATACTATTAAAAATCTGATTATGGAACATTCCCAAATCCCATGTTGATACCAATATTATTGCCATGCACACATTGACTTTGAGTCATTCTTACCCCTTCTATATAGGACCTTTTCCATTTAAAATACAAAAGAGGGATGGACACGATGCAGGATGAATCTGTAATATTTGAAATACAGATATATTTCATATACCTGGAGTTTAATTTTAACTATAGAGAATTTGAACACAGACTCTCAAGTTTTGTTTAGCTATCCACTCTATCCCATATTACTAATACACATGATCACACACATGTAAAAAAAGATAAATGATCACACTACAAACTAATGTGATTGTAATTTTAAAATTTAATGCATAATTTTATAAGAAAACAATACAAACTAATAAAGAACAAATGATGCATTTATTTTCATAAACACTACAAGAAAACATTATTTGTAAAAAAATATATGTATAAATATCCTTAAGAAATGCTATGAAGCAATTTTGATTGGTGTCCTTCACAAGATTTTCCAGTACAGGTGATCTAAATGAGATTATAAAAGTTTTAGAGATATGGTTCTCATTTATTTTAAATTTTGCACTTGGATTCATCCCAAGAACATTTAGTAACCTGCACACGAGCTCTTATTCATCAGTCACCATAATGTTGATAGTAGTTTATTGTCAAATATTGAAATCCCCTTGTGTTAAGCTGTTCATTCATCAGAATGTTTAACTAAATCTGCACATTCTCTTTCAATAATAGGAAGCAGAATATCTCTGTCTCAGCAGTTTTTAATAATATCAGTACCATCAAGCCAAATATGTATGGTCAATTTACTCTAGTTCTGTATTTTTGTTTCATGTGATGTAGAGAACTTGTCACCTAGTAGCTTTTTTCTGCAATTGTATTTTTGATGATCAGTAAATTGCACTTTGTCTAATCTGGTTTGGAGCTGACATGGCACATAAGCAAACTTCTTGTTACAAGTTTTGCTCATTTATTTTTTGACTTTCAATATAAAGGGCTCTATGATAAAGAAAAACACAATTTCCAAAATGTCTCACAAACTCAGTTTTCTATTTATTCTACTTTGAACACTATTACCCTTTCAGATTTAATGAGTAGGTTGACAATCTTGATAAAAGCAATACAATATAGGCAAATTCACACAAAACATTTCCCTTTTTTTTCTGCATAACTGAACTTCATCTGGCACAAACCTTTTCATAATTACCTTCATTGAGCAAAGCAATTATTTGGAAATATAATTCTTTAAGAAGCATGGTGATAACTAAAGTCCAAATAAAAAAGAATAATGCAAATATGTGAAAATGCCATAAATACTGTTCCCAGAAATTAATAAAAGCATATGAACATTTAACATCATGAGATCTTTTACTGAATGAATGCAGTATACAATCACTCTCATCTACATTATGCATTGACTTATATACTGAAATTTGCAACCATTGATTTTTTTCATTCAAATAAGAAATAAAATGTTTGATTTAATTAGAAATTGGATGCTTTAAAAATTATAATATTGAAAATTGAAATTAAATTGAAAAGCTGCAAACCTTTCACGCTTATTATAATACTTATCTGGCAGCCAATCAGATGTTATGATGGCTGTCTGAATGATCAAACCATAAACAAAAAGCAGAGAATTTCACAAGAAAAGGGTGGTTCACCCTTTTCTTTACTTGTCTTTCTATATATATAAGCCAGTCTGAAGTATTTAGGTTTGAAAGTATGAAGCTTTAAATATCTTCACATTCAAACTGGCTTAGATTTCTTGTCTTTTTTATATAAGGGTGGACCACCCTTTTCTTGTGAAATTCTCTGTCTTGTGTTTACAGTTTCATCATTCAGTCAGCCATCATAACATCTGATTGGCTGTCAGATAAGTATTATAATAAGCATGAAAGGTTTATGGCCTTTCAATTTAATTTCAACTAACTGTCTGCACTTTATATAAAATAAATATTATTTACATACATTACTGCAAGTTATAACATCTAAAAATGACTGCGTAGTAAATCGTAGAATTTTGTGCTGTATGTTTGTAATTTAGACTCAGTGAGTTAAATGTGAAGATATTTAAAGCTTCACACTTTCAAACCTAAATACTTTAGACTGGCTTAGATATATAGAAATACAAGTAAAGAAAAGGGTGGATGCCTTTTTCTTATAAAAATTCTCTGTCTTGTGTTTACGGTTTGATCATTCAGACAGCCATCATAACATCTGATTGGCTGTCAATTAAGTATTATAATAAGTGCGAATGGTTTGAAACCTTTCAATTTAATTTCAACTAACTATCTGTACTTTATGTAAAATAAATATTATTTACATACGTTACTGCAAGTTATAACATCTAAAAACTACTGCATAGTAAATCGTAGGATTTCACGCTGTATATTTGTAATTTAGACTCGGTGAGTTAAATGTGAAGATATTTAAAATGTCACACTTTCAAACCTAAATACTTCAGACTGGCTTAGATATATAGAAAGTCAAGTAAAGAAAAGGGTGGACGGCCCTTCTCTTGTGAAATTCTCTGTCTTGTGTTTACGGATTAATCATTCAGACAGCCATCATAACATCTGATTGGCTGTCAGATAAGTATTATAATAAGTGTGAAAGGTTTGCAGCCTTTCAATTTAATTTTAACTAACTATCTGCACTTTATATAAAATAAATATTGAAAATTGTTTAACTGGTTTTTTTAATTGATTATTGTCTTCAGTATACATGTGGTGTATACATGTATTTGATATAAACTACACATATGCAAACAGTACTGAGAAAAATTTTATAATCCCTAAACAATTTATTCATTTTTTTCCTAGTTGCATGGGGCAACACTCATCTCATCATCTTTGTACTTTACAGAGATAAAAAGTAAAATTCTACTTAGTTATAATAAGAATTGAAGACCTTATATGCCAGAATCTGACACCTTACCATTGCATTAAACCATGCAAGGCTAATTATTTATTTATTTTTTACAAGTTAATAAAAAAAGTACGGTTTTTTTTTCTATCTCCACCCCCATGCCTGCTTGATTGAAAACAAAGGAAGCAGGCCATAAGGGAAGTAGGTGATTGAAAATACAGATGATTGTATTAGAAATTTATGTTGTATATAAAAATAATTTTGAGCACATATGTTACAAATGTTCTTATGACTCAAAGAATTCTACTAACATATATTTTACTATAGCATCAGATAGAAACAGTTTTCCTAAACTGAAAAAAAAAATGAACAAACAATTCTCATGGATCAATTATATGATTAGCAATAATTTCTATTGAAAAAGCTACTTCTAAAGCAATAAATTATTAAAGAATCTATCAAGTTATTTGTTTCAATAACCCCAAAGAATCCTATGATTTTCTTTATTATACGACTTTATTTATTTATTTATTATATTCTGTATTGTTTCATTTATTTGCAACTTTTTTAGTTTTTCAACTTTTGTATGTTTTTATTTTTACCTATTACATCTATAGCTTTGTTCAACAAACTGTTTTAATTAAGTAGGTAAAATAATTTACTTCAGGGCAAAGGTGTTGCTATCAAGTTCCTCATAGAAGTCAGTATTCATTGGACTTGCCAATTACTAAATGATGATAACTTGCGTGTTTTTCCATCCTTGTCTTTATAGTTATATATTGCTCAGTCAATGTTGGAGAATTGTCTGGATTGACTGGGCTACCTTAGAGAAAAATCTAAACCAATTGAAAATAATTTTATTTGCCTTAACCTGAACCCACATTATAAGCATGGTTGGCTGATGAATTATTTTTTGTATCTTGAGGCTCTTTTAAATAAGTACTAATAACTTTTTTTAACAATTTTAAAAATAATAATTTTTGAGATTTATCTCCAATGTCAAAATTGATCAATCCAAATCCAAAAAGATAAGCGTTTTGCATTAGTTCCAGAAGATTATCTTTGAAGTCTGATGATAAAAAATTATGTAGAATAACTATCACATCATACAAAAGATCTATAAATAAGAACAGAAGAAATATAAAATTCTTTTATTATTATTAAAAAGTAATATAATTTGCTTTAGTTATTAATGTCGATAGTGAACAAATAGCAAACTTACTAATAAAAAATTTAATTCCAGAAATGATCTGAACAATACATATAATAGATAGAAAATGCTATAATCTTTGTAATTTATTACAAAGAAAAAAATTAAACAAATTCAAATTGTAATTGCTATACCTGAAATTGCCTATAAATTCCTAGACTATTTCTTATTGTTAATAATTTATAAATGCTTAAATTGGTTTTGTGCTAAAGGAATGAAGTGGAAATAGTAAAACATTGATACAATTATTTATTTATTGTCTAACAACCAAAGGTCAAGGATTTGGATTTATTTCCTTGTATGCATGCTATTCTACTAAAAGAGCATTTTAAGCTACATTAATTACTAAAAAAAAAGCATACAAATAACTGACTATCATGCTGCCTAAAGAGATTTTAAAATCAATCTTTGATTTTGACAATTGAAATTACAGTATCTCTTTATCTTATTACAGATCTATTGCCAGATTATATTTGTCTAATTGTAGCAAAGTCACTTTGTAAAGGTTCTTACTCCATCCTTTACTGGAAAAAGTCACTCAAGAGTTTTTCCATATTACAATTACAGATCATATTTCAATATGTATCCTTTGTAGATTATGTTATATAGATATATAGAGTAGTTTCATTTAGTGGATAAAAAATAGAGTAATATATATATATAAATTAAATAATACCATCTAAAATTAGTATAGATAAAGGTTTAAACTTTTAATTAAAAGATAGCTGATATCCCAAAAGGAAAAGGAATGCAGCTGATACAAATTGTAATATTGAAAGCTGATAACAAATTAGAGTAACTATTGTGTTTAATAAAATTAAACAAATAAAAAGATGTGCTTTGTAATTGAATAGAAGTAATTGATCAAACTAAATCCAAATTCCACACCCAAAAAAACACATGTAAAAATGATACTCCAGAAAAGAAGAAACATGAACATGACTATGTATGAGGGGAATATAAAAGAGCAGGCAGAGAATTTGTGGTGTCTTTTTTTCCTTGTGCAGTCTTGCTGCTGCTGTGCTTTGGACCTCTCAGTGTAATCTCTGGTTAACTTTCATTCCCAGTATTTCACAGCAAGTGCCATTGTCGGTGGAGTATGATCCCAGGATCTTGGCACCTGAGGTAATCCAACTGATTAGAACTGAAAGAGATCGCACCGATATTATGTATCTTATAAATGCCTTAAAGGGGCTCTTCAAGGGTATGAGCTCAAGATATAGTGAACTTATTTAGTATATAACTGTAGACTTTTGAATCTGAATCATAATCTATTTTGATATAAGAACTTATTTTTATATTGGTGATGGCAGTATTTATTTATTCATGTTAATTTCATAATTATTGTCATATTATGTCAAATTATTTCATATTAATAAAAGTGTGCAATGTTTTAAATTGTTGGTCTGTTTTCTTAATGTATATTCATGTTTTCTGGTCACTCAGCCAGACCCAGGCCATAGCAGATTATTTTCTTTATCTTTAGACATATCATTGATTACATACTATTCAACACAAAAAGTCTCAACTTTGATCATTTACCATACACAAAAGCATAACAGTGTATTTTTAATCTCTTCCAAAACCTTTAATTGGTTTACCAGTTAGTATCCCATGATTCTAATTCAGAAATTTAAAAAAATAATCGTAAATAAAATCCAAAGCAAAGCCAATGCTTTTTTCTTTTTCTGGCTGCATCAAATCATAACATTTTTTTTAAAAACATTATCCTTATTGGTTTTATAAAATACTATCAATCATTCATTTTATATTCTCAATACTATATATAATGAAATAAATTCCATTACAAAATAGTACATGACATATATTTTATCTCACTTTACATATCATATATAATACTAGATTATGCTATTCATCTCCTTTATTAAAGCAAAATCCTCCTTATTAAATATTGTTTATAATGATTTGAAATGAATGATTATTTAAACCTTGGTTCTCTAAATTGCATCATATGTAATTATATAAAAAAATTCAATTACAAAAAAATTTTTTTTTTACTAATCAACTCTACAAGTGTAAAAAACTAAATTCAATATTCTGCATTTAGTAATATCTACAGAAGCCTTTTTAATATTATGACTAACATAGTGAGTGAATTTGTGACAAAAAAAGATGAAATCTTTTTTTAGTGTTATCACAGAGCCATTTTGTACATCCACTATCAAGAAGTTAAAATATTATATTTTACATAATGCCATTGCTTCAATCCTTACTTTAAAATGTGTTTAGTTTGTTGCTTCAGCTTAATCAATGCACAGTACAATAACTCTGAAAGTAATAGGCTATTTAACAAAATCTCTGTCTGTAAATAAATAATTCCTGTAAAGTACATGGCTAATAAAATATTTTTTGATTTAAAACCAAGCATGAATAATCAATGATCACTGTGATATTGCAAACCAGATATCTAGATTAATTTCTGGCAATTTGACTTCATTATTGGGCAGCATAGAAGTACGAACATCGATCTAGTGCCAGTTCTTAAAGAAGTGACATAAAGATTTGACTTCTGCTGCAATACACTAGACATTATAATTGCAATATAGCTGCTGATGTGTTGTTATAAGCTAATTTATCTCAGAGTTATAACTAACTCTCAAGAGAAAACAAACCAATAATAATATGACATCAGATAGCCGAATTATTAATGGACAGAACTATCAATAAATGATCATGAACCCACTATGATGTTTAAAATAAAATAAAAACTGTTATATACTTAATGACTAATCAATTACATAAAACTTAATTTTTAGATAAATATGATTATTAAGTAAATCAGAAGCAAGGTTATAATTTATTTGTATATTTGACTATTTTTTGTTATTAATAATCACCATCTACAAACGTTATTCCTTCTAATAAAAGTGATTATAATATTCATGTCAATAAAATATTTGTGTGTGTGTGTTTTAACTATATAATTTTGAATTGTTTTTATTTACTTTATTATAACAATGGAAAAAGAAGGGAAAACATCATTATACTATAAAACTAATATTTGTATAGAATATAATAGACTAGCGATTATTTCATATAATTTTAAAAACTTAAAAGAGAAAGATTGGAACAGCATAACTAATAATCACTTTTTACAATGCTAGAAAACTTCAAAATCACAATTTTTAAAAACCTGTTATTGAAAAAGAATGCAGCTAACCATTCAATCACTATATTACAGAATTATATTGAAATGGAATTAAAATAAATAAATGTTTAAATTATATATGTGTATGTTATATGTATGCTTAAAGCAAACGTATAAAACTGCATAAATTTCTCATTTTACAATTTAAAAATTTATATTAAATCATGTTTATCACTAATAAATATGGTTATTTTAGTTTTCGAAAATGAAGATAAAGAATATAGAATTGAAGATAAGTTTTGTGATGACTAGGCAAACCAATATGAACCAAAAATATGTTTATTTATATATAATCCTGATTCTTTAAGATTGTTTATTTGACATTCTAAAATGCTGTCTTAAAGCTTTTTGTAAAGTAAGGATTTCATTTTGAAAGACTTTCCATTATATTTTACCATCAGCTATATATTCAAATGAATATGTTTTAATGGTCAACATTATGAACCAATATATTGATGTCTTAAAATTTATCACATTTTCAGGAACATTGAAGAGCACCTCTAAATGAGAATTTTCAGCTTTTTTTTTTTTAATAAAAGATTCAGGTGTTTTACCACCATGAATAATTCTTTCTCTCATACTATTATGGAGAAATTCTGTAATATAAGCAAAATTTTACTAAGATTCAAATATTGCCACACACACTTTCTCAATTAACTGAATCAAATGCATTGACCAAATTACTAATAACAGTACATAAATCACATCTTTATTCATGACTCCTTTTTTTTTTTTAGTTTTGATAACAAAAACACAACACTTCTTTAACTTGAAGCAACTTTTTTAATAAAATCTTTTATAATGTTCTAGTGGATAACCATGATATTCCATGATAATTAATGCAATCTTTTTTCCTGCCTTTTTATTTTATATATGTGGAATTATAAATATAATAATACAATTAGATGGCACAATTTCCTATGATTATATATTCTTAAAAAATTTAATAAGTGTTAACTTTTTGAGTTTTAAAGTTAACAAACAGCATATTTTAAGAATTATCCCTGGATTTCATCAAAACTTACAATTTTTCTGTTTTTAAAGATTACAAAGAGCTGTTGTTAACCTCTCTTGAGTTGGATATTTAATTTACCCTAAATAAGTTGACAGAATAGATATGTTATAGAATGCTATCATCATTATACTGGAATCTTTATTCAAAAGATAATCCAAATAATACTTTATATTCAAAATTCTATCACTTTATATATATATAAAAGTGCTATCTGTTTATTTAATAGGATTATTATATCAATTTTAAGATCCTATATAATATTTTCAAAACATTAAAAATATCTAGGTGATCACAAGCAGTAATTGATTGTATCTTTTCATTTTTAATTGACTAATCATTTAAAATCTTTTCTTGTCAGTTCATTTTATGCCTTTAAGTTTCCAAGTTGCTTATAAAATTACAGATCATTTTATAATTAAGTTAAGCAAAGATGTCATATCTCTAATAACACAATTATTGTCAAAAACCCAATCAGGATTTATATAGTGAACCCATATGCAGACTTATTTTTATCAATATAGTGATTTTTTTGTTTAAATTATGATAATAAATTTATGTATTTTGTAAAAATTTAATAATAATCTGCCAATTCAATACATTTGGGCCACAAATTATCATTGTAACACTATATACATTAAACCTTCCAAAGAAAAAGAGTATTTGGTCTTTTATTGATATTGGTGTAATTATTCTAATCAATAGAAAATAAAATATTCACATTTTTGTTGATACATCTGAAAAAATTCAACATATATTGCAGATCCCACTATGTGCACTAAAGCTTTCAAGAAAAATATTTGATCATTTATTGATATTGCTACAGTTATACTAGCCAATAGAAATTGTTATCTGTGCTTTATGAATAACAACAAAAATGTTAAGCAAGTGCAAATATTAATTGAATTAAGCAAAGAATAAAACAATGGAAAAATTCAACTTCTGATAATGAGAATCTAATGAAACACACTACCTGCTGGACCAGGAAACAATAGGAAGAATAAATGGCTTTATTCAATTGATCCTCACTTAAGGTCTGGAAAGGAGATCTAGAATTCTGTTTGCAGGCTTACCCAGTTTATATTATAAATTTTTATATGCCTCAAAGCTTGTAATGCTGATATAGATAAATACTTTAAATAATAAATATCATAAAATAGTATGATGAAATGTTAATTTATCAGTTGCCTGCTGATAAGGCTTATTATTATTTATAGTTTGAATTTTAAATTACTAGCTGAAAATAAAAGTCATTTAATTTATTTAAATCCCTTCATGCTTAATCATTATAGCAGAAATATCCTTCACTTTTTGCTAATATATCTAGGAATTTCAAGAAAAAAGATACCAAGATATATACTATGTAAGATCTATTATCATACAGGCTCCCTTCACTAAAACAAAATGGCCTTCCAAAAAGAACTTTCCAAATGCATGCATATTGTAACGTTTATTTATATACGTTGCAAAAATATTGGCATTTGGTAAAAGCTAAAAAATAAAAGTAGATTTAGAATTTTTTTTTGACTAATTTTTTTTAAAAAAAAAATAACGTACAATGAAAGTTAAATTATTCTTCCGTATTTTTTTAATGTAATTAGAAAAAGTTAGAATTGGAGAGATCAAAAGACACATATTACCAATCTAGATAAGAGAAAGTAGAAATATTTCAACTAATTAAAGATGGCAGAATTATGCTGAAAAAAATAAAGACTTTGTAACAAAAATTTTATAAAGAATATATAAGATTATCAACGTATATTTTGACAAACAAAAGATATGCGCAGAAGTCTGAAAACTAGACCTCTAGTATAAAAAGGAGAGATTCGGTTGGAGGAACGTCTTGGTTTAGCTGATATTCTTTTGGTTGGTTTTGGATTAAAGAATCCAGCCCACTCTACGATGAAAAAGTTATTCATACGAGAGTAGACCGGAGCTTTAGCTGACATCGTTACCGATGGACACCAGAGAAGCTTACGCGACTAGCCTATGGAACCAGCACCAAGATCAACTAATAATCAAAGGCAGTGAGCTCAATTCAACCCCGAAAAACTATGCATAGTTATCTACAACCATCGTGAATTCACTAAAACTTACCGGTAAGACTACTTATTCCTGATTGTGACAAAATTAAGCATTTGCAAACAAGTCTTAAAATAATCCCGATATAGACATTAATTTTCTTATTAAAGAGACTTTCGTTTAAATAATTTTATACAAGATCATGGAAATGAATTGTAATAAATGAACATTATTAAATTACTTTATCCAACTGTTTTTGATAAATTGATTCATGTTCTCTCCAATTTAGTTAATTCGTAATTTAACTTACAAATATTTTTAATTTGTTGGAATAAAAGAGATTTTACTTTTATCAACCCTTTTCATTGTGCATTATTAATAATAGTTATTAATTATTATTGAATTTATTAATATTATTTTAGTGATGTTTAAATATATAATTTACCTTTGCCAATGTGTTTAATAAATTCCAGGAATAATAATATTTTAAAAAAATAATTCTTGTTACGGTATGATGCAATACCGATTAGTTTAAAAGTTTTTTTTTTTTTTATTTGCGAGACGTGCTGGCGGCAGATTTCAGTGGTCTCTTTAGAATAAAAAGACCTGGCACCCATATTGAATATATTAAAAGCTGATCTCGTCAATAGCATAATTCTCAACAATTAATAGGCCGAGTTTGATCAGGGAATATAGTTATGTTTTTTAGAAATAGAAATACAACTTTCTTCTTTTCGACATAACTTGATCAACTCGCGCGCAATTTATATCAGCGTGTAGAGGCCTAGCAAAACGGAAAATGTTGTAATATATACATGCACATAATTAACCTATGGTATATCCTATATCATTTTAAATCTATCTTTGATTTTTTTTAAGTATTAAAAGAATACATCAAGGAAAACTTCTAATGCCCATTACATATACTTATGTCATTGCATAATGTTCTTACTATAATGTTGATCATATATTACATAAACACAAATAAGAAACCAGATTGTGGGATGAGTTTACTGGTCTTCATTTTCAAGTTTAAGTTCAAAAAACATGGTAGTTTTTCTTTTCAAAAGCTAGATAATTCTAATTTCTATCAGTTCCTTTTTAACTACAGATATTTAAAAATGTGACTGTTTATATTAATAATAATAATTTTCTTTTAATATTTTCTCTTATGATAGTGGCTTTTCGTTCCTAGAAGTTGCAGAATTCATAATATGATTCAGTTGTTGGCATCAAAAAGTCAATCTTATTAAAAAAGACTAGATTATAAACATAGACTTTCATCAATGACAACTTTTTATTTGGATATCTTTAATAATAAATCTTTTTCAAATGAAAAAGCAATTAGTATGAAAAATAGCATGTATTGAATGTTCAGTCAAAATTGGCTTCATTATAAATAAGATAAAAAAATATTGTGAAGATTAATGATAAATAATACAGAAGAACAAGATTACTATAATTATTTAACTTAATGACAAAAACAAATGCTGATACTTCATGTTTATACCTGCTAAGCTCTCATTCTGAAGATGAAATAAAGAACTTTTATATAGACATTCACAATACATTTGAAAAGACTAAACAATATTTTAAATAGATATGCAAGATTTTAATTATAAAATTGAAAAATATTTGAAAGATGAAAATTGCATAAAAAATATGAAGACATGAATATTTGCAAAATTTGAAAAGAATAAGCAGTATATTATAAATATTATAGAAATTCAAAGAGAACATAGACATCAAAGCATAGAAATAAAGGTATAAAAGATATGATTTAAAACATCATAAAGTTAGAGATTGATTAGTAAATTGAATCATTGCAAAGCTATAAAAAAGCTATTACTATTAATATTATTATCAATAGATATTCCTGAGAGCTATTCCAATAAATTCAATTTAGAATTTAGATATTGTTTTAAAATATTACATAATTTTGAAGATGTCTCATATTGGATTAGATCAATAAAAAGATATTGTAATAAAAAGAACTGCACACATAACAAAAAACAAAACAGGCAACCTTTATCCTGGAATATAATAGTCCTTTATGTAAGGATTCATCAAAGGAAATATCATCTATTTATACTCACATCATTTTTTAAATAGCAGAAATTTTGTAAGATTGATGATGTTGCTATAGGATAATATGGAACATATGTACTAAAAATGTATATCATAGAGTTTATTCATTAATCAATGCATAAAATTAGGTTTTAATTACAGAATTAAAATGTGACTAATTTACTTATATAATTTTCATCCAATACTATTGCAAGATTAATCAATGCTTTCATTTATGACATATTCAAAATAAAACAGATTTCCATCATTAACAGCTACAGAAGCAAAAAAAATGTATTTCAGCCAATGCAATGCATTATTGAAAACATTCTTTAATCACATACAATAACAAAGTGCTTTAATAATAAATTTTAAAATGTATATATTAAATAAAATATATTTACTCAATCAATTTTGAATTAAAAATTTTATGAACATTATTTTGCCTGTAGATAAATACAATCATTGTAATTGTAAAATACAGTTATCACAATTGTAAGTTTTTTAAAAAAAAAAAAACACAGAGAAAAATGGTTTCATGCATTTTGAAGTTAATAATCAACTTTATATAATCAACGATTACTAAAGATAAATTAAAAATATTATTTGCTCAATTTTAAATCAATAATATAATTTGTTTTTGACATATTAAAGATAATGCATACTTTTATCATAAACATAAAAAATACAGTACCATTATAAAAAAGATTATATTATTTATATTATTAAAACTACAGCAATCAACTATACATTACAGTTCTTTATCTAATTTTTATTTAATTTCAGTTGTGCATATATAAAATAAATAAATTCAGAAATTGTTATTTTAAAAAATTAACAGTCCTCCCCCCCCCCCACAGACACAAAATTCAATGTTCTATTGATTAAATAGTATAAAAATTAAAAAAATATTTCATAATAAAACATACAGTGCACCAAAAATAATTTTTAATATATACATTGTGTTTTTTGTTTTTTTCTACATACTTTATTTTAATTTAATGCCTATGATTTGTGAAATATCATTCTCTGGCTATATAAGAAGCAAAATAATGACCATCAATAAAAAAAATTATGATTTAAAAAAAATTATAGCTACTGAAGTGTTTTTATACAATATATTTCTCACAGATTAATACTTTTTTCATTAATAAAGTGCTAAATAAAATAAAATGTTTATTCATTAATCAATACTTTTTTTCAATTTTAAGCTTTATTTTTTTAAATCATGTTTTTATATATTTTGAATTTAAGGTAATACATTAATTTTTCCCCCATAGAAATTCATTATAATTGCTTATTTTTTATGTGAGATTTTTGATTTAGTAGATATTTTGGGGAACCAACTAAGTTCACTTTCTGAAATAAAAATATATTCACTAGTAAATTTTCTATTAAGATAAAAAAAAAGAAGAAATTTAAAATGACTTGTTTAGAAGAATTAAATATCTGAAATTCTTTAAAATATTACAGAAAAGAATTAATGGTGATAAGCCATAAATGATAATAAAAGTTTCAAAAATAAAAATATAAATTGATATTATGGTATTGAAAAGAGAGTTCTTTTATTTCTAAAAACAGGAATGGCACCCTGCAAAATACTATGGAATAATTAAAATAAAAAAATATTTCACACAATACCATACTTATCATTTGAGATGCATAAGAATTAAATGAAGAGATAAGATATGCAATTAAATTTTATAAATAATAAATGGTTGTAAGAAATAAACAAGTAAAAGAAATAGAAAAAGGAAAATTATACACCCAATGCCTGATGACAAGAACATATCAGATAACTGAAAAAATATAATAAGTGGTGCTCTATTCCAGAGATATATATTATTTGAGTAATCAATGAATATTAAATGATAATGTCATATCCAAATTCCTAAACTAATTTCCATCTCCTGATTTTTATTATAATGTAAAATGTTGCTTGGGAGTTCACATAAGGTTTAATCACCAGAAGTAACTGAGATGAGACACAATCCAAGGAATCTGAGCTTTAGTAACTATCACTTTATCACTGAACTAATCTGTGCATCCTTTAAAAATAAATTACTGTTGCTTATGCATATGTTGATGACAAAATGAAAAAATTATTTAATGCTTTTTAAATTTACAAGCCTATGACTCTTCTGTAATTCTATATATGATATTTATTAAGTTTAATACAAATCTTGTACATGATTTTAAAATGAATTACAGTTTTTTCATGTAGATGACAAAATGAAAAAAAAAAATTAATGGTTTGTTTAAATTTACAGGTTTATTAATCTTCTATAATTCTATATATGATATTTACTAAGCTTAATACAAATCTTCTATATAAAACTTTGAATTCAAGTTACCTATAAGACAGATATATTTATATTCAACCATATCCAGATATTAAAATAAGTTATAGAAATCCAATGAGATTGAAATTATTTTGAAATGGATTTGTAGATCATAAAAAGGATTTTATTTTATCTGTTGTGATCAAATCTTTGGAATATCATACCATAGAATATGACTAAATTCTAAAAAAATATTTATCAAATGTGAAGCAATAGTTTGATTATTGGCAATAAAAAAAATACTTTGATAATGTTGTACATTAAAGGTAATTTTATCTTTTTAAACTTTTATGGCTGTTTATGAATTAAAATAGAAAGCAAAAAAAAAGATTACTTAAATCATTTAAATTTTGCAAATAAAATGGTTGTTTTATAAATAATTTTATTGAATAGTAGAAAATAAAAAGTAATATAAAATCTAAAGTACTGATGAATACCTTTTCAAATATATATATATATATTAATAGCAATGTTTTAAAAGCACACAATTATATATATCATAATCAAAATTTATTTCAAATGAAAATATAATGGTGAAATTAGTTATATAAATATTTAAATGGCTTTTATTAGAAATAAATTAATATTAAAAGAAAATAGGCCCATTTATCAGAAAAGAATGATTAATTAGAAATAAAAGAATTGACATTATATGTAAATGCAAATAAAGACTATAAATAGCACATTAAAATATGAAGAAGGTATGTTGGAATTATATATATGTTTATAAAAAAACGATGCTATAAATCTTCTGATTGCAGACTAACTGCAGATCTTGTCAAGTGAAGGAAGATTGCATGAACTGGAAGAACTGTTTAATATTAAATGTAATATTGTTGGACTTTGTAAAGTTAAAAAAAGAGATGGAAATACATTTGACTTAAAAAGTGGATATTGATCTTTACTTCAAAAGTACAAATATTGGAAGTATAAGTGAAGTGAGATTTCTTATAAATAAAAAGTTAAAGAATGAATTGTGAAGATTGATGGTAATCAGAAATGTTGCAAGATTAAAATTAATGGAAGATACTAAATGCAGATACTTCAAGTTTATATCCCAAAGAAGTATTTTAAAATTGTCATGGTAGACTTTAATGTTAGAATTAATAAACAATTGAAAGATAAAAATGTGTGTACATTTGGCTATGTTAACAGAAATGGGAGATGATATAAATTTATAGAATTCTCAGGAAAAGAAAAACTATATTATGAATTGGTTTTTAAAGAAAAATATTAAATGGAAATGGTTATGAAAGCGTCCAAATTGAATGATAGTCTGGGACTGCAACATAAAATTCATAGCACCCTTTGTATATTGTAATCTTATATTTTGCTAGGGGAATTAACAAAAATAGCAACAATCTGTAAAAAAAAAAAATGTTTTTTTTTTTTTTTTTTTTTTAGTGTTAAATAAAGTAAATCAATCGCTATTATTGTTAAAATAGCAGGAGATATGATTGAAAGTAACCTATTAGAATAGAATAGTCGAATGTTATCCAAAATGTCTTCTGAACAGATTTTATTAACCATTGTGTTGCAAAAATACTTACATCTCAAAATTTTTTTTTCTTTCAAAAAGCACAGTTGATTTTATATATATGGAAACAGAAATCACACACACAAATTTAATATTAGTGGAAAATGTACAAAGCAGGAAATACTAAACCCAGTACAATAAACCATAATATTTAAAGCATTAATTTAATGATTATATTACGATGATTATACAGCCAACATCACATTCATTAGAATAGAAAAATTTAACATTGTTTTTAAATGTGTACATGTGCATGCATGAAAGCTTTGTAATTAAAAACTTAATCAATTTAGAAAGTTACTACTATAAAAAGACTAAATAGAATTTGTTTTATTGATTATTAAAATTCTATTAATAAATTATTTATTGGATCAATTTATTAATAAAATTTTAAAAACTTTAAAATACAATTAAATATTATTAATGTATAATAATCTGATGATAAATTATTTATAATTAAAATAAATACTTGTATATTTTATTTGTAAAATAATCTAAATTAAGATAAAACATTAAAAAATTTAATATTTAAGTTTAATTTAAATTTATATTTATAAAATTTATACTTTTGGAAATCCTCAGACAACCTAGTTTGCCTGCTAAATTATTACCATAGCAATGGGATAAATTTTACCCATAAAATTATGAAACAAAACATTCTGGATCATATTGGGTGATAACACTGATCACATGATAAAATGCTATAAGTATAACCCCCTGTCAAAATTAAATCAGTCATTATCAAATTACAGTGCATTAAGAACTATATCCAATGAAAAATTAAAATTAGCCATCTTGTTCATCTTCAAAATGGAAGAGTAGAGGAACTTACTGATCATTTTGCCTAGCTGGCAAAATGCTTTCTTCTCATCAGTCTAAATGAATAAAGTAATATAACAATAAGGATTATCATCAAATATTATTTAAAAAGAAATCAAATTTAAATCACCAATGGAATTTATAAAATCCCTTAAGGGACGTTGTTGCATATAAAATATTTTCAGAAGTCATTCATCTATTTATTTGAAGTTGCAATAACTATAACCATCACTATCTCTCCCTATAGATTTAGTGCTCTATAGATTTAGTGAATGTTAAAAGCTTTATACAAATTTCAGATTAATATTCAGCATATAAGTGTTCATGTATGAGATTAGTGAAAGTAATTTAATTCAATGGATAGATTAGTGAAAGTGATTTAATTTAATGGATTATTTTTTCTCTGCTAGGTCTCATAAGTTAATAAGAGAACCTCAAATATAGCTGGGAATTCAATTTGCTTAATTAATGAATTTTTAAATCCTTGGATTTAATATATATGATAAACACTAACCATTAGGATATTATTCATTTATTGCTTTGAAAAAACTAATTTTGCTTATTTTTGTGCAAACTACAGTTTTAAAGTCAGCCCAAGGATAATGGATTTATAATATATTAATGCTATAACCATGAAATATGACAGAGACATTATAATGTGTTAAATAAAATTTTCTAAAAGAATTAATTGTTACAATCATGCAAACTTGAACATGAGTAATACTTTTAATTAACTGCAAATCTTTGGAAAAATCATTCCA
The DNA here is from genome assembly GCA_028023455.1 of Epiperipatus broadwayi. Lineage (NCBI taxonomy): Eukaryota > Metazoa > Onychophora > Udeonychophora > Euonychophora > Peripatidae > Epiperipatus > Epiperipatus broadwayi. Next base: position 8,444,644 of record JAQFVV010000033.1, read on the forward strand.
TTAATATGTGCTTCGAATCTTAACTTCCTAATGGATTATTCCATCATATGGATTTATTGTTAAGTATATAGTATTATACTTATTACCAATAAAACTGATAATCTTTGGATGCTATTTCAAAAGTGTGATATGCCTAAATAAAATGCTTTCAACTGTGCATGGAGTTTGTTAAAAGTGATTATTTACTGAAATTGATTATTAAATTAAGGAGTTTTTTTTAATAAGCAGTTATTATTGTTGTAATTATAATGAATAAAATTGTCAAGAGAATGCTGGTATATAAGAAGATACAGATAAACTATCTTATATGATTAGTTAGATTTGGATATAAATGTAAATGTCTTTTGTTGTATTTTATATTGGAGACAGGTTGCATTAGGTTAAATTAATTTATAAATCCCATAAACTTATTATATTTAACTTATTTTGTTTCATTTGTCCTTGTTCTCAGCCTCACTTTATTTGATCATAAAATGACCTGAGTAGATAAGTGAATCACCAGGGAATATTAACTTAACTATGCCTAATAAGTATTATATACAATGTGATGGAAGTTATACGATGTAACAAAGCACTCTCATGGTATCAATAATTCTAAACTTCATTCATTAATTAAGGTTTGCTACTAACTAAATATTGAAACTTTCATGTATAATAAGTTAGACAAATTAGCAAGTCATGACATTAAGAGATAGACAGATTTTTATGAAGTTATATACTTGTATAACATTGATATAATTACTGGGTAAACAATTTGCTTGTTCCTAAAAAAGTTTAAAGAGCTAGACCTATTTTAGAAAAGATATCACTAGTAGAATAATTGTCACTGTGAAAAAAATATTAAAACATTGTAAAACATTCTGATCCACCTATAATTGATAGTAGGAATTGATTGAAGAATGTACAACCCTCTCCAATAGAAAGTTTTGTACATGCATCATACTCATAACCCAAGATTCAATTATTTAAAGAAAACAGATATGTGTAATTATTTTTCAGAGAACTTTTGTTGTTATAAGTACATTTATTGTTTGCTAATATTTTGTTGCTTTATTTTTATACATAATTGTTAGTAATAATAAAGTAGTTATATTTATAATATAGTTGTTTGTCATTGTCAAAATAAAAGTGGTAATACTTCCACTTTATTAAATTAATTTTCTTTATTAGATTTATTTGCTTCACTTATTATTTTCATCTTTAATTGTAATATAAAATTCAATAAGGAGTAATAGGGTACAACAAAATCCTTTGAAACCTTGATCATACCTGGAATAAGTTAATTATAATTATTATTTTTATCTTTCATTAAATAAATTTAATCATATTTAGTTAAGAACCCTGAGAAATAGTTGATTTTAACTTTACTTTGATCTGCAGATGAAACAATTAACTGCTATCCTTATCTGAATAAACATACTCATTTATCTTGGAATTCATCTTTATACATTATACATTGCAAAATAGTTGTTTACATAAAAATACATTAAGATTATTTTGGTGAATCTATAAAGATACCCTAAAATATTTAATTACTGTATTAATTTTATTTATCACTATTTTAAATAATAATCATTGATGATGATGATGATTATTATTATAAAGATAAAACAAATATACATTCATTCTAGTTTACTTTCTGTATATGCACATTCAATCTCAAATGTATTCCACATAAACACTCTTCTCAACTCAGCATCTTTTGCTCGTCTTATTGCAAACTGAGCTTTATAATCCAAATATGCTTTCTTCATATTTTAACATGCAATTTATAGTCTTTGTATTGTAACCATCTGGGTTACATGGCACACAGAAACATAGTTGTGTGTGCATATATATATATATTGTAACGATCCGGAGAATATCACTTAACGTAAACTGCACTACAGGGCGCCATCTAGGTATTTGAACCTAGAAAAATTTATAAAGTAGGCAGATACGTAAGTCAAAAAAAATTTTTTTTTTTTTTAAATATTTTGGTTCCGGTCATTAGCCCATGTCACTAGCTCAGTGGAAGAGCAGAGATTTAATAATATAATATCTTATCTACTTATATTTTTTTTTTTAAAAAAGAATAAAATAAGCCACTGCCAGTAATTAACATACAAACATTTATTAACGCACATATATAAGATTTAAAATTATTTTAGTATCAGTTTACATTTTAACATTTAACATTATTTTTAACTTTACTTTAGATTTTAATTTACATTTTAATTTCTATTATATTATAAGTTTACATTTTAATTAAGTTTGCACAGATGGAATTATAAAAATTTGTTTTAATAATGTTGAGTATAGATCGGTTACATAGATTACAATGGTTAAAAACATTTCAAAATAAACATAAATGATCAAAATATAAAATCATTGATACCGACAATTGCAGAGGGAAATTTATAAGTAACCCAATAGTATTCACCATAAGATACTTGCATTGTCACCAATAACTTAAAAAACATCCGAATAAATACATTATAGATACTCACCATAAGGTATCATTATTTATCGAATGTCTATATATTTTGATCAAATATGAAAACCCAAAACATACTTAACCGATAACCAATCCATGCAAGCGTCTATAAACAACTTAAATTTAATGCATTTTTATTTAGGGTCAAGTATGAATAGACTACATAGATTTGCATTTGAAAATAAACATTCTATCCCTATTTAACCTTAGGCTAAAATTCGTAGTCAAACTGGCATCAATTCATCTGATATATCGATGTATTCAATGTAATACGGAATACGGCAGCACCAAAAAGATTAAGAGAAGACATTGACTCTCATCAGATAGGAATATTACATCTATCCAACGAGAAGAGCAATAAAAAAAAAAACTCCATAGAAAGGAACTGCGTTCTCCATCTTATAATTCCTTCCATAGGCAAATGGGTGAGTGCGGCAAATATATAAACGATTCTGCCAGTAGCGAATCTCCGACTACATCTACTAACTACATCAATATATCCAATCCATTGACCCAATTTAACAACGAAACAAATAACCTAAGATTACCCTCCCCTAATATAACTTTACAAATCTATACAGCCATTCACGCCCGACTTAAGTTTAACATTTATATAATTTAACTTAACAGAAAACAGAAATCATAATAAAACTTAAAGAACAAAATTAAATAAATGGAAATGATTTTAAATAAATAAATCAAAAATACATCAAATAACATTATTAATAAATTAAGTTGGTCAGATAGGATAATATTGCAATCATTTAAATATGGAAAGTTTTAATTTAATGTTCATTATTTATAAAGTTCTTACGGTTTAAAACAGTTCATTTTTATCTGTTGCTTGCCATGAACGTGAATTCCCATGCCGTCCTAAGATTGCTATTCTGTTGGCCGATTTATTTATCCATCCGGAGGTTTATACTTTAACTGGTCCTCAATGTAGAAAAATGATAGTTCATTTCTCTTTCTTTCTTTAGCAAAACTGAAGGGATTGAAGAGTGCATCTTTTCAATCCCTTCTCCTTCACTTCAGCACTAACACATATCTGTCACATCGTAAATAATCTATCACTAATAATTTTCAAACTTGTCCTTTTATATTAATTTGAAGGATTGAATTTACATTACGTCATCGATGCGATGGTCCTTTCGCTGAGGTCCGATTCCATAGGGATTTCTTTTTATTTGCTAAAAGTTTCTATTGTTTTCCTATCTGACCGATGTTTTTACATTTAAATGCCCAAGGCTGGTTTACATTTAACTAATTAAAACAATCATTTCCATTTCTGATTAATTAATGTGTTTTCCAAGATTAAAGATATATTTTTATCTCTAAATCTTTTCTGAAAATTTAGTTTTAAACTACTCTTTTTTTAATAAAGTTTTATTTTAATAATTATTTATCTGTGCGATTTTATATATATGCGAGTTTAAGATGATTTTTTAATTTTCAGTTTTTAGTTCCCAAAAAAGAAATTTTTATTGGCGAACTTTTTTTTATTTTTATGTTTACTAATAAAAAATAATGTAACGTACGTATGTGCCCGTTACATATCAGTAAACTTGCTTAAAAAAAAAATGAACAAAAAAAAATATTTTACTTAGGGTTAGTAATTACGGTACACGATTAACAAAATTTACAAAACATTTGGTTAGTATAAAGACTATATACAAAAAAAAAATGTTGACTATCGTTTTCCCAAGGACCATTTACGTTCACCTCCTCCCCACAAGAGTTCTATTTTTTTTATACATTTTATTTTTACACATGGCATGACAAGCAAATTATTTAAATTATTTATTTAAGAAGGTTGCATTGAACTAAATACGTTTTGAAAGATAATGGATTTATGCATGTATATTTGCAGCACAATTATAAATACCACCAACTTATTTATGACTGATTAAAATGCTTAAATAGGATTACACTGAAGTAAATTCCCAAACAGTACTCATCGTAAGGTACCACATTTCGATCATAAACTTACGTGGCTATGCGCGCCTATACACGTTAAAGCATAATATATATCAACAAAAAAAAAAAAAAACATATCAATTGCAACCTTTTGACTTTTTTTTTTTTTTAACAAAATTTAGTTTTAAAATTATTTATATGTTCTCGTGTTTAATATATATGCGCAATTTCTTTCTGGCAGTGCTTTTATAAGATTTAAAGTATACGACTTATGTAAACAGATAAAAATATTTCATTTTGAAAAAAGAAATTTACTCAGGGTATACGTGGTTTTTATTAATAGATCGGCCCAAGTTGGGTGGCCAGTTGTAACGATCCGGAGAATATCACTTAACGTAAACTGCACTACAGGGCGCCATCTAGGCATTTGAACCTAGAAAAATTTATAAAGTAGGCAGATACGTAAGTCAAAAAAAAATTTTTTTTTTTTTAAATATTTTGGTTCCGGTCGTTAGCCCATGTCACTAGCTCAGTGGAAGAGCAGAGATTTAATAATATAATATCTTATCTACTTATATTTTTTTTTTTAAAAAAAGAATAAAATAAGCCACTGCCAGTAATTAACATACAAACATTTATTAATGCACATATATAAGATTTAAAATTATTTTAGTATCAGTTTACATTTTAACATTTAACATTATTTTTAACTTTACTTTAGATTTTAATTTACATTTTAATTTCTATTATATTATAAGTTTACATTTTAATTAAGTTCGCACAGATGGAATTATAAAAATTTGTTTTAATAATGTTGAGTATAGATCGGTTACATAGATTACAACGGTTAAAAACATTTCAAAATAAACATAAACGATCAAAATATAAAATCATTGATACCGACAATTGCAGAGGGAAATTTATAAGTAACCCAATAGTATTCACCATAAGATACTTGCATTGTCACCAATAACTTAAAAGACATCCGAATAAATACATTATAGATACTCACCGTAAGGTATCATTATTTATCGAATGTCTATATATTTTGATCAAATATGAAAACCCAAAACATACTTAACCGATAACCAATCCATGCAAGCGTCTATAAACAACTTAAATTTAATGCATTTTTATTTAGGGTCGAGTATGAATAGACTACATAGATTTGCATTTGAAAATAAAATATTCTATCCCTATTTAACCTTAGGCTAAAATTCGCAGTCAAACTGGCATCAATTCATCTGATATATCGATGTATTCAATGTAATACGGAATACGGCAGCACCAAAAAGATTAAGAGAAGACATTGACTCTCATCAGATAGGAATATTACATCTATCTAATGAGAAGAACAATAAAAAAAAACTCCATAGAAAGGAACTGCGTTCTCCATCTTATAATTCCTTCCATAGGCAAACGGGTGAGTGCGGCGTATATATAAACGATTCTGCCAGTAGCGAATCTCCGACTACATCTACTAACTACATCAATATATCCAATCCATTGACCCAATTTAACAACGAAACAAATAACCTAAGATTACCCTCCCCTAATATAACTTTACAAATCTATACAGCCATTCACGCCCGACTTAAGTTTAACATTTATATAATTTAACTTAACGGAAAACAGAAATCATAATAAAACTTAAAGAACAAAATTAAATAAATGGAAATGATTTTAAATAAATAAATAAAAAATACATCAAATAACATTATTAATAAATTAAGTTGGTCAGATAGGATAATATTGCAATCATTTAAATATGGAAAGTTTTAATTTAATGTTCATTATTTATAAAGTTCTTACGGTTTAAAACAGTTCATTTTTATCCGTTGCTTGCCATGAATGTGAATTCCCACGCCATCCTAAGATTGCTATTCTGTTGGCCGATTTATTTATCCATCCGGAGGTTTATGCTTTAACTGGTCCTCAATGTAGAAAAACGGTAATTCATTTCTCTTTCTTTCTTAGTAAAACTGAAGGGATTGAAGAGGGCGTCTTTTCAATCCCTTCTCCTTCACTTCAGCACTAACACATATCTGTCACATTGTAAATAATCAATCACTAATAATTTTCAAACTTGTCCTTTTATATTAATTTGAAGGATTGAATTTACATTACGTCATCGATGCGATGGTCCTTTCGCTGAGGTCCGATTCCATGGGGATTTCTTTTTATTTGCTAAAAGTTTCTATTGTTTTCCTATCTGACCGATGTTTTTACATTTAAATGCCCAAGGCTGGTTTACATTTAACTAATTAAAACAATCATTTCCATTTCTGATTAATTAATGTGTTTTCCAAGATTAAAGATATATTTTTATCTCTAAATCTTTTCTGAAAATTTAGTTTTAAACTACTCTTTTTTTAATAAAGTTTTATTTTAATAATTATTTATCTGTGCGATTTTATATATATATGCGAGTTTAAGATGATTTTTTAATTTTCAGTTTTTAATTCCCAAAAAAGAAATTTTTATTGGCAAACTTTTTTTTTTGTTTACTAATAAAAAATAATGTAACGTACGTATGTGCCCGTTACAATATATATATAAAGTAATGGAAAAGTAGAAATAAACACAGACAAAAATTTTACTAGATATTTTCTACATTCACTGGGAATAAAAATAGTAAATAAAGAGTGAAATAACTTTTGATTTAAAATAGAATTTTATTATAAATTAAACATTTAAAAATGTCTAATAAATATTATTTGTAATTCTGATTTTGAATTTAAAAACAATCATGTTTCTGATAATTGTAAAATTTTCTATTTATTTTTAAAGTCTTTTAATTAATGCTCTATCTAATTAAAACATGTAGATCACATCTTTGGTAAAATTTCAAAGTGCTTTTGAATGGATTAGTGATCTTTTTGAAAAGATTAAAAACACTGTTTTTAATTAAATGTGGTTTTATTACCCAATCCAAGTCTATAAAAGAGTTGGATAAAAATATTATTTTAGTTTAGCTAGTAGTTTTTGTAAGAGCTGGCCAGAAGAGTCTAGTATTAAGTCTTGGCTAAATATATTTTGTAAGAGTTGGCCAGAAGACTTGGTTAATAATATTTTTGAGAAGCAGAATAGAAAGCTGCAGTTATCTAGCAGAGTTAGACAGAACTTCCATGAAAATGTAGCTGAAATCAATACAGAAGGAAGCAGCTGCTCTATAGTTCGATGGTAGAGCTTGAATTCACATGGAGGTAATGAACCACTTCTTTGTGTTGAAATTCATAGCTATAGATGTGTGCTAAGGACAGTTGCTTACCTGAAATCTGTCAAACCAAAACAACTTTCTGGCCTGAAGCCCATCAGTCCCTAGACAGAAGAGAGCTCATGGAATGCCAACATACCTTATACACTTTCCTGATAGTGACAATTGCCTGGACTATACTTCACTGATGATGATACTTATTAATCAGCTTGCCAAAGAATTAATAGATGTATTCTGCTGTTTGTGCATGCAAGAAGCCACAGACAAATGCCTCATGACACACACATATATATAATGTGAGTTATTTTTAAATAATTCATTTTTTGAAATGACATTCCCAAGTGAGATATATAATATATAACAATTTTGTTTAAAGTAGTTTGTTGAGAAAATAAAATGACATTTTAAAACATATATATATAATTAAAAGCAACCTGTGATCATGAGACATATGTAAAAGAGTATTGTTTTAAAATCTTTTTTTTAAGAATAACTCAAGTAAAATTTTGACTGAATGAAATGATTGAATTCATTGACCAAAACAAATCTTTTTAGATTAATTTAAAGATGATTCTAAAAGCATTATAATTAATTAAAACCTGATTTTATTTTCAATAAGAAAAGAATTTTTATAAATTTTCAAAAAAAAAAATAAAGCTGTAATAGAATTTGATAAACTGATTGGTTTTTTATTATTATTGACACACTTGTATATGTGTGAATTTTATGTATATTCAAAATAGACTCAGTTATTATAAAAATTAATGTCATTTATTAAATTCAGTTATGACAGAAATGAGTTTCATTTATATAATTAATCAATTATTGTACCATGCATATGTGTGCAATTCTATATACATGATTTAGTAAACATAGCATAGGAATTTGTGATATTAAAAATTTAACTTAAAAATTTAATCGTATTATTGGAGGACAATTTAAATATGTTCAGAAATTACACACTGCTTGTCAAATAGAACACATGTAAAATTTAATATTTTTTTATTATTAAATGTCAATTCAAATATTGTTCAGTCACATGTCTGTGTGCTGATTGTGTTTTAAATAAACCCATATGGACCACATATATATAAATCATAATGTAATAGCTTGAATTATGTCTAGTAATTTTGTAAATCACAATTTTTTATTGTATATTAATTAAAATCAGAAGGTTTAATTTATATGTATAGCTTTATTTTAGAGACCTTAATATCATTTTTTATAAGGTTTTTTGTATAGTATTTTAGATATCATTTTAATTGATATTTATAACATAAGGTTTAGAACAGTTAGAATTATATTGTTATTAATAAACATGTATATTCAATTGTTAAAAATTGTACTGTATCATCTTTTGGTCATCATAATAGTACTTGAGCTTGTGTTCTGAGCTAGATTCAAGTATAATGGCTGAATATATAAATAGAAATTAATATATTAATGCTTATGGGCATCCAGATGATGATGAGTGATATATCCTTGTTGGCACTAAAAGTATATTTTTAAAATTCATACACTATATTTTATTTTAGTTTAGTCTTATTAAACACTGATGATGATTAGCATGTTTTAATATCCCAGCATTATTGTTTTTGATTATTGTATTTTGATGGATGAGCACTTAGTTTGTGCATCCAAATTATGTTTAAAGAAATGCCCCAAGCTGGCAAAGGCTCAATAGTTAGCCTGGTCTACAGTAGACCCATTTCAAGTCCAGTCACAAGATTTGACTGTTGATTTATCTTTATTGTTGATCATTCATGATGATGGATGATTTTTACTTATTGATAATGCTGGTTGATGTACAATTAATCATAGTTAATCTAAGGAGTAACTGACTGATCTCAGAGATCTTTTGGTCTCATGCTTTCTTTAATTGATAAACATTGTTATATATTTTTTAATATTAATATCATTACTGTAAATTTTACATTTATATTTTCAACTGAAACTGATGATAATTTTGCCATCATCCCAGATTCACTCCATCGTTTCATCTGCCACCACCTTCATCTATTATTGTGCTAATCCCTTTTGAGATTAAAATTTTATTTTTTATTTTTAACTTGAGGGAAAAAATATAATTCCTCAGATCACTGCAGGTACAACCCCCTTATTTCCCTGTAGCATTGCAGTATGTAATGTAGAATATAAAAATATTGAAATGAAAGTACAGAAAAGCTGGATATTTTGACTAATAAAAATTATATGAGGTCTAACAATTAAGTTTGCAAACTTGCCACTATGCATTTATGTTAGTAGCACTATACAAACAATTCAGTAAAATTTGTAACTTTGGTATATCACTGATTTACAGATGTGTTCATGCATTGTTATTTGCTTTTGTGTATTGTCATGAAAATGTTGAAACTTAAATTATTGCAACAAGATTGACAGTGAAATTAGGAGCATGTTAATCCAAGTTTATGGTGATAATGCCATGAAGAAAATGTCAGTTTATAAATGGACTAAAATTTTTTTCTGATGTAGAGACAGTGTTACTGATGAAGAGAGTCAGGGCAGCCAGTAAAAACAGAACTGATGAACGCATTGCAAAAACTCATCAAATTGTGCATCAAAATTATAAGCTGACTGTGAGAAGCATAGCAGACTAAAAAACATTGATAAACAAAAAAATTTTAACTGAAAAATCTCACCAGGAGACAGGTGTGTGCAAAAATGATCCCAAAGGAGATGACTGACGAACAAAAGCAAAAGAAAGCTTTTAGATAGCAAACAATAACTACATTAGATTTCTCTCCATACTTAACTGATCTGACCGTCAATGATTTTTTGTCTATCTGATGATAAAAAAAATATTAAAGGAAAGACATTTTGCTGTCATTCAGAATATCAAGGATAATGTTTTCAAAATTGCTGTGAAGTGTGGAGTAGGTCCTGGTGACTAGTGAATAACTTCCCAAGAGGAGTACTTTGATTGTGACTATAGTGATAGTCAGTAATAAGGTATGAAAGACTTTTTGTAGAATGATTTCACAAACCTAATACTCAGACTTCATATATGTCAAGATATTATTAATAGATTCAACTCAAAATAGTGATAATTGATTAATGAGATTTAAATATATATGTTCATGGAAAAAGGAAAGATGAAAACTATTAAGAAAGACAACATTAACTCTTGATATTCATAATGTTCAAAAACACTCTAATGAATTTAAATTAGAATTTGTAAATCACTAAATATCACATGATCACTATTTCTTATGCTTACACAAGCTGTTTACACAAGAGGCTAAACTCTCCATATACTAGCACCACCAGTGCAAGCCAGAGTAATCAATAAATGCAAGAAGGTTTAAGCATAAAATTCCTATCTAGTGCATACTCAACCAATATCCCCAGACTAGTTCCCAGCTTGTGACTTTCATCAGTGAGGAGCCTTGGATCTGAGAGCACTGCATCTACCTAGATCTTGGGATCTAATGCAAACCTCCATCAGCCACCTTTTACCTTATTAGATAACTATAAAGTTTTGAGTCCAAAATGAAACACAATAATGTTTTCAATTCAAGCTCATTAGCTTGTATAGTTGTATAGATCTGAACTTCAGTATACATAATTTTTTTGGTGTCTTTGGTTATTTAATAACCTGAGTCACCATAATTTTATTGGGCAGATAAACCACTAAACATCACATGATCACTATTTCTTATGCTTACACAAGATGTTTACACAAAGGCTAAACTTTCCATACAGTAGCACCATCAGTGCAAGCCAGAGTAATCAATGGATGCAAGGAGGTTTGTGCATAAAATCCCTGTCTAGTGCCTATTTATCCAATATCACCAGACTAGTTTCCAGCCTGTGTAAGCATAATAAATGGTGATCATGTGATGTTTAGTGGTTTAAAACCAATCCTGCCCAATAGGATTATGGTGACTCTGGTTATTAAAAAACCAAAGACACCAAAAATTATGGATGCTGAACTGAATTCAGATCTATATAACTATAAAAGCTAATGTGCTTGGATTGAAACATTTCATTTTGAACTGAAAGCTTTATAGTTAGCTAATAAGGTAAAAGGTGGCTGCAGTTGCATTATCCTAAGATCTAGGTGCAGAGCTCTCAGATCTAAGGCTCTTCATTGATAAAACCACAAGCTGGAAACTAGTCTGGGGATATTAGATGAATAGGCATTAGATAGAGATTTTATACACAAACCTTATTGCATCTATTGATTACTCTGGCTTGCACTGGTAGTGCTACAGTATGAAGAGTTTAGCCTCTGTGTAACTTGCAAATCATTCAAAAATATTAATATGAAGATGCTTTAGGCTTGACTGAACTGAATAAAAAGGTAACTGATATTCTATTATAAACTGCTGATACAAAATTGCAACAATTTACCAGTAAATTTTTTACTAAGACAAGATATATATGAACAAAAGTAGGACTATACATTTTTTTTGCAAATGATCTAAGAAAAATGTAATATTTACAGTTAAAATGATATGAAAAAGACAATAATGATATATGAAAATATAAGTGAAATGGAAAGAAAACTATAGAAGCTTCACGAGTATAAAACAATATCTTGAAATTGGAAAAGAAGTTGTTTTAGAGAGTAAAAGTCTCACAAGTATAAAATAATATTTTGAAATTGGAAAAGAAGGTTTCAGCAATAAGAAGAAAATACAAAATTATTACAAAGAATTATGTAGTAATAAAGAACAAGAAATCAAAGTAACCCCTAAAATTACTACGTATTCTGAATATTTAAAATGAAATGGTAAGATATGCAATTAAAAATGTAAAGAAGCAAAAAGTTCTAGGAAATGATAGAATTATTATTGATATTTTAAGAGAAAGAGGTGAAGAAATAGAAAAATTGTTGGTTAAAGCTAATCACCAAATATCTAAATGATAAAGGCATACCAAATGATTGAAAAATACATTAGATATAAAAAAAGATATTAAAAATTACATCAATGTTTATCAATTCTATACAAAATCTTTAACAAGATAATTATATCTTATTTACAGTGAATTATAGATTCTAACCAACTAAAAAAAAATAAGCTGGAATTAAAAATAATTTTAGCACAGTGGATAACATATGACGTATTGAAAAAAATTATAGAGAGAATCAATGAATATAAGTTGCTGCTATATTTTAATATGTAGATTATGAAATAGTATTTGATTTTATAAACATTTCCATTGTGACTAAAGCTTTGAATCATCAAGGTATAGATCCAGAAATATTGTCATATTCTGAAAAGTATTTATCAAAATGCAACAGCAATAATTAGGTTACATGGTAGTATTAAGATTAACATTGAAAAGTGTGTATGATAAAGTGATTTAAATCTTCAAAACTTCTTACAGCAGTTTTACAAGAAGCACTTTGTGGATTAAAATAAGACACTAAGACCAAAAAGTAAATAGACATTATTTAAGTCACTTACATTTTTTCAGATAATGTTTCAGATCTTCAGGAAATGTTGCAAAGATTATCAGATGAAAGTAAGAAAGTAAAACTAAAGACAAATCCTAAAAAGCTAAATAAAGTTCAATTGATTTTTTCAGAAATAAAAAATAATAATCATATCTTAGAAGAAATTAAAAAACTGCAAATATCTTGATCAAATTATTAATACAGATGGACAAATAGTAGATAAAATTAATCAAAGAATTTAACTTGTATGGAGTGTTTTAGTAGAAATAATATAGTATTGAGAAAAAAACCATGATTATGTATTTGAAAAGAAAAGCTTTAGTATATATTTTACCAATTCTTACTTATGGATCTGAATTTGGATACTTAGCAGAAGAGTACTAAAGAGACATCAGATCACTCAATGAAGTATAGAGAAATATATGATAAATTTAATAAGAAGAGATCAAAATACTTGGCTGAAAGAACAAACAAACAGATGTCACTGAATCACTATGATGGTCAAATATCCAATATAATTTATTTGTCCATAATGTTGTCACAAACACATAAATAAATAATCAATCAAACAAGATTGAAATAAACAACTATTAATAAGTATATTTAAATAGTTATCAAACCAGCTTTCATCTCCATTGAGACCTTCTCAAGATATTATGTGATGTGATGTACTGTGACTTCTCCTTAAACGGAGTCAGGAATCTCTCAGCAGCTATGCCGAGAGAAACCTGTTAGCCACTTTACCTTCCTTTTCCATTGTCCACCCTAAGTTTTCCCATAATCTGCTCCATCCCATTTCCATGACATAATCTTTGTCAACTCCATGATCTTCATACCTAAATCCCCCTTAATTTTTCCCAAACCTAACATAAAAACCAATAACTCACTTTCTGTATAATCAATTTGTTTATATTTAACCTTCCATAACTTCATTATTTGTACCCTTTCTGCTTCCAAACATTTACATTGAAGTAACATATGCCTAATATTTTCTATGCCTTCTTTACACAACTTTGCAGACTAAATCATCCATATTTTTCCATTTACGTGTATATTCCCTTGTTGCTAAAGATTCCGTTCGAGCCTTAAACAATAAACTACTTTCCTTACTATTATCATAAATTAACTCACACCCAATGTTCCATTTACTTTATATATATATATTTAAACTCGTTTTACTCTCCATACTAGTTCTCCATCTCTCCAAATCCCTATTCTTTATTAATGCATCTATTCTTCTATCCCACTCCTTCCCACTATAACACTCAACAATCCTCCTAACACAATCATCCCATCTTTTGTACAAGTATACTGACATAACTTCTTTATCCAAATCTTCTGCATACTGCATTACCTTTCTCACCCATCTTGTTGGCTGCCCTTTACTTGTAACCCAATTAAATACTATTTTGGCTATTCTTTTATTATCCATGAACTGCAATCTACCGAACATTTTCAATTTGCTTTTTGCATCCCTCATATAAAAACTTGACCATCCCATTTCTCCTTGAATTGCCTCTTTTGCTGTCCACACCTCAGCATCTAATGCATGTCTTCCTACTTCCCTTTGTACTTTTTCTAAGCAATCTAATACCCCTTTACTAACACATAATGCATCATTGCCATATATTATAGTACATGATTCACATTCACTCCATCTACTGGATACTATTTACATTACATTTCCTTTTAAACATGTATCCATATATTACAAATAAATAAATAAATTTAACATATTATACAGCTAAAAAAATTTACAATATTTCCCCCCAAAAATAATAATTAAATATATATTTTTTACATCCCTTAAAAAATAAAAATAAATAATGAATGAGATAGTTGTTGAACATTATATTAAGGTTGAAAAGACCAGAGGGTTGATTGATCCAACTTCTTATCAGCCATGGTGCCAGAAAATGGGAGTTTTAAAGGGATTTAAATTAAAGAATGATAGGTTAACTTTAGATAAAACAAAGGCATATAAACAGAGATTAAAGATGAAAAATAATTATGTAAAAAAGGTTACAAAGAGAAGGAAATCAGACGAATCATTGAGGATAACAGGAATAGGTATAGGGATAGTAAATGGATGTCTATTTCATATTCAGAAAAAGTGTATAAAAGGTTAATGAAAGACAAATTGCCGAATAATGTAAAAATAGTTTGGAAGAATAATAAGTCCTTGGGTAAACGGTTAAGTAATGCAAAAGTTAAATAATGTTAGTAGTATGGGGGGATGGTGTATAAAATTAGCTGTGGAAAATGCAATAAAATATATGTAGGATAGACAGGGAGAATGACAAGTGAGAGAGGTAAGGAACATGATCGAGCAATTAATAGAAAACATATGAGGTCAGGGCCATATTTGCATTATTTGGATACAGGGCATAGAATGAAGTGTGAGGAAAGTATAAGTGTTATTAAGTATATGAAGAATTACCATAAAAGAATATATTATGAAACATTATATATTCAAGAAAACTTGGACAAATGTGTAAATATAGTAAAAGGTCCAGCTAAATTGGGTGCGAAATGGTTGTAAATATGTAAATACCAATTTATTTATTTATTTTTATTTTTTAAGGGATGTAAAAAATATATATTTAATTATTATTTTTGGAGGGAAATATTGTAAAAAAAAATTTAGATGTATAATATGTTAAATTTATTTATTTATAATATATGGATACATGTTTAAAAGGAAATATAATGTAAATAGTGTCCAGTAGATAGAGCAAATGTGAATCATGTACTATAATATCTTGAGAAGGTCTCAATGGAGATGAAAGCCGGTTTGATAACTATTTAAATATACTTATTAATAGTTGTTTATTTCAATCTTGTTTGATTGATTATTTATTTATTTAGATGTCACTGACATCATTGAAAGAATTAAAAGATGAAAATGGATCTGGGAATGACATTTTCCCAGAAAATGTAATAGATACACAATTGAAGTTTTAAATTGGATCTCAAGCGATCATTAAAGAACTAAAAATAGACTATATGTGAGGTGGATGGATGAAATAAAGATGTTTGCTAGTATCATATGAAGAGTAGAAAATATAAATAAAAAAAACTGAATTGAATTGGGAGAGCTTATTCTGCAGTGAATTGACAATGGTTGAAAATGATGATATTTGGATTAAGAAGGAAAAATTAAAAACAAAATACATTGGTGAGAAAACATATAAGAAGGAATATTTGAGAATAAAATACATAGGTAAAAAGCATATAATAATATTTTTGAAATAATTATGCAGTTGAGATGGATCTGAGATGGCATGTTCCTTAGGATACATGATAGCACATGGATAATTTTAGCCCTGAATAGGATTCCAAGAATATGTAAAAGTCTTAGAAATAAGGAGGTTTACTAAAGTGATATGAACACTGGATTAAACCAGAAACATCTTTATTCTGTAATGGATTGATAATGATTAAAGATGATGAAACTTTATTATTATAAATTTCTTTTATAACGAACTCTAACAATACTTTCTACTATGTTTGTTTTAAAAAAATAAATTTGTTTGTCATTTTATTTAAAATATTTTATTCATGTACATATAATTAGTTATGTATTAATTTGTGTGATAAGATAAACATATTGTTATATATATTTAAATTACCTGCTTATGGGAATTTCAGTTGCCTAGGCAATAGTCAGAGATAATTAACAGATATCATTTGATCATTTTATCAGCAGATTGTCATTGTTTTTCATTCAATACTTATCACATTTTCTAATCTTTATATCATCTAAAGCAGTGAACTTGATATTTATAATCTGTAATGCATGTATTAAATAGGAATTAAATAGGATGTTAATAGAAAAAGATAAAAGAAAATAATAGGTTTTTAATTAAAAAGTTTTTATTTGATATATATAGAATTTTTAAAAAGGAATTAGTTGTGTTTAAGTTGTGATTGTAATAGGTAAGGGGAGTGAGATAAGGTAAAAAAAAAAAAAATTTTTGGTTATGGATATATTTTATATTTTGTAATTTTTAATTAATTTAATTTTTTTTTTTTTGGAATATGTGATATTTATTGTGTATATATGTTTTATTTTAGTGTGCCTTGAAAAAGACTATAAAAAATAGTCGAAACGTCGGATTCCTTTTTCATGATTATAGTCATAATAAATCAAGTTTTAAAAAGAAGAAGTTAGTTTGTTTTATTTCTATATTAGATATATATGAACTATTTTGAAAAGAAGAACTGTGTGTTGGATATATTAAATTATTTAATGCATGTATGTATGCACACAGCTATAAATAAGTCCATGAAATATTAGTGAAAAATCCCACATTTTTGTATTTCAGAATAGCTATACTTTGATAATTAATAAAAATATAACAGAAGAAAAATGTTATCAATATAAAGATATGATATAAGAGTCTTGTTTAATAATATAGTGGTCTATCCTATATTTATTGACATCCAATAATACAAATAATTATTTACATAATAACTTTAATTCAGGGAGGGTAATTGATACATCAACACTTGTTTATGACCATGGTTTTATATTTATGTATAAATATATTTATATACATAAAACTTATCATTCCCAAATGGAAACACACAAAATAAATTTTAATATTTTTTAAAAGTCTGATAATATTATGTTTTAATATTTGTATGCAACTCATTATGGTGACTCTATAATTCTATATAAATGTAGAGTAAGTAATAAATGTAAATGACAATAATCAGATACCCACAAACAGTTTGTATTTATGTTGCATTTTTCTGATGGGAAACACCACTTTGCTCAGTAATACTCTATTGACTACTTTTATTTTTATTATGCTATTCAAGTTGGTGGTCTGAAAATTTCAAATATTCTAAAACTCTCAACTCAAGCAAACTTGCTTTCCCATGTATATATTTATATAGAAGTGACAATTGATCATAATATAATATGAGTGGTCACTAGATTGAGCATATTTGAAAAAAGAAATTCTTATAAGGACAATTAGCCTCATGCTACAGAAATACATATGCTATGCTAACAAGTGTTCATTGTTTACTAAACATAAAATAATTAATTGCTCAGAACACCAAGTGATATTCAAGCATCAGAAATCATAGTGTCAATACAGGAATCTTTAGTTTTCAGATATATCACTCTACCATTACCTAAATTTTATAGGCTGGAACAATACTGTTCATTGGCAATAATTGTGATAAGTAATATCCATGTGGTTTAAATAATTTCTTTCTTTTTTTCTAAGATAACTTGGAAAAAACATGACAACTTCTGCATGGTGATGAAGATTAGGTTGTTATTAGTAGAGTATATTATTCCTCTATTAAATATTTTAATTAATAATTTATTTTTATTATGCTAATTTTTATTATAATGAGCAAAAATATATATTAAAAAACATCCTATGATTATTCTTTTGAAAATATGTTATTTATATAAGTTTAAACAAATTTTTGAACCTTTTTTTAAAATAAAATTTTCTATTTAATTTTGCTTATATCTTTTAACTTGTTCTAGCATGAATCTGTAACAGCAGCTGAAAGACATATTAACAAATTTTCTTTTCACATTTATCCAATGTTAATAAGTAATATTATTTTATATGCAATAAAAATTTAATGTTATTATATTATTTTAGTGTTCAAGTAAGTCAGTGAGTATAAAATACAAAATATATTATTGGTGTGTTTTATTACATTCTGAATTTGTTTAGAATTCATTAGAATAATGTATGTTAAGTTCTCTGTCAAAGTCAGGTTGTAGTAACTAATCAATAGGGTACTACAACCAAGGCTAATATTTGATTATCACTAGTGACAATTTGTTTTTGCTTTCTACAGTCTTAACATAATTTCCTTAAGCATCGTACATTTGAAACTATATCATAAAATACTATGGAGACTTAAGAAACCTGAGAAAAAAATTAAGATTTGTAATGTTACCTAAGAGATTATTTAATACATAGGTTCCACTATAATTTAAGTAAAATGCAGATTACTCTCACACAATTATTAATTGATACCTATTTCTTATGAAGTAATATAAATTCTTATGAAATGAAAGCAGTTGCCTAAGCTCCCTCTAGTCATTAAATAACTAAACAAATCCATTGTCTTAATGCCAGCAAGCTAAATAATAGAAATGATGTAGTGGATTGTTTAGTTATTTCATAGCTAAAAGAAGCTTAGTCAATTCCTTTTCCATTTTATATATATTAATACTGCAAGAATCATCTAAGAATTTATTAGTACTTATGTTGAGAGAATAAGCTTTATAAAACATTAGCTTGCTAAGAATATTAGGATAATCTGGACTAACTGATAATTTCTAGTTTAGCATGAAATATGTATATTGGTGATTATTTATCTTTTCAACATGTTTATGATCAGGTGGGTCAGCAATATGAGATAGCATGAAGAGTTGAGGGTTGTGTGAAAGTCTGAGTTTGAATTCCTCATATTACATTATATATGTGCAGGTATATGTAAGCCTGTACAGTGTATTAATTTACATATTTAAAAACATAGTGCGTTAAAGGTCTGCCCATCTCTCATATATGTATCCAGTACAATTTGAGGGGTCAGAATGACTAAATGATCAACATGAGCAGGGTGACAATCTTGCAACTAACGTGGGCTTTGCATGTTCCATTATCAGATTTTCAATATGGCTGAAGAGTTGTGGCTTGGAGTACTTTGAAGCCTGTCCATTAAAGTATGAAGATTGGCTATCTTAATATAAAGATCACTGATTGTATATATGTGGGAGGATAGTAATCTGAACCAACTGATGATTGCTGGTTTAGCATGAAATACGAATTATTGGTGTACTTATTTATCTTTTCAACATGTGTATGATCAGGTGGATCAGCAATATGAGGTAGCATGGAGAGTTGAGAGTTGTGTGAAAGTCTGAGTTCGAATCCCTTATATTACATTATATATGTGCAGGTATGTGTAAGCCTATGCAGTGTATTAATTTACATATTCAATAAGCTAATATTTTAAAAATGGTTTAGCAACGTTATTTTAAATAAATATTTTTATATAAGAAAATTGTATTAAATGATAATTAAAAAACACCCCCTCCTCCGATTTTTTATGAATTTAAGTAGCCGATCAATAAAATCTATTTTAGTCTATACAATTACTCATCTCTCTATATATACTTATATATGTGTTTAAAATGTGATCTTTAATTTCAATAAAAATACATCTATATATAATGAATATTTTAAAAATTCTGCTGAAAATGATTGTCTTACACATGCCAATTTATTCTTAAATATACTTAATAGAAACAAATTAACAAAAATGAAAAGAAAAAAAAAACAGTTATTAATTTCTTAAAATAGCTTCAAACTAATTTGCAGGAAAATATCTTTTAGATTTCTTGCCCACGCATTTCATGTTTTCATTTAAAAATTGTGAATTTATAAAGAGAAAAGGATCATCTTATTATGTCTGGTATTTTATTTTATTATTTCTAGTTCTTACCAATATAAAACTATATGCGTGTGTGAGAGAAAATATAGTTTTCAGATTTTTTATTTCTCTATCTGCTCCTTTTTTTTTCTTCTTATTTTTACTAATTATTCCTTTAACAATGATGCTTTATTCAAATCTCATTTGACATCATCTGTATAATATAGATAATTCATAAGTAATTGATTTTTCTAGAGACACTTGTAAAAAAAAACATACACACATACATACACATCCCCAAATTATTTTATGCAATTGTAAATGTAGAAAGATGACATTAAATAAACATGATTAATTTGATAAATTTGTTTTATAATATATAGAAAAATTCCTTGTCATTTCATCAAGTTATTAATGATATCAAGATCTTCAGTAAACTCTCAATGAGCTTTCAAAATATTTGCTGTCCCTGTTGATGTGTATTGAATCGAGATTAAATTTTAAAATTAGTAAAATTTATATAACAGACAGTTTACTTATAAATATAATAAATGCTGATTATTGTTGTTTTATTCTATTAACACAATCATCTCTTTTAGAACAGGTGGAACAATTACTGACAGCCATTTAAAAAGATTTAAAACCTCCACGAATAATTTTGAGTTTTAACACAATACTGTTATGATGTAATGTTTTGAATAATTTTGCTAGATGTTTCTTTTATGTAAAAAAAAAGAATTAATTATTTACTTGTTATTTTTTATTAATTATTTACATTTTGGACTGTTTTGTATATAGTTTTAATGCTGTATTTATTTGATGTAAAGTCACCATGAATAAAACTAATTTATTTTTTTGGATACTGTGAAATGTGATTATGCCACAAAAAATGTGACAGAATGATTTCAAATATTTATCAGTGTGTATGAATTTTCTAAAAACATGCAATTTCAAAGAATCATCTTTTAAAAATAAATAACTAAATAAAAAGGTTAGAAAATGTTGAATTGACACTTGTATTCTATTTCTATGATTGTTGATCTAAACAAAAAAACTCATCAAATTATTATTATGTGATCATATGATAAAGGTATTATCAATATATCTACACTAAGCTGAAAAGCCCAGATTTTTAGATTTCCAAGAAAACACACCACTCTAATGTTGGTTAATATAAATAAATAAAGAAAAAAAAATGTTTGTTAAAAAAATTACATAATCAAATAATTTGCTATATCTAATGCTTCATAGTCTGAATGAAATGAAGAGAATGATAAAGATTTTTGTTTTGGAATGATTTTATTTTTTATTTCATTACCAAGTGGAAGATTTTTCATTTTTTGCTTCTGTCAAAATAAAACAAATATTTTAACTGGTATCATATTAGAAAAAGTATACCTTTCTTTTTTTGAAATTTTACTTGTGGGACATAAAGTTTTATGAAAAGTATTACAAATTCATAAAAATACATCTCCTAAAATTAAAATTTTTAATGAAATCTTTTATTAAAATTCATTCTACTTCATTTCTATTATACTTTGTAACCCATATATTATTTAGAGATATTTTAAATAACTTTGATAATGCATTATTATCTGCTAGTACATTTCCTTGTGATACATAAGACACAACATAGAACATAGATGCTTTAAATTAGATTTCATTATTTTTGGCAATATTTTTATAAAAAAAATATAGTTTTTAGAATTGACAGTTTATAATCTTTCATTTTTCTTAGATATCTTTTTTCTTTGCTTAAATATATTGACTATACTTATGTTTTGTGGCCCCATGTTTAATAAACAAAATTAAGAATTTTACTTTTATCAAAAACATCCATTAGATATCCAATTTATTATAGATATTGAAATTAATGCTCAACAAAAAGTAAATATGTTAAAATTATTTTTTAAAAAACTGTCTATTATTCACAATAATGTTAAAAAAGAAGTTACTAACAAGTGAGATTTTTTTTCTTTAAATAAAAGAGACACCTGACAAAATCATTCATGTTTAAAACATTACAATATCAAATTGACTTTTAGCATCAATCAAAAAATTAGCAATGTTATGCTAAAACTGAGGAATTCTATTTTTTTCTAAAGACCCATTAATCTGCAAAATCTTTTATGAATTTTGTGATGAGTATATGTTGTACTAGTGTTAGTAAAAAAGAATAGTCATCAGCACTTACTTTACATATTTTGGGTTTAATATAAATTTTGTCCAAGTTTAATGAATGTTACTAAAAATAATTAAAAAAGCCATTGAGATTTTAAACAAGACCTGACTTCATTAACAAATGTGACAAAATGGAAAAATTTGCCAACCGTGGAATTTTTTTTTAAAACATAGAAAAGATTCCTGTGTCCCATTATTAAAAAACGGAACATCTAATTTACATACTGTGCTTGATTTTCATATTGGGCTTTGCCACTGTAGTACAGTCCTATTCAGCATTATGATTCTGGCAGACTTTATTAGTTTTATTTTACCATTTCATAATAACTTGAACAGTACAAGTTTGGTAGAATTACATAATTGTATGAAAAGTATATATACTATTGAGAAACATATTTATCTAAAACAAATATGTTTTATTAATTAGATACTATTTTTTAATTAGTTATGTTAATAAATTTATGATTTAACATATTAATTGCAAGTAGACTATGTATTAGGTGATTTACAGTTTATTCTTATTAACCAATTTTTTTATTAATACCAACTGCTGCTGGTTTTCTACATTATTCTGATGATGGAATATGAGACCTAATTAAACTGTTGGGACTGTAATAATAAACAACTATATTTAAAGAGCATTTTTCAATGCCCCCACCCCACCTATTCATATTCAAAAATATTTACTTTAGCACACATCTAAACATTATGTTATGAACTGTTGTACATAACAAAAAATAGTTTTATTTTTGAGATGTTAGAATAGTATTGTCAAATCTTTATAAAAAGACTGGAAATATTATATAGGCTATGCATATGTTAAACATCACATGAGTAATGCATATTTGTTTTGTATTTTTAAAGATTATGAATAGATTTTTATTTTTGATTACTTTAAAATGTGGATGTAAGCAGAAAAATTTTAATATCTATGTTAGTGCATAGAGACATGTAACAACACATTATTTCTGACATGATTAATTATGTTCTTTAACTGGATAATGTCTGTATATATATATTAAATAAATTTACACTACAAATATATTTATTGTAAATAAAAATGAACAGAGTGATTTTTAGTATTTTAGTTAGTCATTTAGAGAAATGGTTATTGCTTTCTACCTTCTACCCAGGTCATCAAATATAAAATACCAAATTGCAGATAACTTCATCATGATATAATAGAATTCAATATGTGTATTATACATGATTTTTCAAAAATACTTTACTCTATACAAGCTAAAAACTATGTTGGTTCAACCAACCAACCAAACAAATAAAAAAAAAAAAAAGAAATAAACACCAGAAAACATTTATAAATATATATATATATATATTGAAATCTCTAATGGAGAATACATAATTAATCAAATTAATTTCAAATCTTTGTGATTTTAAAACTTTTATTTGAAATAGATTAATTTCTAATTAAGATATAAAATTAATAAACCAATAATTAAATTTCTAATAACATTCGATGCATATTTTTCAAATCATATAATTTTACATTTCCAATTATTATAATTTAAGAGTACTGATATAGTTGGTGTACTGCATTCCATTTTCCATTTAGTTTCTGCTTTTGAATATTATGGCATCCTTTGACATTGACACATTTAAATATGTAAATAGTGGAACCTAGATTTTCATATAAAAATAAATATTCAAGTGAAACATAGATTTATATTTGTATCTGTATTTAAATAAGATAGTAGTGAATTTGTTATATACTTTTTATAAAGTAATTTAAAAATCTAAATAATTTGCAAAAATTTAATAAGTATTAAGTGTAATTCATCATTGAAAAATAAAATAATTTCTTATAAAGTGAAAGTTTTTACAAAGTAATCTCAAAATAAACATGTAATGGTACATTATGATAATAAAATATTCTGTTTATTGAACATTTATTTGTGTCGTTGAAAAATGAAACAGTTTCCTGTAACTAGATCTTAGTTAAAGCATCAATAGAATTTTATCAATGCAGTGACTACAGTAAATACTCAGGAGTTCATATATTGAGGCCAAATTCTGAAGATGATAGCTATATCCCCTGAACTATTATAGTCTTATCAGGATCATATATGCTGTCTCAGCAATAAAACAGTTGTGAACCAGAACCTCCTATCTGTCTTCAAAATGTTTACTGTTTGTCCGCTTTGAAAAATAAATAAAAGACTAAAAAAATTTGAAAGATAAAAAAGAAAATTACAAAAAAAGAAAAGAAAGTGTAATTTATAATTAATGATAAGATTTACCAATATATATAATTTACAATTAATTGTTCCTCCCAAATGTTCAATTTATTGATGAGTTATCTCACTATGGCTTTAGTAGTTTTATGCAATATTTAAAAGCACAAACTCAAACAAATGTAGTATGCTGACTATATCAGGATCTAATTTAATGCAATGAATACATTATTATTAATATATACATTGAATTGTTTTTTAATAAACTAAAATGCACGACCATGGAAATGACATGAAATTTGAATAAAAAATTTAAAGTTTAAAAAATAGCTTAAGTATTCATTCTATTATAGATTTTTTATTTCAATTAGCAGAATTTTTTTTTATTTAATTAAGCTATGTATGTCAATAAAATGATAAAACAATAGTTTTGAATTTTAAAAAAAATCTTTAGATTTGCTGTTAATTTTATTTGAATATTAATGTTTTAAGATAAGTTTATTTTTATGAGCCTTTAACTGCCAGAGTATTTTAAGACAGTTTGACAAATATGTAATTCTTAATAAAGATAATATATTAGAGAGGGGATTGAAAATCTCACTTAGATTATTTATAAATTAAAAAAGCTTTTAAATAGCTCTACAATAGTTCTCTTTATCATGAATTAACAGGTGAAAGTTTTAGCAATTTTCTATTCTTGTTTCATATTTAATTAGCAATAAGTAAATACCAATTCAGTAATCAATATTGGATGATTATATTTGTCTAACTTTCTGATAAAACAATTCTAAGTCTGTTTGAAAGCTGGAAAATGTTTGTTTTACTTTTGCAATATTCATATTTCAGGCAGAGGATAAGGAATGGATGTATTAATCACTATATTTTGTAAAAATAAACAAATTATTAAGAATAATTTAATGAATTAAATAAATTTGTTTACCAAGAATAGAGCATCTTTTGTTGCACAGGATATTGTATAACGTCATTTATCATTCTCCTCTGTATATATGAATTTGATAATAAAGTAATATAGATTTATTTGTTCCAGATATAAATTATCATTTACACAATATCTGAAAACTTATTGTAATAATCTTTTCAAGCTGAGGATTTATTTGTTCCAGATATAAATTATCATTTACATAGTATCTTTCCAGATATAAATTATCATTTATATAGTATCTGAAAACTTATTGTAATAATCTTTTCAAACTGAGTAAATACTATTTATATAGCCGCATACAGTCAGACATGTATATACATAGTTATTATTCATTAAAAAAAAAAACCCTTCTCTTATGATGAATGAAAAAGAACTGGTTTTTTTTTTTTTAGATTGTAAAATTTTAATACGATAAAAGCCAAGATTTGTTGCATACATTATAAGTAAAAGCTTTAAGGCAAATTGCTTTAAATTTTACAGCAATAAATTTACCACAAAGAGTATTTGATTCTTGAAAAAATTTTAAGTTTAAAGTATCAGTTAAAGAAGACGGGGAAAAAAGGTTTTATCTTAAATCTTTTGAAGTTTAAAATGTTATAAATGATGACATGTCTATGTCACTATTTTTCAAGTTCATTCCCTTACCAACCTACATATTTATATTTATCTATTCATTTATTCTAATAAATATGCGAAGAAAATGCTTTTTGATTACCATGGTTGCTTAGAAGAATTCTAGTTATTATACATGTTAGATGTACATTTTTATATCTTTTGTATCTAAACATCAAATATGAGTGCAAATAATACATCTCATAAGTGGTTTATCATTAATTATGAACATTATAAAGATATGATATTTTTAAAAATCATTTTATTGAATAAACAAAATAAGGTTTCAGACAAAGCAAATACAAAATTTCCACATTTAATACATTCAGATCATATGCAATTTTAAAATATATTTTTTAAATGCATTTCAAGCCTTTACAGCATAGGTTCCCAAATTTTTTCAGGCCATTATCCCCTTTGCATAAAATCCCTATCTCATGCCTACTCATCCAATATCCCCAGACTAGTTTCTGGCTTGCGGCCATCATCAGTGAGAAGCCTTGGATCTGAGAGCACTGCACCTAGATCTTAGGATCTAATGCAACCCTTCAGCAACCACCTTTTATCTCCACTTAACTACAAAACTATGAGAATGAAATTGAAAACACAATAATATTTTCAATCTAAGCTCAATAGCTTATATAGTCACAGAGTGGCACTACTGTATGGAGAGAGTTTTGCCGTTTAATAACAATTATGTGCTAGTATGAGATAGTGATCATGTGAAGAATAAATATACTTCTTTTTAAAAAAAAAAACAATTGTAAAAAAAAATTTATTGGAAAAGTAATATGTTACCCACAAATATGTATTTTATATATAATCTATATTTTCTACATAAACATAAATGACTATAACCATTTTAACCAAAGAAGAAAGGCAAAGAAAAACAGATGAATTTTATGATAACTACATAAAACAATCTTTGAATCATAAATATGGTGCAGTATATTAGCATGTTAGTCTTTTAAAATTTATTTATTGTCATTTTGCAATGATGTCTTTTAACTTCTTCTGCAGCAAATGTTTTTTTTTTTTTACTTATTTGATTGTAAATCTTCATTGTATTCTATCCACAGACATACTTTTCAAATGTATGTTTCTCTTCATTCATTTTACATATTCAATTCCAATAAAATAATATTAGGAGTATGTGAAGCGCTGGAGAAAGTAGCTATAATGAGTACAAATTATAAGACTATAAAATAATCAGCAGTTTAGCGCTTTCAAGGCGAATTGCCTCATATTCATAACTCTTACAAAAATAGCAAACATATTATCTGGCAAGATAAAAAAACACACTAAATGGTCTTTTAATCTCGCCATCTTATTTTCAGAAGATTATATAGTATTATTAAATAAAAAAATTAATGCCTTCTCTTATATCATTGAACGGTCTTGTAATCTCTCCATATTATCTTCAGAAGATTATAAAGTATTATTGAATTAAAAAAATGAGTGCTTTCTCTTATATTGATAAGGGATTTATTAATTTACTTTCATACAATAAATTTAGCTTATATATATTTTATTTAGTTAATTATATAACTACGATTAATTATTCTATTGTTAAATCTGTTAAATGAAGCCACAACACACGCAAAGCTATCAAAAAAAAAAAATTAATTGATCCACATTTTAGAATTGTTAACTAATATTTAACACAATAGCTTCTGAAGATTTTTCTTCTACCATTGAATTAATTAGAGAAGTCTGCTAGTAATGTTGTTTAGAATTGTATAAATCAAAGTTTATGTAATTATGAGTAGAAATAAAGGATTTTGATATAAACTAAAGAAAATTATGAAAGTCATGTGGTGTTAGGAAATATTCAACATTTTCTCCCATTCTCTCCTTGACATGAAATAATAATGCTATTGTTTATTTTTTAGATACAGATAGAATACCATTCCTCCACATGCCTTGCATTCAAAAACATGTAATATCAAAACTAAATTTCAAAGGTGATCTTTAACTTTTTACAATAAATAAATTCTTTGTACACATATTTACAACATAAATTAATAAGCTTTTTGCAATATTCTAATTGTTTATTTTGCCTATGTGAGGAATAAAAAAGCTCTGTAAACAGGGATTTCGGATTAATGGTATTTTAAATATATTGGGATATTTTTGATTCAATTACTGTATTAGGCATTTTTGCTTTTGGTGTATGATCATTCATAAATAGTAATACTGATTTTTGTTGCCAATTATTTACTTATTTAATTGTATGGTACATCACTTTCGAATTCACACTCTTCTTTCTCATTTTTGTTAATAATTGTTCAAAGATGTTTTGAATCTGATAAACATTAAAAAAATACATTTGTAAACTGTTTAGACAACCTGATTTGATAATTAGATGTAAAACCAGATTCCTATTGAACACATAAAAACAAAAAATATTGTTATATCGTTAACACACACACAAAAGTATACACATGTGTGTTTAATATCAGTATTTACGAACTTTTTTTTTTCACTTAATATTTAAATTTCTGACACTGTAATTTAACTTAAATGTAATTTAATCGACAATATTATAAAAGAGTGAACTTTCACGTACTAAAATGATTGGGTGTGGCTAATTAAAATAAATATAAGTTACCTAAATGAAGCACTATAAAATTTATAAATGAAATATCTACTTAAATTCATATTACATCTATTAAAAAAAAACATTATTCCTTAATTATAGAAGTATTTCTCTTATAAACTAAAAAAAAAATGTCTTTAATTATGATCTTTATTATATTGTGTCACATTCAACTTCTGAATTAAGTAAAAAAATTAACAGGTGTGTTTTAATCTTTCAAGAAATCGTTAAATTATCTTACACTGTTTTAAATTAAATAAATACATACAAGTAATTGAAAGTAACATAAGGAATAAAATTTTCATACAAATATATACGTAATCTTAGTAGGATTAAATCATTACGACAAAATATTATTAAATAAGTCGTATGTTGTTTCCTAACTGATGTAATTTTATTACTTAATATACATTTGACATTAATTTTATATATTTATTAATATTTAATATCAACTTTATATATTTATTATATTAGTATATCCGAGATAAATTTTAAATGAATTGATAAATTATTAGTTTAATATAATACTGTCAATAATAACAATCACATAGTCAATGACATGAAGGTCAAATGATGTTTGAATACTAAAGGATAAACTGAAGTCAAATTGTGTGACATGACAATTTTTTTTTTTTTAAAAAAGAACTTTCATCAGCTGAAAATTAAATCAGAAGCTCATAGCTTTTCCATTCACTATTCTCTCTATTGTGCTAATTCGTGCAATGCATTAAAATGTATTATGTTTATTTAACTTAAATACTAAAACTTAATAAATATTTTTTTTAAATTATGAAATTTAAATATACAAAGCAATTTCTAAGAGTTCTTTTCTTTCTTATTTCACATATAAAGTTGTTTTCCTTTTTTTAAAACAAAAATACAACAACCTGTATTTATCTTGAAAAAGATTTCAGAAACTATCAACAAAACATATAACGAAAATTT
The DNA here is from genome assembly GCA_028023455.1 of Epiperipatus broadwayi. Classification (NCBI taxonomy): domain Eukaryota; kingdom Metazoa; phylum Onychophora; class Udeonychophora; order Euonychophora; family Peripatidae; genus Epiperipatus; species Epiperipatus broadwayi. The sequence goes on from JAQFVV010000033.1 coordinate 8,474,573, forward strand.
TGCAGAAAAATTCTTAAAACACCCATTGCAATACTAATATTAAATGTGATAATATGTTGGACTATTTCCATCATCTATCTGTAAGTATTGAATGTCTAAAAAAATTTAAACTTTATTTAAACTTTTCAAATACATTATCTTGTTAGTAATAACACACAAATAGACATCACAGGTTAGTAATGACAATGTTTTGGGTAGTATTATTTTCCATTCTTCTTCAGGTGTTGTTGGCCTGACTAGTGACAGTATTAGCATAAGAGATGAACTTGCACCTTTAGATTCTCAAATATCAAAATTTAAAGCAAATGCACTAACCAACTGAGCTATTCTGTCAAAGACGACAGATAGTAGAATTTCATATATTTATATATGAGGATTGGTTCAAATCCTCCTGAGCCATTCAATTTTTATTTATTTATTTACTTTAAGTATTTTTTTCTAAGAACAAAGTTAATTAGATGCTTCCATACATTGTATATTGCCACACTGAGTTGACTTATAGGATTATTTGCCATTGTCATATGAGTAGCTTCCTTGAATTTTTTTCTTTGCATTTTTTTTCCTCTATCCAAAATTTTTGTATTTTTCCAATTAAACATATGATTATTAGTACATACATATATTGCTACTGTAGACACATTGTTTTTTTAACCATTAGTTTGTATTCTTTCAATTGCTGTTCAATAGGATCCACAAGTCTCACCAATATACTTCCTTCCACATTCACATGGTATTTCATAGAAACAGGTTGTGTTTTTCAGCATTTCCAGTTTAGGCTTGGTAGAAATAATATTTTTTTCAAAGATGTGTCAACAGTAGCAGATCATGTATGTACTAATGACCATATGTTTAATTGTGAAAATACAAAAATATTAGATAGAGAGGAAAAGATGTAAAGAAGAAAATTCAAGGAAGCTGTTCATATGAGAATGGCAAATAATTATATGTCAATCCAGTGTTGCTATACACAATGTATGGAAGCATCTAATTAACCTTGCTCTTAGAAAAAATTAATAAAAAGTAAATAAAAAATAAAAATTGAAGAACTAAAGAGGATTTGAATCATATGAAATTTCTATTATGTTGATTTTGACAAAATAGCTCAGTTGGTTAAAGCATTTGCTTTAAATCTGATATTGGAAAATTTAAAAGTGAGAGTTCAAATCCTATGCTAATACTATCACTGGTCAGGCCACCAACACTTGAAGAAGAATGGAGAATAATACTACTTGAAATATTGTGTCATTATTAAATTGTGTTATCTATTTGTGTATTATTACTAACAAGCTATTTGTATTTGAAAAGTTTAAATAAAGTTTAAAATTTTCTATACATACAACATTTACTGATGGATGGTGGAAATAGTCCAACATATTATCACATCTAATATATCATTATCAAAACTTTCAGGAAAATACTAATATTAAATATCTTAAAATAAAATTCACTTAAATATGATTTTGCATATTAATTTTGATATTAACTCTATATATTTTGGTAAGGTGATAGATTAGCATATTCTGGAATTTAAGTTTCCTGGATTGATGCTAGAATTACTTAAGAATTCCTAATCAATAAAGTCATTCCATTATTTATTTATTCATTTTTATATTTATTTATGCATATTATATCAATATATGACAAAGTCCACCATTTTTTGCAAATTAAAGTAATTTTACCTGTTTTGACTCATATATAGTTTCATGCTAGAAAATAATGTGTTATATTCTGTGTTTCAAATAAAATAATTAATTCATCTGATATTTATCATAATCAAATTTTATACGTAATTTTAGTTGTAAGATTTTATCATTTTAAAGCCTGTTATCACAATGAAAAATTCCAAACATTAACAATTTTGCTATAAAAATATTTATTTTTGATAACATATATCTTGATAAAGAAGTATGAACATATCAAATTAAAAATATAATCATTAGAATGATGACTTTTTATAAACAAGAATATTGAATATTAACCCTAACATTACAATTATTAACAAATTAAAACAACCATGCACAATACATTTATTTATTTATTTTTGTAATACATGTCTTTTTAGATATGAGCTTTCTATTAAAAACCCATAATGTTAATTATTTATAATAAATATAGTAATATAAATTATATTATTTCCTTTTTAGGTATTAAATGTCATATGTATTGCCAAATACATAATTCAAATATAATTTACTTTATTTTCTCTGGCTAATTATTTGTTATAATATAGTCAATGCAACTTTATTCTCAGAAAATATACATGTTTAATTAATAACAAAATTATCTTATTGACTTTTATAATGAATATATTTTAAAATACTTTCAAAAGTAATACAAAGGATAGAAAGTAAATTAACAAATATAACATGTTATATATATTTTTAATAATTCAAAACAAAACCTAAATTATGAAATAAAATTAATTATGTAAATTATATATTTTTTAAATGTTAAACATACAACAATGAATTTAAAATATTTTAAAACAAGCATTAAATATTTGATGTAATAGCCTTATTTAAAATGTAGCTCTAAATATTAAGATACTAAAAAATCTTGCATAAAAGTGGTAGTTGAATACTATTTTTTAGTTATTCTGTTCAAGTTTGGGCAGAAAATATAATATCAACTGATAACATAAGCATCCTATTAAAATTCAGATGATATAATGATGCTATAATAAATTGTTTTAAAAATAGGAAACAATAGCAAATTAGAACTCTATTGTTCATTACTTAAACTGCCTTTGGATAAAGAATTTAAAGTGCATAAAAATATTAAATATTTGTCAATTATTTCTTCTATTTGGAATCAGATTTGATTTAAAAGCATCTCACAGTATTTTTTAAGCTTGGCAAAATTGGTATAATCATTAATTTAGTTATTTAATATCACTTTAAGTGAAATTTTAATTTTCAAATTCACAGCAACATGAGAGTGTCATAAGTGCAAATTTCAGGGTAGATATTACAATAATGTTACTGTCTGTATGAAAGTGTGTGTGAGACAAAAAACTTTTTTGCAATTATACAGGAAAATTAATATACAAGTAGAATTTATGATTTCTCATTTTATTTTCTGTTTAATTTGCAGCTTTTGAGATTGTATATATTGCAGATGAACTGTACATATACAAGGATCTAGCAACAGTTACTGGGACATTCATTCTATCCAAATAATAAAAAGTAATATCTATATGAATCACCAATGCTATTATAATAACAACAATAATAAGCATTAACACATACCTGGAAACTTGTAAATAATATTCATATTATTTGCTTACGAGAATCTTCAAATTATACATGCCCACATACACAATTAAAGCACTTCGGGTATTTGTGGATCTTTATTTTACCTCACAAATATTTAGAAAATAATGAATTTGTTTTACTAAAAACTTGCAGAAATCATGACTGAGAATCTAAGTTTAATTTTTCTCCCAATTTTTAAAATTATCTTTTATTCTTTCAAAGTGTCAAGTTAAAAAAAATGGACTTGATGATAAATTTAATTAAAATAAGTTATCATTATAATTTAAAACAATTAAAGCATTACCTTTCAGAAAAAGAAAAAAAAATTGAGAATGGGGCAATTTTTGTTTTGATTCTGAAAATGATATGTTTGTTAATTTTAGAAAAGTTAAGTATATTTTTAATTAACTATATTTTGACAATAACTCTTTTTTATGTTTTTAAGTAAGATCTTGATCATAAAAAATTGAAATGAATTTGCTAGCAAAGAAATCATCAAAATGTTTTTTAAAAATTGTAAGTCTTAAATTTTGATTTTGAATATGAATATTTTTTAGTATTAAATATAATATATTAAGAATGAGTAGTTTTTGCTATTTTTTTTTATTATAAAAATAAAACTTATATCCCTCTTCTATATCAGCAATATTTTGAGTCTATGGTTATTGTATTTGTTTATGGGACTTCTGAATCTCATATACTTCTTAAGACTCTCAAAAATAAAATCCCCACTTGTTCTAAACATTAGTGTGATAACGTTTTCAAAGTTTTTAAAGATCTTTTTCTCTATTTTTTAAATATTCTTATTAATTAACTTTTCATAGATTATCAATCTGATTATTTTTTATTATCTTCAAAAATTCATTTAATATTTATGTCATAGTTTCTGTTATGCCCTATCCAATTTCTGTTAATAAATACTTTCCTTAATGAATAATCTCTAGCAAAATTTTCTCTATTATTTTACATCATTAAAAATAAAAATCTGACTACTACTTCTATATAAATTAGCAAACAACTCACAATTTTTATCTGATTTATGACTTCAATAATTAAGTACTTTTTTAAAATAAAATAAAAAATACATGTATTTTAACAAGAAAATTCAAAATTAAATTATTACTAAAATTAAGACAAAATATACCAAATTTTATTTACTTATAAATTTAATAAAAAGGACTAATCGGTATTTCATTACATATAAAGTTAATTTTTAAAAAATCTACAATTAAGTAACTAACATGAATAAAAATGGCTTATAAATAATTTTTAAAAGAAATACAAATTAAACATTTATAATTAAATATTAAATTGCAAAAATATAATGTAAATTTATTTGAAATTTACAAAAACAAAAAAAAAATCTCAATAATGTAAAAGTATATTAATGAATTAAATAATTAGTAACCAAAGTAAAATCTATATCTAGACAAACCAAAATATTTATTTAAGAATGCTGAACAAAACAGTGAACTAGAAATTTCTTATTACATAAAAATTATTTATTTTTTATTATATATCAATATAAAGAAATTGGAAAAATGGACACGAATATCATTGAAGTCAGTTTTATTATTTACTACTAAACATGTGCAATAATAGTTATTGAAGTTACTTTTACTAGTAATGAATGATATAATAAATGTTTTTGCTGAAAAAGGCACGAGTTATAAACTATAATTTTATATAATTTTTTATCTTGTAGATAAGTATATAATATAAAATAATATTAATATATATATATTCATATTTTTTCTATTTTTTTCTTTTTCACTAATATCAATAAATCAAACAGAAATTTAGAAAATGGGGGTACATCAAATGTATGAATAAAATTGCAGTGGTCCAATATTCATCATTGCTATTCTCGTTACTATTATATTACAAACCAGTATGGTTTGAGTGACTAAAGTTAATGAGAATAAAATGAAAAAAAATCTTATTTTATAATACTATCAAAAGATCAAAAAGTATAGGTTCTATTATTTAAATTTATACTTATATGATAACTATCTTTAGTTTAATTTTACATTTATAATGAATTTACAATTATTAAAATAGATATTAATAATGGAAAAGTTATAGCTACTGCTTTGTATCCTTTTTATGAAATTATCACTAATTATTAATATATATATATATATTATAATGGTTGGTGAAAAAGTGGAAGTTGCAGTCTTACTGTATCTGCGCTACAGGGTGTCACCAGTCCATTTGAACCTGGAAAATTTATAGAGTAGGCAGATACATGCTGTTAAGATCCAATTTTTTTATATATTTTTTTATTCTGACCTTCAGCCCAATGCCACTAGCTCAGTGAGATGCAGAGATTTACAAAATATAAATTGTTAAAATATCTTTTCAATATTAATAAAAATAGAATATGCCACTGCCAGAATATTAACACACAAACTACATTTATTAACACACATATAAACAAAATTGAGGAATAAAATTTCTTTAGATTTTAATATTAATTTTTAAATTTAAATTATTATTTTAAACTATTCACACAGATGGACATTTTAATAAAATTTTACTTTAGAATGTTGAGTATAGATAGGCTACATAGATTACTCAGTTAAAAACATTTCAAAATAAACATAAAGAATCAAAATATAAAGTCATTGATGTAAGTGCAGAGGGAAATTTACAAGAAACCCAATGGCATTCATCATAATATGCCGCAGTGACACCAATAACTAAAAAGACACTTGAATAAATACATTTTTAGATATTCAACGTGAGATATCATATTTATTGAATATCTATATATTTTAATCAAATATGATAATTAAAAAAACATAATTAAACGTTAACGAATCTACGCAGCCATCTATACCCAACTTAAATTTAATGCATTTAATTAACACATAACACAAAAAAAGAGAGAAATGAAAATGATTGCTTGAACAGATGCATAAAAAATTACTAATAATTGATTTGAGAAGTCAGATTAAAGTTCATTTTAAAAAAATTTAGGTTTAGCTTATCAAATCTTTATTATTTTTAAAAAAAATTTCAGTTATATCTCTTACAGTAGAAGAGTCCTGGTTTCTAGTGTCAATTACCACAAAGTCTTTATTTAAAGACTGGTCTATCTGAAGGTGGCCTTAGCTGGTTCAATCCTGATATTATTTTATTTTATTGCAGAATCCATATAATTCAGGTCTGCAACAATGCCATTCATAATTCAACAGTTATTTCATTTGAAATAAGTTAGAGAGGGCGACAAGTGCGTCTTATTGCCATTCTCACAAAATCAAGCTGGAACTGTCCTTAATTTCAATATTTTTCCTTTTATACACATTGTCTGGATTCACTGAATAATCAATCATTTTCATTAGGGTCCGAGTGTTTGTTTCTGCTTCTATTGGACATTCTGCTTCAGAGTGGTAAACAATCTTTAATTTTTATCTATATCTTACATCTGACTTTTTAATTATTTATTTAAAGTAATATTCTTTATTAAACACAAAGGATATTTACATAATTACAAAGGTTATATTAAGTTTGTCTAACAACATTTCTTCAAAACTGTCATTTTTCTCATTACCTAATACATTTTTTTTTCTTTACCTTACTAATACATTCTTAGACTGGAAATGATGTTTTCCTACCATATTTTATATGTGGACGGAGCAGTTCCTCCCCACACCGATTCTATAGTATTCTTAGGCCAATATTTTAAACATACATTAAAGTAATGCTTTACGATAATTAATAACACAATCATTTCCATTTTGAGATTTCAGGAATTAATTAATACCTGTTTCTATTTTTACTTACATTACTTTTTTCTAAAATATTTTATATTTAGATCTTTTATCTTTTTTTATAAAAAAGTACATTCAAATACTTTTTTTTTTTATTTAAAAAAAGAAATACTTGTAAAGTTTTGCATCTGTGCGAATACGTTTAGCAACTCTTAATTTTTTTAGCTTTTAGTTTTTATTTACGAACTTAAGTTTTTCTTTTAATCTTAAATTAATATAACGGCATATTATATACCGTTACAATATATATATACACACTACAGAATGAGATGTAATAATATCTTTTGATCTAGGGCTATAAGAAAATCAAATCTAGCTCTACTTGAAATCAACTTTTAAAAAAACATTCCGAGTACTTAAAATTTTCAGCTACACCATAAAAACTAATGTTTGTAAAGACACTAAAATTAATTAAAATTAAATAAACAAACTTTTTATTTATAAAACCCTAATAAAATAATAAAGTGAAACAAATTTAAAATGTCAAAATATATACATATATAATAATATATTAGTTGAATTAAATCTTGAACTTGTAAAACCAAATTTACAATAAAAAAAACGAAATTATTATGATAAATAATAAACTAATTATAACAATATATTAATAAGATAAATATTATCGAACAAATTTTTGACAGTAAAAAACTATTTTAATTTAATGCACCAAAATAAAGAAAAATACTTTTAAAATATTTTTTGTTTTATTTGATGTGTAAAAATAAAATAAAATGATTTATTGAAATGATAAAAGTTAATTCATAATTTTAATTAATATTATACATTATCTTATATCTTTTTTTTATTATGTGATTATGTGTAGGGAAATCTATTAATAAAACATCATGATTTTTCAGAGAAAATATGCATAGTATTTCAATAAATACTTTGTATATACATTATTTTAATGTTTTATACAAAAGTGTTTTGTAAAAAAGAATAATCATTAAAATGAGTAAAAAAAAAAATCTATAAATGTGAGATTTTTTTTTTTTTTTTACAAAACTTTCGCTAACTGCAAATCTTTAGCTCTGTTTAGTAAGGTTACTATCTCATAAAATAAATATTTTAATACTTTTGATTAAAAATCTATTATTGTTTACTTTTTACTGGATTTTTTATTTCATGTAGATGTTCAATATGAAGATTATTTGGTTTATTAATTTGGTTTATTAATAAAGTTATAAAATTAGGGAAAAAAATCTCTGTTTAAAAATATTACATTTGCTAGAAATTTTTTAATTATTTATTTGTTAAAAAAAAATTCCATTTAGATAATTAAGTTATTACTTTACATTTTTTGCAATTGGCAAAAGTTAGAGCAGCCATTAAAAACATGAACTTTAGATTTTTTTTTCTCAGTAATGTTATCTAGCAATGATTTTTATTTAAAAAAAATATTTTTAATTATATGAATTTTTTATGATAATTTTAAGAGAATATATCAAAATTTGTAAATAAAATAACAAGACTTTAAAATTAATATTAAATAAAGAGTTATTGATTTCTGTAAATAATCTATTCCAAGACATTTTGTGCAAGTTAAACTTTAGTAAGATTTTCTCTTAAGGTTCATATGGTAAAGATAAAACATTTTTACAGTTTTTAAAAAATGAAAATAAATATAACATCAGAAGAAATGTTTATACAACATGAGGTACACAAAAACTGAGAGTTGCTTTAATATTTTTTTAATGTTTACATTTTATATACACCAGAAAGAAGCCAAGGTTTGTCTGGACAGTATTTATTTTTATAAAAATATCATTTTGTATCTTATTTTTTTAAATAAAAAAAGGGTGATATATTTATTTGTTTATTTTATTTTGTATTATTATTTTATATTAAAAATGACTTATAATATTAAACTAGTTATTGTAAATATAATATATTTTTAATTTTAGTGTAGTTCTTAAAGAAAGTCTATATTTCTCTCTCTTTGTAATTGAAATGTAATATCATTTTGGAAGATTGGTTTTTATTTATTTAATTTTTATTTTGTCTAATAAATATGTTTTCTAGCTGCTATCCAAAAAAAAAATGCAAACAAAAATAAAAAGTTAAAAATTTGTAAGAATCAAAATTTAAATTTTTGAGTTTACATTGTAAGTTAATGCAATCAATTGCAAAATATCACATTCATTACAAATGGTTGCATTGTATCTGGAAAAGAAATATGTATTCTTATTTCATGTAAATATTATTTAAAAATATTACAGTTATCAACTACATTATCTTCTTTTAATTTAATAATGCAAGCAAAGCTTTAGGTATGGCTAGTATCAGACCTGCTGCATGACTAAGAAGCATCTTTGTGCAAGGTAAATTTTAGCTCCTTCCCCTATTCTATGAAATAAAATTTATAAACTAAAAGACATTTTTTTCCAGTCGTTTGTAAGAAAACTAGAAAATATAGTTCTAGTCATTTAACATGTTCGGTAAATATCTTACATATTTTATTCATTTATTTCTATAAAATAAACATGGAGAATAAAACACATGCTAAAATAAAACATATTAATTAGATTTGTCATGTCATCTCAATTAAAAATCTTTCCATTAAAATCTTTTTAAATAAATCAGTTTACATGTAAAATTAAAATAATAGTAATGAAAACCTTGCATTGCTCCCCTTCTCTCCTCAAGCTGGCTCTGATATTATATAAGTAACTTACCTGGTTATTAAAAATATTATATACATCCAAAATATGATTTTTTGGAAACTCCATTCTTCACCACAAAACACCTGGCTTATCTCCACTATTTTTTCTTAATCAATATTTCAATCAACTTTAATCAGCATATCAGTAATTCATTAAAAGTAGTTGTTTGTTTGTAAACCCATTGAAAATCTCACATGCATAAACTTATTCACATTTTCTATTAATAAAATTATATTCCTTCAATAATAATAAATTTACACTAACACTGCTATTTAATTTTTTATCTAATGTTATTCCACTATTAAAAACAATAATTTACTATATATATGTAGTCCAATATTTTAAATTTTTTTATTTGCATTGTTTATATTTTATTAGAACCACCAAACTAGGTCAATTTTAAATAACACAATTGATATAATTCTTACATCCCATTAACACCTACTTGATAAAGAGAAAAGGTAATACAGCATCGATTGATCCATGCCATAAGATGGCGCTGTGTATATATGATCGGCAGAAGGGGATTAGACAAGCATTAGTAGAATGTACAGTGTGTGCTGAGGTGTATCATTTGAAATGTTTGAATAAAAATAGGAAGGATGGGACAGGTTGCTGGTTATGTAGTCAGTGTGCAAATGTGATTAAAGAGGTGAGAAAGTGGTTTTTAAGTGTAGGTAGTCTAGAGAGAAAGTCAGAGGAGAAGGAGCAAAATGTAGTTAAGGAAGATAGGACAGAATATGGTTTTAGTGGAGTGACAGGAAATATGGGTGGAGAAAGTAGTAATGCAATGGAGATGGTTAGACAGAGAATAAGTAAGATAGAGGAAGAAGTGAAGGATGCAGAAGTAAAATTGTTAGAGACAAAGTGTGAGGAGATAAAGGAATTATTGAGTAGAAATGATAAGGAAGAAAGGGATAAGGAGGTCCAGAAGATGGTAGACAAGGTTACAGATGGAGTAGAGAAAGTAGATTATGAGACAGTGTTGATAGGAGATTCACTAATAAGAGAATGTGGGGATATAATTGCAAGGGAAAATAGAAGCAGGTATGTTAGAGTATGTATGCCTGGAGCAAAAATTAGGGATGTGACAGATAAAGTAAGAAAGCAAGGTAGTAGAGATGTATATGTAATGGTAGTGACTAATAATTTGTTAGAGCCATCAGAGAAAGTAATGGATGAGTATGTAGAATTGATTAGGAATTTGAGAGAGATTAAAGGAAGAGTAGGAGTAGTGGGTCTATTACCAAGAATTGATAAGAGGCATTTGTTAGATAGGGCATGTTCTATAAATGAGAGAGTAAAAAATTGTGTGAGAGAAATAATGTTGTGTTTGTGGATGTATGGGATTGATTTATTGGAAAGAGGGAGTTATATAGTAAAGATGGTTTGCACTTAGGAAAACAAGGAAGTGAAGTTTTAGGGAGTCTGATATTTAAAGAATATAGTTCGGAAAACTTTTAAAGGGGGGTGGGCTTTTAAATTGTAATATTATCAAAAACAAGACGAATGGAGGGGATAAAAGAAATAAGCAAAAGATGGTTGATGTAGATATAAGTGTAGATGTGGAGAGGGAATGGTTTTGTAAGATTAATGGTAAGAAAGGTTGTTATAAATGTAATGGAGAAGAAAGAATCAAAAGAATTTATAAAAGAATAGTTAGGAAAGAAAAAATTGTTAAAATTGGGTTTTTGAATATGCAAGGTGGTAGGAGACCAGAAAAGTGGCTGGAATTAAATAAAGCAATTGAAAATGAAATGCTGGAGGTATTAGCAGTAGTGGAAACTCATCTAAGAGAAGAAGAACCTATTTTGGAAGAGGTGGTATGGCAGGGTGTAAACAGAAAAGAAAAAGAAAAAAGGGTGGTAGTATAGGTGTTATATCGAGGAAATATTTAAATATTGTTAAGTGTCATAGAGCATTTGTGGTTTGAAATAAGGTTGGGTAGACAAGAATGGATGGTGGCTGTAGTGTATATAGCTACTGGAGATAGTCAAACTGTAATGGAGTGGAACAGTAGTATATATGAATGCCTAGTTAAGGATATACAAATTTTTAAAGAAAAGGGGAAGAGAATAATGGTTATAGGGGATATGAATGGACATATTGAAAAAATTGATGATGTAGATAATAAGAATGGTCAGTTTTTGAAGGAATTTTGTCAAAGAGTAAATTTGAGCATTGGGAATTTATCAAATATGTATGAGGGACAATACACATGGTCTAGGAATAATGTATTTCACACAATAGATTATGTATTGGTAGAGAAAGAGGGAATGAACAAAATACGAAAAATTAAGGTGTTTGATAATGAAGAGAGGGTATGTAATAGTGATCATAATTTTATTGTAATAGAAATGGTTAGTAATGTGATGGAGGTTAGAAATAAAGGTAGAAATAATAGTGAAAGATGTGGATGGAGAGTGAATGATAAGAATAAGTTGGAAGAATATAAAATAAAAGTTGAAAAAACCATGGAGCAGATGGATGGGGATGAGTTGGGGATGAGTATAAGGACTGGTGTGGTGAAATAGAAAAAGTGGCAAATAGGGTTTTGGTTGAGAATATGCAGAAGAATAAAAGTAATAAAAAATGAGAGTTAGTAAAAGTGTAAAAGAGAGGAAAGAAGCATGCAGAGAATATAAGTGTGCTATTAAGAACAAAGAAAGTGAAAATGATATTAACGCTAAATGGGGAAAGTACTTAGAAAAAAAGAAGTTGGCTAAATTGGATAATTATAGAGAGAGGATGAAGTTAAATAGTAAATTGTTAGAGAATATTAATAAAAGTGGAAGAGATGGGAGTAAAAAATTTTGGAATTACATTAAAAGGAGAAATGTAGGGGAAAGAGAGATAGTATTAATAGATGATGAGGAAATAGAATGTAACTCTAGAGAAGAGGTAGAGAGAATCTTAAATAGATATGTAATGGATATAGAAAAGATGTTAGATGTGAAGGAAGTAGTGATAGAAAAAATGGAAGCAATTATATAATGGGAATATTAGGTTCATAAAAAATGAATTGAATGAGGCAGGGAAGAGAGTGAGAAGTGGAAAGGTGAGAGGTTTAGATGGATGGGCAGCAGAGATGGTAATGAATTTAGGGCATAGAGCAAAAGCAAAGTTATTATCATGTTTTAATAAAATGGCACAGAAGACAGTTTTTCCTGGTTAGTTGGAGTAATACAAGAATAAGATTATTATGTAAAGGAAAGGGTTAGGATCATAGAAAGTTAAATAATTATAGACCAATAGCGGTAACATCAGTTTTATATAAAGTTTTCTCATATATGGTAGCTGGAAGTATTGTAAAATGGATGGAAGAGAATAATGTAGTGGGAGAAATGCAAGGTTTTGGGTCAGATAGGCGTATAGGAGATAGTTTGTTTGTAGTTATACAGCTTATGGAGATGAGTAGGAATTCAGGTAGATCATTATATATGAGTTTTATAGATATAGAGAAAGCATATGATAGAGTAAATAGAAATAGATTATGGGTAAGGTTAGCCAATTTGGGAATGGATGAAGCTTTAGTAAATATTTTTAAGAAATTATAAGAAAATAATTATTATACTTACCAGTTAGGGGATATAGAATCAATTAAAGTTAAAAATGGAGTGGGATTAAGGCAAGGATGCCCTAGGTCACCTATTTTGTTTTTGTTGTTTTTGAGTGAAATGGAGAAAGCAATAGAAAAACTAGGAAGAGGGGTAGAGATACCATTAATAGGTGGCAAGGGAGTATATATTTTGTCGGGTCTTTTTTTTGCAGATGATATCTTTTTGTGTGCAGAAAGAAGAGAAGATATGGAAATTATGTTGAGGATATGTGCAAGGGTGGGTAAAGAGATGGGGTTTAAATTTAGTCAAGAAAAATCAAATATAATGATGGTTAATACTGGGGAAAGAGAAGATGTAGAATTTTTATTGGGGGATATAAAGTTAAGTGTGGTGGATAGATATAGGTATTTGGGAATCATCTTATGTATTCAGGAAAATTGCTTGGATGAATGGAAGAAAAACTTGGTAAATGAAGCAAAGAAAAGAAAGGGTTTGGTAAAGAAACTAACAGTATTTTCATATAATAAATATGATGTAGCTAGAATAGTATGGAAGGGAGTTGCAGTAGCAGGGTTAACATATGGTAATGATGCATTATGGGTTAGTAAAAGAGTTTTAGATTATTTAGATAAAGTACAAAGGGAAGTAGGAAGACATGCATTAGATGCAGAGATGTGGACAGCAAAGGAGGCAATTCAAGGAGAAATGGTATGGTCAAGTTTTTATATGAGAGATGCAAAAAGTAAAATGAAAATGTTTGGTAGGTTGCAATTTATGGATAGTAAAAGAATAGCAAAAATAGTGTTAGATTGGGTTATGAGTAAAGGGCAGGCAACAAGATGGGTGAGAAAGGTAATGCAGTATGCAAAAGATTTGGATAAAGAATTTATATCAATATACTTGTATAAAAGATGGGATGATTGTGTTAGGAGGATTGTTGAGTGTTATAGTGGTAAGGAATGGGAGAAAAGAATAGAAGCATTAATAAAAAATAGGGAGTTGGAGAGATGGAGAACTAGTATGGAGGATAAGAAGAGTTTAAAATATATATATAGAAGTAAACGGAATATTGCATGCGAGTTAATTTATGATAATAGTAAGGAAAGTAGTTTATTATTTAAGGCTCGAACAGGATCTTTAGCAACAAGAGAATATACATGTAAATGGAAAACCATGGATAATTTAGTGTGCAAATTGTGTAAGGAAGGTATAAAAAATATTATGCACCTGTTGATTGAGTGTAAATGCTTGAAAGCAGAAAGGGTACAAATAATGAAGTTATGGGAGAATAGACATGAACAAAGTGACTACACAGAAAGTGAGTTATTAGTTTTTATGTTGGGTTTGCGAAGAGATGGGGGGGGGTTTAGATATAAAGGCCATAGAGTTAACAAAGATTGTTGTGGAAATGGGATGGGGCAGAATATGGAAAGACTTAAGAGTGGGGAATGGAGAATAAAATGCTAACAGGTTTATCTGGGCATAATTGCCGAGATATTCTTGACTTCATTTAAGAAGCCAAAAATGCATCACATCACATCACAATAGACATAACGTTACCAGGCTGATTTGATTATTACTTTATATTGTTATCTTTTTTTTTTTGTTAGTTTGGATTTTTTTTTTGGACCGTATTTTCTTTTTTTTTTAAATAAATAAATTGATTTTTAAATTTTTTTGGTTAATACGTTTTTTAAAACCTTTTTTTTTTTTTTTTTTTAAAAAAAACTTCTTGTTTAAAAAATTGGATTATGGTCTTTTTTTTTTTTAAAGTAACTTTTGTTGGCAGATCGGGAGGCTACAGGCACTACAAAACAATCGCCTGTGTCACGACACACACCCTCGAAAATTCATTGTTGCGGAAGGATTCTGCCCTGGTTGTTTTTCCGCCAACTAAATATCATCTCATCCACTTCCACTGTCATACTGGGACCACCGATTTGGCAACCAGAGACAAGGCTTTCTTGATACAGTTCTCTAATAGCTATGGTCACATGCCTTACTGCATTCTCACACATTTGTAATTCAGCTGCCATCCACTTTACTGTGAGCTCATCCCAGCTCCAGTAATATATTAGCCATAACACTTTCAAAAAAGACATTTGGAAGCCCTCAAACCACGTTCCATGATGAATGGAACACCTTCGTCAACATTGCTGCCGCGATTCACATTCCATTTGACAGGGTTTATTACGCCTTACTTTCATTAAACTACCACAGAGACAGTTCTTCTGGGTGAGAAGAATATTTCTCTGTTCAAGAAAGGCCACTGCATCTGCTTCTGTAGTAGGCAAATCTACAAAACGAAACACTGGACGATCATCTGCCATTGCAATGTTTTGATCTCAAAAAAGTCTTGGAAAAAGCATGACTTGATCATGAACTTTGCCAAATTGGGACTAACATTCCTCATTTCCTGAATTCTGACCCCTGACAATGAAACCAGGGGCATTTGGAAAATCATTACAATTTTGACGAATGGAAATAAAAAAAAATACATCGAAGCCAAAAACCAAAAAATACCTTATAATATAGTTTTCATCATTCAAAATACAGAAACCTTCACATCATACACTGTACAATAGTTAAGAGTAATGTCTATAGAGAGTCTGCATACTCGTCGCTAATAATGTTCAACATACTAGAGATGTTGGGGTACATCTTAGCGGTTGAACAGTTTACAGGCTGTAAGATCTATGAGCGGCCTTGTAAACAGCATATTTATGTGCTTTAGCATAGAAACAGTGCCATCTTATGGCATGGATCAATCGATGCTTTTTTACCAAAGAAAATTCTTTGTTTTTAAAATCCATTCATTATTTTTAAATCAGAATCTCCCTGACACAAAATTTGTTTATGTTTTGTATTAACAAAATTCTCTCAATATAGAGAAAAGAATAAAGCTTCAGTTTATAAATATATAGATAGACCATTTATTACAGTAAAAATACTTTCACTTGTTTCTATTATTTTTAGCATGCAATAATATATTTTTACTCATTCTGTTTTTCTTAGATTTAAACTGCAGTGTGTATTATGGATCAATTGTGACTTTTTAGTGAAAGAACATATCCAAGAAAAAGCTGTTTAGTAAAATGAGTAAAAAGATAATATGCCATCTAAAAAAACAGATAATATTATTATTAAAAATAGGAAAAGCTATTTAGTAAAATATGCAAAAATATAATGCACTATAGTAAAAAAAAATCAAAGATAATAGTATTAAAATCTTTAGCACAACACGGCATCGATCTTACATCTCACATTTCAAATGCAGCTATTCTACCACTACTCCAAATTGTACAACACACTAAAACTTTATAAAATGTTATTGATAAAGAGAATTTAGTCATATGCAAAATTACTATAATTGTGAGACAATATTAATAATTAAAAAAAAAATTTTTTAAATAAGTTTTATTTTTAAATTATTATTAATAATAATATGTTACTTTTTATATAAATTAGGTTATTTAAATAAAAATGATTAGAGAATCTAAACATTTTCATTTATATATAAATTGTATTAATTATAGTGATGAAAGGGCATTGGTCTGTTCAGTTTTGTGCAATTGTAGAGTATATATAAAATATATTTTGAGGTGAGCAATTGTTACAATAAGTTTAAGTAAAGAAATATTCCTCTTATATTTAAATAATAAACATTTATAATCAGAATGTGTATTAGAATAAAGTGATTTGGAAATCTAAACATTTATATATAAGTTTTAATAATTATCATAATAAAATAGTGCCAACCAGTTCAGTTTAGTGTAAATGATAAGAGTATATATGTAGTATATTTTATGATCGTGCCTAGAAATTCAAGACTCAGGTACTTATCACAAATAAATTTAAGTAAAGAAGTATTCCACTTATATTTAAATAAAAAAATATTTATACACAACATATTTCTAACAATGAAATGATTTCAAAATGTAAACATTTTTATTTACATATAAATTTTGTTTATGATCTTGGTATCTTGGCAACACCATGAAGAAGTGCCTTTGTGCCTTGCACAACCTTTACACTTGCACGCAGCAGTCCTGGCTAGTATTATTTAAAAATGACCATATATTTTAAACAATTTTATACTACTATTAATGAAAGAAAAGTAGCTAGTAAAATTAATATTTTTAAATATTCACAAGAAAAATAGAAAAAGGGAGAGAAAGAAAGACATAGTCTTGAAATTTAAAAAATTTGCAAATCTGAGACCATCAAACCAAGGATTTTAAACAGATTAATTAAATATTGTTTTTTAATAACTTTGCTCATTTATTTGTGGATTGGTAGTTTTTTATACTGACTCAGTTTATGAACAAATATATTTAAATAATCCCTTTTAAATTTATTGACTTTGTAATCTAGTTCACTTTACCTACAGCATAGTCTAAAAATAGGTGAATGAGTTATACTCTACTAAATTTTTGTGCTGTCCTGTAGACATTTCAATAAGCAATTTTTTAAAGTACTGTGATTTTTATTTTTATCTATTCAGGAAATAAACCTGTAATAATTTTACTAATAAAGTTGATTTTTAATTTTTTTTTTTTATATTAATAATAACAAGTATTTTAGACACAAAAGATACTGCACATTCAGAGTCAATCTTCATTAGTGTTTCTCAAATATTTGCATTGTTAATATTGATCTTAGGAGTCTTTACTGTATCCACTCTTTTCTGGTCATTCATTTTTTTTAAGCAAGCAGTTTCTATATTCTGAACCAATTTATTAAATTGTGTGTTATATAGCTGTTTATTAAATCTATGATGTGCTTTTATGGGGATGCTAGTGCTTTATTTTTGTAATTTTTAAAAATATTTTTTATCAGATCTTTTGTTTTGATCAATTGAGTACCTGTCTGGCCCAGTATTTGACCAATTTAATATTGGAGCCAGCCTTCATTAACAAAATCACCTGATTTACTGTAATTTCAGCAATAGTTGCCCGGAAGATTATAGAATCAAAGATATTACTTAGTTTTTTCAAAAGCTCAATTCTTAGGCTATTATCTTTCATCCCATAAATACAATGGTATTTTAGTGCCTCATTTAGGAAAACCTAAAAATTGCAGCAAAGTATAACTTCCTGAATTCTGTGATAAAATTTCTGTCTTTTTCTTCTTTCATCTAAAACCAGAAGTTGAATATTATATCTCTTTAATATAGCTAGGAGAACAGAAATTGCCTTATCAAAAATTAATTCATATGGAAGAATAGGGATGACTAATTTACACTCATAAATACTATTAATCTTAACACCATGTTTTTGACTTTTGTTTTGAAAAAGAAGAGAACTTGATCCATATACTTTGGCCAATTTTCTTGGTTGCTCAAATCAAACTCTTTTAAAAAATTCAATATTAGCTGATGTGACTTAATTATTGTTCTTTTCCATCATGAAAAAACAATTTTTTTTTCAACTTATCCACAGAAATAATCTGTAGCATTTAGCTGTTCTATTTCCTTTTTTAATTGACTTATGCTAATAATTCTACTATCATGAACCATTTCAGTACATGATGAATTGACAATTATTTAATAGTGATAAAGATCTAACTCACACACATGTAGATCCTATTAATACAATACCAGTTCTGTTGAGTATATATGCTTTATTGCCAGTAAATAATGTTTTTGGTTAGTAACCAAATGAGATAAAACTAAATACAGGCAGTCCACTAGTTACAAACTTAATTGTTTCCTGACATGTGTTTGAAAGTTGAAATCATTTGAAAGTAGAGGTCTGTAAAAAAAAACAACAACATCAAAAAGGGTTTTTAAAATACAATATTTATTTTTTATTGATTAGTATCTGGAGTTTTGTTTACAAATTTATCAAGAGTTAATTGAATTGTATTCTTTTTCTTCTCTTGATAAAGAATTCTGTAATATTTTGTGTCTTTTTCTATTGCCCTTCATACCCAAGATATACACTCTCCATTGGGATCACATTCTTCCATGATGGTCAAAAATTTGTCAAGATGCATGAAGGCTTCATTCATATTCTTGATTCTCAAACTCTTAACAATAAGTTCATTATCAATTATTTTGTATTTCATTCATCTCTCGTAGTTTAATCAAATCTTCATTTGAGAGGTTCTGAGTGAGATTGCATTAATTTATCAATATATTCATCAGTGACATCTAAATTTAATTCATTCATTATATTAACTATTTCAGTTGTTATATCTTCAGGAGTTTCTTCCATGTCCATAGAAGTATTCATCCATCTGTGGTTATATTTTTTCCCAACAACCTTTCATTGTTGACTCTCTTATTTCAGCCCATGCATACTCAATAATATTTATTGCATTTCATATACTATAACTTTTCCAAAAATCTTAGTGTAGGTCCACCTTCCTTGTTAATTGCCTTGACTGCTTGAGTCATTAATCTTCTCATATAATACTGCTTAAAAGTAGCTATCACAGTTTGGTCCATATATTGTATTTCACTTGTGATATTGGGAGGGATAAACACTACATTAACTTCTGGATATAAAATTTGCAAGGATTTTGGATGGCCAGGAGAATTGTCTAAGATCAATAGTGTTTTAAATGGTAAATTATTCTGATTACAATATTGCCTAACAGAAGGCACAAAATGATGTGAGAACCATTCTTGAAAAAACTATGCAGTAGCCCAGGCTTTAGGATTTGATTTTCCAAATGGCTGGAAGCATTCTTTTATATTTTCCTTTCAATGCACTAGAATTTTCTGTCTGATAAATTAGTATTGGTTTCAATTTAAAATCACCAGCTAAATTACTTCCAAGAAGTAATGTTAATCTGTTTTTAGAAGGTTTATGTCCAGGTGCAATTGATTCTTCATTTACTAAATATGTACATGCAGGCATCTTTTTCCAAAATAATCCTCTCTCATCTACATTGAAGACTAGGCATGGAAAATAAGTTCCTTCTGTAATGATATTAGAGAAAGTGGAAATAAATTCACTGGCAGCTTTTTTATCTGCACTGGCCCCTTCCCCAGTACATTTAGTATTATGTAAAGAATATCTCATTTTAAATTTGTGAAACCAGCCATCACTTGCTATAAAATCAACAGCAGAGTCTTCTTTTAATTCTTTCTTCCAATCTTTATGCAAACTAAGAGCCTTAGCTTGAATAATTGATAAACTCACTGGGATGCCTTTTTGATGCTGATCTTCAATCCATAAAGCTAAAAATTTCTCCATTTCATCTATTACTCAGCCATGTCTTTTGGAAACAATCTTTGAAGAAATATTTCCACATTTTTTAACATATTCCTTAATTTTGTTCTTGTTTTTACAATTGTATATATTGTTGATCAGTTTAAATTACATGAATATGCGATTAAAGCAAAAGATTCACCATGTTCAGAATGTCTAATTATACCCATTTTTGTCTTGATCGTTTGGGGTTCAGGAGACCTTGATTTCATTTCTCACTCAGATTTTTAATTAATAAGAATGAAAAAAATCACCCAAAACAGAAATATATAGTGTATATGTAATATAATCGTGCACTCTGTGACAATACTAAAAATAAAAGTAATCAATGTCAGAGAGATGGGAAGATTTACTGTATATATAGTTTTTTATTGTTCTCTAAAATATACTTTTACATTATTTTCTAAATTCCAAAGTTTCTTTAAAAAAAATTCAATTATGAATGTATATAAATAGTTTTTTTTATCATGTGCATAGATAAATATCTAAAGTCTAAAAACAATTATATAATAGTGAAATGTTTATAACTGAAATGTTCATAACTAGGGGACTTCCTTTACATCAAATATTTACTGCATTTATTTGCAGCAAGAGTACTACTACTTCTAACAACAACAATAATAATGATGATGATGACAACAACAACAATAACAATAATAATAATACCACAAATGCACAACCATGATTACTCCATCATACCACACACATTGATATATATATAGTCTAACACACATATAACAAAGCATGTGAGATGCTAAAAGAATATCTGAAAATCAAAAAAAGCAAAATATGTCTAGCACATCCACACACATGGATAAAGGAATATATTAAATGGTCATTAGGAAACCCACCAACCAACAAAGTTCCAATGGCAATTGAAACAAAAGAAGCCACATATGCAGGACACAATATGATCTTACCTATTTTTGAATACTTTAAAAGCAAACTACAAACAAAACCACCACCTACAAAACACCCTAAGCTATTTGGACCAACAGAAATTGAAAGGCCATTCACTATGAATGACTTCCTAACAAATATTGCTAATATACCAAGTGCATGTCATCCAGGAAGCCCTGGAATTCCATTATTTATGTTAAAACATGTAAATAAATACATGGCAAAATATTTATGCAACTTAGCCAATCACTTATTGCAGGAAATTCAGAATATAGAGGGAGTTTATCCCATTGTAATTGTTCCCTTCAACAAAAATATCAAATGTTTAATTTTCCTAAAAGAATTCATTGACAATTCAAGGAGCAGCACTATTCAAATCAATCTTGGACTCAACTAGGCAGAAAAAGAAATATAGCACAACCATCATTTAACTTGGCATTGAGGGAGTGTTTGATGGAGTATACATCTCCATCTTGTTAGACATGCTAGCAAATATCTCCATCCCCAAAACTCAACTCTACATTATAGCAAACATGCTATTCAATTGAGAATTACACATAACACTCAATGGGAGGAATTCACTACAATATACACCCATCATATTCATATCCCAGGGTTCTCATCTCAGTGCACTACTATTTATACTCTATATTATAACCCCTTTATTGAAAAAAACACAAAAAACATTTACAGAAATACAAATACATGGCAGTATACAGTACCCCAATTACAAGAAATACTTAAAGAATATACTGATAAATATAAATTAAAATTTAATATAGCAAAAACCTCTGCTTGGACCATGTTTATGAGAGGATCATGCACATCTATATATCACTCCAAACCAACGCCTTTTTTAGGTTCTTCCTTTTCATTTGGGGATTACTGGGATGAGATGTAACATACAAAATAGACTAAGTTATGAGGCACAATGAATTTCAACCTCACTATCCAAAATATATCTCTCCCTGTATTCTAAGGTGCAACTCATCAATCAACTCATCATGACAAAATAAACTACTACCTACCAATAATTAAATACTCAAAAGTTTTTAAGGCAAAAATCAAAAACATCTGTAATCAACTCCTATGGGCCAAGAAAGTGGTAGCTATATCAACAAGAAGACTCAATCAGTCCCTCATTAAACATTGGCTAAGCCTGCACAATACTTATACCATATATATCCAAAAATTAAGTAACCTTGTAATTTCTATTCGGAATCAATTCCCCAAACTTAAATGTCTAGTTAAAATAACTGACTGACAAACCATCCTCACCCAGTTCATATATATCATTGATCATCAATCAATATAAAACCACAGTCAATATTCTGCATCAATATACAAATAAATGCTCATACTAGGACATATACAAGCATATACATGAGGAACAAGACCTAAATAATAGTAACCCAATATTAGGTATTACAACAAAAAATTGCTTCACAAATACAAAAAAATGGGCACTGGAGCCTATGTTTTTTGATTTTATATTAAAAACAAATCTCATTGCATTGCCAAGAATATACTTCCTACACCATAAAAGGATGTATATTTGAATTAACCCATTTTGTGGTCTATGCCAGCAGGCTGAAGAATCAGTCCAACACCTGATTTACGAATGTACTACATTACAGAAAATTAAAACAATAATGTGTGTGTCATGCCACCAGCAGAACATTACCATCAATCATATTTATTAATGCTTATTAAGGCAAATCAATACCCAGCATTAGAGCCTTCACTTTTGTACTATACACTTTCTGGTCTACAAGGTGTACCTACTTAATAGGCAACAATACCAAAAGGCACCCATGTACTTTTCACAATAAACTAAATCAGATATGAAATAGAGATAAGATAATAGCAAATCCACATATTTTCATAGCTATATAATCACTCCTCAAGGAAAAATCAATGTTATAAGCACACATATTTTTCCTTTTTTATAACCTTAGCCATCTATAGAAAATCAAAATGAACAAAAGAACATATGATGAATAATCAATAAATAACTTTAAATTTGATATGTCAAATGTTGGAGTCATTAAATCAACGTGAAAAGGATTCAAACTCAAAATTTAAACATTTAATTAATACTGAAACCATAACCATTTGGCCTCTCAAAATTATAACTCTCCCATGACTTAGGCAAATTTATGCCCAAATATTATGTATCTAAACGATATGACTGCCATGTAAATAAACAATGTAATTGACATAAAATTATGAAAAAACAATGTACTCGATGTAAATGATAATAATAATAATACATTAAAAGCAAATACATTTTATTCTTCAATTTATTATCCTTTCTGAATTTGATATATATGATATTTCACATAACAATATATTTTCTAAATGTAAATCTAAAAGTGTTGCAAACTTTAATAAAATTCATAAAGTATCTTTTTTAAACAGTAAAGTAATTGACTAAGGATTTGCAGAAAAAAAGCTTTTAACAAGTTCAAGAAAAGTCTGTGAATTTCTCATAAATTTTAAGTATTTAGCAAAGCACTACTATGGCATTGCTACCACTTCCAGATTTCCTTACTATTTTGCAGTTATCTATAATATTGGTATACCATACAGTTTTTCTTGCATAAAAATCATTAATTAAAATTATTTTTTAAAAATCTGAAATTGTCAGTGCCATCCAAATTTTATGCAAATTTTGAATATAAAATAAACTAACAATGCCTTATTTGGATCTCAAAACAATCCCATAATGCCTGATTTTAGATTATTTGACATCAAGACAATTCTGAGTATGCATTTTGTATTACTATTTTAAAAAGAACACTTCTAAATTTCAGTAATTTATTTACATATTTAAGCTTATTTGTACAATTTATTTGTAAAATATTTATCTTAAGCCAAAAAACTACTTTATTACAATTAAATTTTATTTGAAAATATTTGTTTTTAAAAAGAAAAGTCATAAAATCATACATATTATTATAAACAAATTTTTTTAATGGCTAATAAGAGTGATCTTTCATAATTACCAGTAAATTTCTTATAAAATTTTAATAGTAATAAAATTTTGAATTCTAAGACATAATTTCATTTTTTTACAATGTATCAACTAAAATTTGTTTCTGTTTTAAAAATAGGATTCAAATAAAAAATATTTTGTTCTACAATTTTTATGAATAGACAAGAACACAGTTCAATAATAAAAAGCACTATTATTATAGTGAAGAACTTAATTTAATACTTTATTATTCTATTTTGCAAACTTTCAGAATTTCTATTGTTTGAAAGCTCACATTTATGGGAGGGGGGATCCCAAAATAACAGGAATTTTATAATAAAAAAATTATTTATTTATCTTTAAATGGTATAAATTTAATCCCCTTCAATGTAATGTCCATTTAATACAATGCCCCAGTCTAAACACATTTTTTATTTTTTGAAGTAGTCTGGAAACACAAAATCAAGCCTTTTATCACCTGTAGCATTTTTTTTTTCATCACTTATAAGTCAGCAAAAAAAAAAAAGAGGCATTTTTACATTTGAAAGAATAAAAAGAAGTCACATGGTTAGAGATCGAGTGAATATGACTGATGTATAAGTTGGGTCATGCTTAATTTAATTAAAAATTGTTTCACACTCAAGAGTGTGTGCAGATTTATTGCCATGTTGAAACTTGCACTCCTCACATTGCCACAAAGTGGGATGTTTACATTTTACAGATCATACAAATCTTTAGAACTTGTAAATAAAATGTCTGATCATCAATTTTGAGATAAAAATGTCATTTGCATTAATAAAAAAATATCAGCATTATCTTGACATTGGACTTCACTTGCCACACTTTTTTGGGACATGGTGAATTTGATAATTTCATTAAATTATTTGTAATCTTGTGTTTTCCATAGAACAGCTGTCTTGCAATCTGTTTCAAACCTTACAATTGCTTTCCCTGTCATTTTCCCTAAAAGAAAACAGAATTTTACATTCCAACTCTTTTGCCATTACAAAAAATTGGCAAATACATGAAATACATTTTATAAAAATATATACCATGTGCCACCATGATTTTGCCCAGTAATTTAATTTGGAAGATTGATGCAAAAGGATCCCCACAAGTGATATATAACAGCAGAAGTATCAGAGAACAATTCCAGTTGTTTTAGGGTTCCTCCTCATATAATAAATTATATAAATATTATTAATATATGATACAGAAAAAAAGTTTTTTTTGTAAAAATAAAATGTTACAAGTATGGTTAAAGTTATCACTAAAGTCTTTCAAATAAGAGAGGAAGAATTTTGGAACTTGATTCAGTTGTTATACTGCATCAGAAAGACTAATGTTTGAAGAATTCAAATGGTAATCAGAAATCGGTAATGGCAAGTAAAAGTGAGTGCATAAATGTCAAAATCAATATCTAAACAACTACAGATTTGATAGTCTCCTGATAATAAAATGATTAAAATGTTATTGAAGAAAAAGGATATTATCCAGAACATATTTAACTTTAATGAAAGTCTAATATTTCGTGATTCATTTTATTTTAAAAAATAAAGATATGATACGGTACAATAAGTTTATTATAATTTTTGGTACTTACATATTAATCCAGCAGTGATGGATGTCATTGTCCCAAATAAATGTATATATAAAGATCAAAATAAACACATTTACAATTTTCTGAAAAGAAAATGAATTAATTTTGTGAGTGAATATTAGATAATATTCCAATGAAAAGAATGTAACTAGTCAGAATGTTGGTTTTGTTTATCATTTTATGATTTATACTATGATATGATGTCATGAAAGAATGTTGGCATGAGTAATTGATCATCTGGCAAAAGTAACATATACATGAAATTTTTTTGTCCATTTATAATTATTGCAAAATTTTTTTTACAAAAGAAAATGATTAAAATTTGGAAATTGCCCACTACCAAAAATAATGTAGTACACTATTTTAAAAGTATAGCACCCTGCCTCACAAAAAGTCTGTGTAAATGGTCATGATATGACACTTTATGTCTACAGTTCAGATAAAGAATAGCACTGTTTTGTTCAGGTTTATAGAAAGGGAGTATCTATTTGAAACAGAAAATGATTCAAAAGCTTCAGAATTATGTTTGTGATCATACTCAGATTTATTTATAGCTAGTAAAGACAGTTAATATCTAGTGAGTGGGACAAATGGCAGCTAGATGTGGCAGACAAGATAGTAATAGACTGGAATAACTATTTTCAAAAAGTATGCACATCTAGAATTTTAACACAAGCAGAACACAAAATCAGAGAGCCTAACAAATTGGTGGAAATTGATTATAGTCTTTTCAGAAAGTGGAAAAAGCAGACTGGGTGAATACTTTCAGAGCAGTGTATGTTTGAGAACTTCTGCAAGAAAGCCAATAAATGTTTTATCATGAGAATTCCTGACAGAACAGTGCCAACTCTCATAGAAGTGGTCAAAGAAAATGTCAAAGACAGTCCACAATTCATTCCAATTGTTGGAAGTCATGCTAAACAAGCTGCAAGCTGCTGGATATGAACATTTTTGGGTAAATCATAGCTACAAATTTATAGATCCTCAAACTGGTGTCCACACCCAGAACATTGAAAGACTTAGGAATGTGTGAAATGGTGTAAATAAAAACAACAGGAAACTAAATGCGACACCTAGATTCATATTTGGTAGAATTTATGTGATAAAGACTGTACAAAGAAGATGATGCTTTCATATCTATTTTTCAGACATAAGAAACTTCAGCCTGCTGCAGTGATGATAAAAAGCAATATTCTCAAATGGACATAATTGTGTAGATATATATATTATTTTTCTGTTTGATTATCACTTGTAATAAAAGTATATTGTTAAAAGTTTACTTATTGGATTAGTTCTTGCAAAAACATACATGTATGTTTCTTTCATTTCCACTAAGTAAAGTTATAGGTTGCCATTTTGCAGTAAACTTAGAAATCATCATTAATTCAAATTGATTGATTTTGTTAGAAGCTCCCATGTAGACTTTAATTTCTAAGATCACAAGTTTAAAAAATTATTGCTGGACTAATACACATGCAACATCTCAGTGTCAGACTAATAAATAGCTACTTTATTTTTATTTTGTCAATGAAAGTGAATAAACAAACATCCTCAAAATAAATATATAAGTAAATGTGCTCTCTCAATTTATAATTAATAATTACTTTCCTTATTTTTTAAATTTTTGCCCATATTATAATCTTAATTTGTATATATATGAATTAAATGCTTATATAAATTATTATAATAATAAATTTGAGGAGATATAATATCCATTAAATAGGGACTAACTTTTTAACTTTTGATGTTACTAAGAAATTATCAATAACTATTAATTAACAATTCCTAAGATTAAGCAAGTTTTTCTTATAAATCTATATAATAACTCTTTTGGTAGGAGTCTTTGAAGTAAAAGGAGTCTGCTTTTACTTCAAACCCAAATTTTTATATGGATTTAAACCCAGAAAGTTATTTTTATAGGTCTGAGAATGTGAAAGAAAAACATCTTTCTTGATATTCTGCAAATAATATTTTTAACTTCTTTAGAGTGTTGTATATATTGAATTAAATGTTTATATGGGTTGTTATTATAATAATGAATAGAGATGAAATAATATTCATTAAATAGAAATAATTTTTAGTAATATCAAAAGTTAAAAAGTTTATGTTTATTTAATAAATATTATCTCTTTATTTCTATTGATTATTATAATAACAATCCATATAAAAATTGAATTCAGCATATACAACTTTCTGGAGAAATTAAAAACATTATGTGCAGAATGTCAAGAAAGATGCTATTTTTTCACATTCTCATACCTACAAAAATAGCTTTCTGGGTTTAAATCCATATAAAGATTTGGGTTTGAAGTAAAAGAGACCCCTTTTACTTCAAAGAATCCTAACAAAAGAGCTATTATATAGGTTTATAAAAAAACTTGCTTATCATCATAAATTATTAATTAGTAATAATTGATAAATTTCTTAATAACATCAAAAGTTCATCTCTATTTAATGGATATTATCTCCTCATTTGTATTATTATATACATATACTTTCTCATAGAAATGCATCTGTGCTATATACATGTTTGTGGTAAAAAGTTTTGTACATGTGCAATTCATATTTTACTATAACCAAAAAATGTCAACATTTATACACTATATACAATAAAGCAATCTCTATATGGAACAAACATGAGTTTGAATAAAGTGATATAGATATAAAAGTCACCTCTTATGTGTTTACCACAAAAATATAATGAATATTGAAATCTATTTCTATTTTAACAAGAACTGTAAATATAAACCAGAAAAGAACTTATTTTGTAAATAAATAAACATATATTCCCTTATTATATAAAGCAAGACTAATATAATAGTTATTTTAAACCTTGAAAACTCATATATATCAAATAGAATCAGTTGTATATCACTATCTGAAATTCACTTATAAAATATCACTATCTTTTTAATTTCAGCAGCATTTCTTGTTAAAATAGGTTTTATTTATCAATATGCATTACAACTTTGTGGCAAACAAGTAAGAGATGATATTTTTACCTGTGACACTTTATTAAGACTTATGTTTGCCTCACAAAAAATGCTATTAAAATTAAAAAGTAATGTTTGGTAATAATATTTTATAATTAAATTTTAAATAGTGATATGCAATTGGTTCAATTACTGTATATAATACACACAAAGGAACTTTGGAACAAAATGTAGTAGATCTCCATTGTAATTACAGATATATATTTGAATGTGCATTCATTTCCATAAATTTTCTGACCCAAAAGTAGGTTTGAATTAAAATATAAATTGAATATATCATAGCTATTTAGATGAAGAATCAACAATACTGATACTGTGAATATTTTAATGTAGTAAATTTGTTGTAGGTATTGTTAAAATAATAGTTAGATATTTAGATTGCTGATCAACAGTTCTGACTATAGTTCAGACAACTTTTTGAAGGTTATAGTCTATGTATATTTGCAAGAGAATACTTAACAATATTCAGAATAATTAATATTAATAAATTATAGTTATCTTTTCTTCCCATTAATCTTCTAAAGCTCTGATGAAAATAATAAGACACTTGTTATAAATGTTATTAAACAGAAACATGTTTAGCCTCAAGGGAAATATGCAGTTATAGCATGGTTATATATATATAAGTATTGTAGCTCTGATAATGATTGCTGGACAGTTAAAACAGTAAGCAAAAAATAATAATTATATTTTATATTAAATTGCATTGTAAAGTATTCACTTAAGGAGTATATGATATTTTATATATAGTTATAGCTATTGTTTGCAATTAATGAACTACAAGTAATTAATAAAAAAAACTGACCATTCAGAAGAGGGATGGAGTTTTTCATTTGATTGGCGAGTCAGAATAAAATGTATAAATACTCAATATTAATTATAGAAGAAAAAATGGTTGGTATTAACAGAATGGACTAAAGAAGAAGTGAGTTAACTACTTATTAGTTGTTCATTATTATAGACAAATTGTTATTACATTATATTTTATTGTTGCCAATGATTGGAAACAAGTCTATCATAAGATGCTATTAAAAACCAGCAACTGAAGTATGAAAAAAGCTCAACGGTCTTTGAAACTCAAAACGTGCACAGTTAGTAACCACAAGAAGCCAGACTTCTGAAACAGAAGCAGCGAAATGAACAGATATTTAAATATTCATAAAAACATATAGAAAGTAAAATATACTAATTATATATATATATGTATAATGGAAAGCAACATGCAGTAACGGAGACTCGCTGAATCTAAGAAGAGAAAGTATCACTAGGTAGAATAATGGTCAAGAATCCAACCAAACAATATGATAATTATTAGCTATCAAAGTCGAAGAAACGATTTGAAGAAGTCAACACGGGTTCTCTCTCCTGAACTCAAATTGTGGCTGTGTGCAACATTCACTATTAATCGAGCTCGCGTGCACAAATGTACCTAGGTATTATAACCTTATTATTGTATATACAGTACTAATAAATAATTGAAATATATATTGCTTGTAAGTGTTATTTACGGTCATACACAATAAAGATAAGAATGAGAATCGTGACCTACGTGTATCAAAAAATTTTTTTATTATTATTTCGATTATACGATACGATATCTTAAATTGATTTGAGTAATATAAAAAAAACTCTAGTTTTAGATCAGTTTAAAACAAAAAAAAATAAGTTCTCATCTTTTTCATAGTAGAATTTATAAATAATAGAAAAAAGAGCAAAGATTATATTTAGAATTGTAGAGTTAAGGAGAATGAAGATAAATTTTGAGTAAAATTGTAGAAGAAATAATACTGGAAAATAATTAAGAGTATTTACAAAAAAATTAATTAGTTATAGAAAATATTTCTAATGCTTAATAATCAGAACCCTCCCCCCATTATAAATGTCATTTAGAAATAAAAACTAAAATGTAAAATATCATAAATTAACGTTTTAATTTTACAAAAATCACACGCAAAAGCAATCAATTCATAAATAATATTCATTGCATAGCATCTATTTTATATGTAAGAGATGTGGAACAATCTACCAGAGATTTAAATAATATATTGTTTGATACTCATTCTAATCTATAACCTTACACGTTATATATATATAAAGAAAAATACTAAAACATTTTTATGGTTTATCTTGTTTCAATTATAGTAATTACAATACATACATGATAAATTTTTGTAAATTATTAATTACTTCAAATATTTTTAAGATTGTATATTAGTAAAATACAAAAAAAAAAGTTAATTTAATAATTATTCATAGAATATCTATTGGGGTGCGTGTGTGTCTAAATTTATGTGTAGATGCAACAATATTTTATATATGCATCAATAAAAGATGTGAAATTTAATTTTAAATAAAGAATTTTATATATAAAATAGTTTAGCATAACACCTTATGAATTAATGAAATAGTAGTACATTACTTTTCCAGAAGTAAAAACAACAGTTTTTAAGTCAATGAAATAAGTTTAATTGTTAACAAAAGTTCATTCTCCGATTTAATTGAGCTATGTTAGAACAAGCAAAGCTCTCTATAAAACATTTCAAGTTGAATAGCATATAAAACATAAGAAAGTAAATAAGGAAGATATTGAGATTAAAATATCAAGTAGTTTCACGATTTGGATTAAATTTGAAATTGCATAAAACGCACACATACATACTATATAAATAGGCTTGACTCAACGCATATCTTTCTGATTGAAAGCAGGTTATGGTGTCAAGGCAGACAGATATGCACTGGCGACTGATTTTCAACTCCTTAATACTATCTAATTTGTTTGTATATATAAATATTTAGATACATATATAATGAATCGTCCAGTGTAGTTAATATGTTTTACTGTACTATATTCCGATATATTTATAGCCTTGAGCAATTTACCCAAACGATGAGAGTGACGGATTCAAGAGAAAAGAAAGATTCATAGGTATTTTTCTTAAAGTAAGGAAAAGAAAGATTTGAGTAAGGATACTAGTCCCCCATATAACAACTGATCATGTTTTAAATAAGTAATCAATAATATTTATGATTAATCTTAAATATATATATTTAGAATTTACAAAAAGTTTTTTTTAAATAATTTTTTTATTTTTACGATATATATATTTCAGTACAAGGTCTCTCATAAATAAAAATAAAAATATCAAGAGTTTATATTTTAATAAAAAAAACATATTTAAATGGAAAAAAAAGTGAAAATCAATCTGCATTTTATTTTATACAAAATTATTAAGTGCCCGCGAAACCCAACTGCTTAAGCTAATAGTCCTCTACTACCATAATAGACAATGATCAGACTATTAAAATCGTTAACTAACTATTTGTCCCCTAAAATATATATATTATGTTTTCAAATTAAATCGGAGAGATATGAAAAGAAAAAAACTATGAACTAGGATATTTACGTAATCTAATAGCAGACGAACGCAACTTGAGGATTTTCACATTAAAACAATAAACAAAAAAAAAAAAACTTTATAAGAAGAAAAAACTTACTTGCTCGAAATACAGATCCAACATCATTTTTACAAATCGTGATTTGTTTAATATCTGTTTATAATTACTAAAATTTAATTGTATAAATCTGAAAATATAATATACAACCACCTTCACTCAAACATCGCTTACGAGTAAAGGCTCTGCTTCGAATGTCAATTCCACTTTTTTATTAGGGGAATCAGGTTATGGATTATTCCATTAATGATAAATGATTATTGACGACATATGGCTTAGATAGAAAGAAGTGTTTGTTTTAAATAAAAAATTTAAGATATACAATACTTAAATTAAAGTGTACTATTTATAATTGACATTAATTATTTAACTAATCCTTTCTTTAAATGTATCTGTATTTTATTTTTATTTATGAAAACTATGAATTAATTTTTGGAAGTAAACTTGAGTATCGGGTGTGTGTGTGCATAATTGAATACTTCTTATTCATCGAAATAAATTCTGTAGATAAATTATTTCCTAAAAGTAGATTCAACTCGCTTTCCTATTCAATACTGTGATCTTTAAATTGCTTAATTATGACTTTTTTGTTGTTCTACTTGGGTTCGACGTAAAATAAATCTTGTTAACACACAGATTAAAAAAGATTTAATACCGTGTTGTGAGTGACTGTTCGATGATTGCGATGACAGCATTTTTATTTGTAATTATAACTAAACTATTTCTATCATCTAATTGAATTTGTAAATTAATACACTGTACAGGTTTACACACACCTGCACATATATAATAAAATATAAGGGATTCGAACTCAGATTTTTACACAACCCTCAACTCTCCATGCCATCTCATATTGCTGACTCACCTGATCATACACATGCTGAAAAGATAAATAATCACCAATATACGTATTTCATGCTAAACCAGCAATCATCAGTTAATCCAGATTACTATCCTCACACCTATATACAATCAGTGCTCAGCTTTATATTAAAATAGCCAATCTTCATACTTTAATGGCCAGGCTTCAAACTACTCCAACCCACAACTCTTTAGCCATCCATTTAATTGAAAATCTGGAAATGGAACGTGCCAAGGTTGTCATCCTACTCATGTTGACCACTTAGTCATTCTGACTCCTCATGTTGTATTGGAGAATAATCCATTTACATACATATGCAAAAAATGTGCAGACCTTTAACATACTATGCTTTTAAATATGTAAATTAATACATTGTACCGGCTTACATACACATGCACATATATAATGTAATATAAGGGATTTGAACTCAGACTTTCACACAACCCTTAACTCTCCATGCCATCTCATATTGATGACTCACCTGATCATACACATGTTGAAAAGTCATGAGAGGTCAGAATGAATAAATGGTCAACATGGATAGAATAACAACTTTGGCATTAACATGGGCTTTGAATGTTCCATCATCAGATTTTCAATGAAATGGATGGCTGAAGAGTTGTAGGTTGGAGTAGTTTGAAGCCTGTCCTTAAAGTATGAAGATTGGCTATCTTAATATAAAGCTGAGCACTGATTATATATATATGTGAGGATAGTAATCTGGACCAACTGATGATTGCTGGTTTAGCATGAAATACGTATATTGGTGATTATTTATCTTTTCAACATGTGTATGATCAGGTGGGTTAGCAATATGAGATGGCATGGAGAGTTGAGGGTTGTGTGAAAGTCTGAGTTCGAATCCCTTATATTACATTATATATGTGCAGGTATGTGTAAGCCTGTACAGTGTATTAATTTACATATTTAAAAACATAGTGCGTTAAAGGTCTGCCCATCCCTCGCATATGTAGGTAAATGGATCATTCTCCAGTACAACATGAGGGGTCAGAATGACTAAATGGTCAACCTGGTTAGGATGACAATCTTGGTACTGATATGGGCTTTGAATGTTCCATCATCAGATTTTCAATGAAATGGATGGCTGAAGAGTTGTGGGTTGGAGTAGTTTGAAGCCTGTCCATTAAAGTATGAAGATTGGCTATCTTAATATAAAGATGAGCACTGATTGTATATATGTGTGAGGATAGTAATCTGGACCAACTGATGATTGCTGGTTTAGCATGAAATGCTTATATTGGTGACTAATTGAATTGTAAATTTTTTAATTAAAAGTTTATTCTTACTTTTGTAATTCCCTTTAGTTGTGAGTAATAGCACACAGTTTAGTAGGGAACATAATTTGTTAAGTGGTAATATTCTTTTCTCCCACATTTTTAATCTGAGCAATGATAGCTAGCAGAAAAAATGATCCTGTACCTTAGAATCATCAATAGTGAATTTAATTTGATGCTCTAACTAATTAGACTAGTTGAAACGATAGTCCAGGTAGTTAAAACATGACTTTAAATTTAGTTCTCATCAATGTAAACGTTACAAGTTCAATTCCCATGTTATTTGTTTCTAGTCAGGACAGCAACAGGATTAAGAAATATATAAAAAGAAGAGAAACACGACTTAAAATAATGTATTCAGTAATAACCTGTGTGCTATTATTAATTTGAATTTATTTAGTAAAATATAAATAAACTTTAAAATATTCTAAAAGCATTTAATAATTTAACTACATGACAAAAATAATTCAACATAAAACTAAATTTAATAGTCTGAATTTGCCAATACTTTTGTAAAAATATACATATTCGAAATTGAAAAGTAGAATAAAATCGTGTTTATATTTTGAATTATTAACAAATAATAGTATAAAAATCTCAAGAGGAAGAGGGATTTTTGTTCTGAAAAACTCTTAAAATAAAAATAGATTTTAAATGAATAATGTAGATTTAAAGACTGTATTATAAGTGCATATCCATATTCTGAATCTAATACAAATTTGCAATACAATTTTACTGTCGAGTTAAAAATAGAAAGACTTGACAAGAAGAAAATAATTATTTGATAAAATGAAAACAAGTATTAGATGGAAATATTTAAGACGGATAAGAAAATAAAATTAGGTAACGAAAATCTTATTAATAGAGTATACTTGAATGTATGTAGTAAGAATTATTCAAGAAAAGTTCAAAACAACTTGTGATATAGATAATAAGTTGAAGTAGATATAAAAGATTTAAAATGCTTTGAGATGATCATAAAATGATTCATAGAATAGCAGGGAAAAAAACAAGCAAAAAATATCATATACAAGATTTTTAAAAAGCTAAGACATTAAAAAGTCTTTATAATCAAACTTTTCCCTATCAAAATCTAATAAGTTTTTTCAAGGCCTACAAGTTTCTGTGACTATATTTAACTTTGTTTCTTAATCTGTAACCTGAAATAATTATGATCAAAACATACTTCAATATGTATTTCTATTATAACTTAAATTCCTTTTGTGTATTCTATGACATACAATATTTCATTTGTTTGAAATGTATAAATTAGGGATTTTTTTCTACAAACTAATTATTAACTTAATTTTCATTCAGAATAAGTGACATTTTGTACATGGAGTAGTAGTATTTAATATATGAGATGCATATTTATTTTTTATAACATGAAGTATAATGTATTTGTGGATTTAATTGATTGGTGACATAATTTCTTTTTATTGTCTGAGGTATCTACTACAGCAGAATATATATATATTATTTGGTCAAACAAAATTTTTCAATGTATAGTTTTTACTGTAAAAACTGATATAATTCATAAACAGTAGGACTTATAGTAATATTATTACTACTAATTTTTTGACTAAACATAGTGAAAAATATTAGAATTAACAAATGTGTAATTTAAATCTAAATAAAAAGCAGCTTCTAAAATACTCATTTCTCCCCAATTCTATATATTTATTAATTTTGCCTTTTTATTTAAAAAAAAAAAAAGTTAGATACTAAACTTAGGCTATCATTAAGTTATGCAGATGATAGATAATAAAATAACTTTTGGAAATGAGGATTAATAAGCAAATAATTAATAACAAACATTCTGCTATTTTGTATGATAAGATGTTTTATCAAAATCTAGATGCTGTTTTTTTCTTATTATTCTTTCTACATTTTTTTCCCTTTGTGTTCACCCATTTAGGTTAGTACAAGATCCAGTCATCATAAGTTCTATATTTTGGATCATCTTTTTTTACTTATTATGAGAATGAAATGGGATGTTTGTATAACTTATATTTCCAAACTAATATATGTACAGCATTTCTGCGCACATATGCAATTATATATTGGGTATATAAAGCCTTTAGCAATGAGAAAGCAATCATGGGATAAGCAAAAGAGATTAGGAGTCCTTAATTATGATTTTTCATGAGATATATAACGAATACTGAATCATTTTGGAATCTGATTTGGGATAGAAATTTCACTGCTAAATTATTATATGCATATTAAGTTCTACTTAAGAATCTTCTCTCTTCGCGCGAATGGACAGACTTAAATATAAGACAGCTAAAATGACCTGTTTCTTAAGTCTGGTTTAGTTAAATTGTTCATTCAACTGATACAAACTTTTAAGAAAAAATTGCATATGATTTACAAGTTTAGAATAAGGTTTAATAATTAGCTATTAAAAAATTAAATTTATTTAAAGTTTTTTATAATTTTATCAAATAATATACTATAAATTAAAACGAGTTATAATGCCAACAAGCTAATAATATTTGTTAGAATTCCAAATTTCCACGAAAACTCTCTATATAATTGTGCAAAAAAAATACTTATAATGAAAAAAAAATTGGCACATTTATTCTTATTATGAATACTATTTATCAAATTTGGTTTACTTTAAAGTATAAACTCTCAGTTATCCATCGTGAAGTCTGGCAGTTTGCGTCAGTCAATAAAATAATAAGAAATAATGATACGACTGTATCTATCGGAGCATAAACATAAATATCGTTTAGTCTCATGTGGCACAAAACTGAAACATAAGGAAGCGTTTTCAAGTAAAGAAACGATTTCGAGAATTTTAAATTGGATGCATAAGAGGGGGAGAAAACAAAGATAAAAAATACAGTTTAATTCAAAAATAAAAAGTATTGTGTTCATTGGAATCATGTAGATTTTTTTTTTTTTTTAATCAAATGTTTTATAATTAACTTTTAAAAAAAGAAAAGAAATCAACAACTAATATACTTCATTAAAATGGAAATGATATTTCTTATTTGTATAAACTCTTTAAAAGAGAAAAATATCATAATCAAATCAACAAATAATCATTTTAGTCATGTGGGACAAGAAGCATTAAGTAAAATTTAAAAAATAAAAATTGAAAATGTTTTTACTTTTTCCTGTAATTATAAAAGAATGTTTAACTTAAGATAGCTATTAAATATCAAGCAAATAAAATACAAATGAAAAAGTAAAAGCAATGAAGACTAGTGACTGGGAATGTTAGTAGTATATCAAAGGACTTTGCAGGTAGATAATAAAAGACTAGAATGCCATTGTGAATGAATTTGTTTTCTAAAAATTAAAAAAAAAAAATCGTATTGATGGCTATTCCAGTTCACTTTGCCAATGTCTGATTTTAAAATGATGAATGTTCAGATTGACAAAACGAAATAAGCATATTCTGCATATTGCAGTATTCTCAGTTAATTGTCAAGTTATGGTGACAAAGTTTTAGGTTTAGAAAATATCTGACCTTACAAACATTGGTTTTGCTTCCATCAGTAATAATAAAAGTTAAATTGCAAAATGCATTTGTAGATACAAATTGAACAAATATTACTGATCCTAAGAAAAGTTAGCAAAAAGAATCTGATTCAAACATTTTTTTAGAGTGAGTCTATTTTCTATCTTTTGCAAAGAGGATATGTATTGTGCAATAGCAATGTTAGATTTTATTAAGAAAAGAGGTTATAAAGCATTAAACAAATTTGAACTCTGTAAATGGTGATCATGTGATGTTTAGTGGTATAATTAATAAAGCTTATGTAGAAATTGTGTAGTAGCAAGTGTTCTATATGAAGGTGAGGGTTTTTGTCTGGAAAATCATGTCATAATTGGCATTGGCTTAAGGGAAGGAAGAGGTACTCAAAATAATCTGATTGTATTTGCTTTTTTAGGTTTTTTAATCATTAGAAGTTTTGAGAAGTTCTATGTATCATTTTCTCATCTTATTAGTAATACTAACAGGTTAATAATATTTGAATTATACATTTATGGGATATTCATATTTAGGATTATTTTGATAACACATATATGCAAGATCTATTATTTTGAACACAATAGTAGTAATTGATGTTCTAAGAGCATTATACAAGGACATATTCTTATTTTTACAAATATTGTTTAATGAATCTTATTTTGTTCATAAAAATTGAGAAGATTTAAGTTTAAATTTTTTTTTTTTACTGATTTTATTAATTATTCATATTATTTTTTATAAAAAAATGCTGACTGATCACCCAAAAACCAGCACAATGATTAAGTAAACAAAAAGGACAAAGTATTCTGTTGTTATTTGCCTCACTTTTTTTACAAAATGTGAGTCTAAATATTCTAGTTAAAGTTTTAAATATGTATATATTAGTAAATTCTTTGGGACATACAATACATTATCAGCATTTGCAAGTACAAAAATACTTTCTTTCTGGATATGAAAGCTGACATTACATTTAACAATAGCTAGGTGTTCCAGGAGCAAAATAATGTATTGTACAAACAGAGAATAAAATAACTGCAAGCCATAGTGGTTGTAAAATAGAAGATAAGATAATTATTGTGGTAGTATTTTTACATTGTTAATAAAGACTCATTCAAGGAATGAATTATTATCTAATAGCTGGATGTTTTATTTTGTAAATATTTGAGGTTTAACAAAGTCATAGGTATCAGTGAAGCCCAATTTGAATAATTGATCAAACATGAAAATCAGATATTGGAAATTAAAAAAGTATGTTGCTTGTGGTTATCAGGCATTTGGAATTTTATCATAAAATATCTTCATAACGATTTAATATAAATAATTACAGTGGTTATTATCTAGACATCTAGTAAGATATGATTGAACTGGCTTTATTTTTGTTGGAAACAAATATGATATGTCAAGATGATTTCATAAGTTGAGAGAATTTTATCATGTTGAATCTTTGGAATATTTGGGAAGTTCTTGAACTGAAGGAAACAATATTTTTGAATGACACAGTAATGGATGGATTAAGTATATAAAACAAAATTTTTTTAACAACTTGAAGTATCAATTAAATCATTTAGTATAAAAATTGATAAGCTATCTACATATTAGACTTGTTCTTCAGTAGATTTATGTTTGAAATGAGTCCATGATAATTCGATCACACTAATATCCTATAAAAATATATTTATAATGCATGGTAATAAATGAAATTCACAGTCAGTGCCAAATTTATTATAATTTGAAGTTTATTGAAAGATTTAAAGATTTTACTGATCATTAGTATTTGAGTATATTTATGAACCATTTTTAAAAGAAAATCATATTCATTGTTAAAATGTCGATTAATGATTTACTAATTATGGAGATGGGTGAATAATAAACAGATGTTAGTATAACATTTTTCAGGTAACAACACCCTAAAATGAATCTTGATATGTCATTAGTATTTAATGTAGGTCAATAAATGTTCTTTTACAGAGCTTACTAGCAAGCATTTGAAGAATCTTTCCAAAAGATTAATGTTCGAGTTTGATAACTTTCTGACCAACAAAATGTTCTGGTATTATTAAAGATTTTGAGATTTTCAGTAGAGAGAATAGCAGATTATGTAATAAATCAATCTTCAAATTAAACATTTGAGAATAAAAAATATAATCACTCTTAGGCTAGTTCATTAAAAAATGTATTATTGGCATACTAAAGGCCCTTAAAATAATGATTAGTCTATAAATGCATCCAAGTAATTCTGAATTATTATATTGTTTTCATTCTATTGACTGGATAAACAGCATATATAATAATATAAAAATGCAATCAAAGAAGGAAATGATTAAAGTGTTAAATAAGATTTGAGATAGTATTAAAAAAATAATTGGGAAATTATTGAATAAGTGTAAGTTTCTAGATATAACTACTTTTTTTGAAAAGATTCATATCAATGCACTATGGTGAAATTTTATCTTTGTAAGTGCTAAGGTGTCAAAGTATGTTTAGAACAAAAATGAATCAATTTGAGCATTTCCTCCCAAAATTAAGATATTTTATATTTAATGTTACAAATCCTTAATGTTAAATTTTTAAATATTTTTAGTGATTATTATTTCTTCATATTATTTCTAGTTTTGATTTTTAATAGAAATTCTATATTTATTGAATAGATGATTCCTATTTTTTTAAATAGAGATGCTGTATTTACTGAAGAGATGATTCATTATAATTGGATTTGATTTAATTTAAAATCATGAAACAAATGACAGTAATCACATATTTTTCAATACTAGACAAATAACTATAAAAATAATTTGGGTGAGAAGATATTTAATGGATGATGCAGAAATATTAATTAAAAATTTATTTTAAAGCATCTACTTAATTTTCTATTAAATCTTTAATTATACATCTTGAAAATAAAAATGAGTCACTACCATCATCTATGTCTTTGTTTTTACACAATTTTTCTTGTCAAGTTTTTCAATTGAAAAATCACCAATTTTCTAATCAATACTGCATTTTTGGTATGTATTTGTAGCCAGGTTTATAAGAAATCTACCAAAGTCATATGTTTATAGGTAGGCTATGTAGATGTTATGTGACCATATTGGAAACATTTAAAGCAATTGCTATATATTTTTTTTATGTATGACAAAAATTGGGAATAAAATTTAGGTTAATAATTTTGGATAGTTCCAAGACATATATGGAATGATGATGACCCTAAGACTATATTTGGGTGTTTAGATGCATAACAGACCCCCCTCCATACTTGACATTTGAAATCTTTATAAGTATTATTCTACTAACTGTAGAATAACTTCTAAAAAGACTTTGGAAGATTATAAAATCAATAAAGTCAATTAATTAAAATATATCATGGGATTTATTTTTCCCTAAAATAAAATACATAAATAAAATTCTTAGTTTGAGTATTCAGATAGAAAATAAAAACTATCAGTGTTTTTCATAATTAAATTTTTAATTAAGTTTTGAAAAAATGTTGCAGCTGAGATTATGACAAATAGAGCAGTTTTTAGAAGTAGTCAAATTTGTTCATTCTTTAATTTTTCCTAATTGGGATGCATTTTATTTTGGAAATAAATATTCTCATTCATTTTAAAAGTTGTAACCAAAATTCTGACATTTGACAATGATTTTTAACAATGTCAATTTGAGAACTTCCATCAATAATTGGGGTTTTAAGTAACAATTTTCTTTTTGACAGATAAATCAATGTATAAGGAAAGTTTTGATAACTTTCTATGTAATTAATGTAATTTTTTCAAGAGTATTTCTAATTACATTTGCAGAGTAGTAAATATTTTGAGTAAAAAGAAGATTTTGTTCATTTCTAATTTTAATCATTTCTAATTTGTTTCAAAATGGAAGTTAGCTTACAATTTCAGTTGAATTATCAATAGGAATATTAAAAATAGACATTTTTTGGACTAACAAGATCACAGAGTTTTTTTTAGTTTAAAAGTAGTCATTTTTTTTACTCTTGTTGGAAAATCCCATCACTTAAACAAAATGCAATATATATATAATGAGAATATAACCCAAATCTATTGGAAACAAAGAAGGTCTGAAACAAAACATAATTCAAGGTATGATGAATCTATTAGCACTCTTTGTTATATAAAAAGTATATGATATTAATTATAAGTAGATTGTGACATTGTCTTTTGTTTTGCTTTTTGTTGTGTTAAGTCTACTTTCTACAAAATAAGAGTAATTGATGCTCAATTTACCAAATTCTCAAATTTAGTATAAAAGAGTAACAAGGAAAAAC
This sequence comes from Epiperipatus broadwayi, assembly GCA_028023455.1. Taxonomy (NCBI): domain Eukaryota; kingdom Metazoa; phylum Onychophora; class Udeonychophora; order Euonychophora; family Peripatidae; genus Epiperipatus; species Epiperipatus broadwayi. The sequence continues at coordinate 8,516,892 of JAQFVV010000033.1, forward strand.
GGGATTTAAATTTAAATTATTACATTATTAATTTTTTAAAAAAAAATTATTAAAGAGTCTAAAAAAAAAGAAACATTTAAAGAATGGGAATATAGCATGATATATAACATGCTCACTACACAGACTGGATATGTGAAAAAAAACTGAATTGCTTTAATCAAGAAAAAATACATATTTTTTCAAGCTATCAACACACATTAAAATAATACTTAAAAATGAACTAATGTTCAATTTATAATTTGATTATGTTACAAAAGAACAAATTATCTCCAAAAGCTATTGAAAACGATTATAAAAAGAACAGTTTCTAGAAATCAAAGAAGTACTATATTTACATAGAAAAGACTTATGTTAATAGTTTCAAGGGAATAATTCATGTAAATTTTATTACTCAGTGACACAAAGCTCATAAGAAGAATTATTAGCTTGGTGAAGAAAAAAAAAGAAAACCAAACCTTCTAATCTATAGTAGATAATATTAATTCTAATGAATAATAAGTGCTACAAAAGAATGTGGAGGTAGGAAACTCATTAAATGTCATATATGGGACCCTCCCAGTCATATGCCTATGAATAATTTGACTTCGTAAGTTAATAACATCAGTAATGTGTTCACCATCATCAGGAGGAGACAGTATTCACTAGGATCAAGGAGAAAGTGGCAGTAAACAAAGGAACATCACCTCTTCACTGTCAACTCATAGACCATGTACCTAAAGGATGACCAGACAATAGCAAATGTATTACCAACTCCCCAGATCCAGAAAATTTCCTAATCTAGAAGAAACCAGCTACTTTATCATCTGTGTATCCATGTGCTGAAGAATAGCTAACTTCATGGACTAACAATTTCAATTATTCAAATTATATATGTATCATATAGAACCCATTTTCTTTGTGTATAACTCTGTTGTTATTTTTTATTGAAAGAATTGATCATCCAGCCCTATAATTATCAATCATAATTATGTGAGGGGGATCTATAGGTCAATTACTACAATTTCTGATTGTAATAAAATCTAGATGCTGATCCCTAAACCTACCAACTAAAGAACTGGATGAATGACTGGTGTTGAGGTGAGATTTTATCTATAAAATAGTAAATGCTCACACTAGTACAGGACAATTTTATATATTTCTTGTTATTGTTAAATAAACTTGATTATTATGTGTTATTCTGTATAACTGACTAAACTTCTTGTATGAATGGCTATTGCTATCATAAACACCAGTAATGTCCATACCCAAAGATGACAGTCTGTAAATCATGATGCATTGCCATGAATTAAGGCAGACAAGTTTAAGTCAGGGAATAGAAGGAATAGTCAGCAAGATGATCATAACAAAATAATCATAAATTATGTTGTTAGACTAAGCAAATGGTTAGAGTGTGTAGTGGATGACCATCTTATATGGGGTCAAATGTTAGGAGGATGATCCTAATATCATATTAATCAAATGAAGTATGATCTGACCTACCCAAAGGTCAAATTAATTTGTTCCAAAAGATTGTAAATCACTCGTAATGGAATAAAGCTGTTGATGATTTATTTTATTTAATTAGAATGTGTGTATTTTTCCTTATTTATCTAATTTTCCATTATCTACATGGTATCATTTATCTAACTTTCCATTATCCATGCCGTATCATTTATCTAATTTTCCATTATCCATATCTTATCATTTATCTAACTTTCCATTATCCATGCCATACCACACACATAACTTAGATATAAATATTTTTAGTTTTATATCAATGTTATGGTGATCATCACCCTAGCTTATTAGAATCGTGTTTATAACTGTAAAATTTGAACACAGAGGAGTAACAGGATATGAGGAGAACCCACAATGTTGAGGACCTAAAGGGCAACCATATGGTATTGATATGTATTAGTGTTGAATTAAGCATACTATCAAATGTGATATATTTATAACTGGTGAACTTTAGGGACTCAAATTCGTACCATTGCCTCAAAGTACAAATAAAATGAATGGTGCAAATAGCCATTTTGTTCCATTACATTATAATTAAAGAACAGTTATTGGGACTAGACACTGTTTAATTGTGTCATTAGGAATCTGGTCACATACATAATACATCTGTTCTGTCACAATATATATATATATAGAGATTGAAGCTAATGTGATTGGTTGTACATTTTAATAGAAAATATTTAATATTATAAATATTATAATCAGAACCAATATCAGATTACTTTTAGTTTTAATTTTCAACTTTTATTTTGACTTTAACAATAGTGAAAAAGTTTTTATTATTATTAATGCTTATAAACAAAACAAATTTTAAAATGTTTAAGCTAAAACTCATTATCACCAGTTACTCTCAAATGAGGATTACCATTCCAACTTCAAGAAATAACAATAATTTTAGCAATGTCTCTGCAAACCAATCCATGACATACAAATTTAATCACATATATAACACACTGTTCCATTATTCTACTTATTTAATATTTTGCATACTAGTTTTTAATTTCTTCAGGTAACTTTTATTTTTGGAAAACTTCAATATCTTGTCTCATAGCATTCTTATTAAGAAAGGTATATGTTATTGCTACCTTGTGATAAATTGTAGAGTAACAATTATAATCTCTTCATACACACAAAAAATTGTTGACACCAGTTTTTAGAATAAGACAAACAAAACTGAGTGATCGTCTTTTGAGAAAACATTATTGCAATACTCAGTGAAACCTGAATTCTGCACAAATCTATATAACTTAATGATAGTATTGGCTACAATATTTAAATGCCTATAATACTAGTTGTTCAATTAATCTTATAATGTGTGAGCATTCAAGAGATAAATTGAATGCAATACTATTTTATTTCTAAATTAAAATTTTTCTTTTACTTAGATAGAATCAATGTAGGATAACTTATAATCTACTACCCCACTAATCCATGCAGAGCATTAGGTAGACATAGATGAAAACCAGATATTGTACGATAAAATATATCATTTCAAGCATAAAAAATAGAAATAATTAAAGTAGAATAAGAAGAATTATTGAAAACACTTTCACAATTAAAAGTATTGAACTAATATTTTTAACACATAAAAAGAATTTGGCAAAGTATTTAAAATTTGTAAATCAATTCAACTACTTTTTTATGATGATTACATGCTGAAGTCAAGATTTGAATAACATTATAAAAAATCAGACAATTTAAAAAATCCAGAGTTTTGATTTTTCAAAAATAGTTTGACTTTATTTATGTTTTGAGGTTGAAAAAAGTTGAAAATGATAAATATCCTACTTACAAATAAATATGGAAATTACAACTTCAAAATAATAATGATTATACGTACAAATCAAATAATTTATTTATTGGCTTCTCATAAATTATATAATGTCAATAATTCTGCACTAACACACTTTGGTTGGAGATGCTTAATATTGGAAAATTATATGTTCAACTGCGCTGAGCACTTTTGAAGTTCCTGGACTTCATATTCATAGCTGAGTGCAGATGATAGTAATAGGAGACATCTTCTCATTACTATCTCTGCACTTACTATCATCTGCACTCAGCTATGAATATGATGTCCAGGAACTTCAAAAGTGCTCAGTGCAGTTAAACATATAATTTTACAATATTAAACTTATGTAAATAAGCATTTATTTTTATAGCGCTGTCCTTTATAAATTGTAATACATTAAAGATCAGCCTTGTGTTGGGAGTGAAAGTATTCATTTATTATTAACACTCATAAAAAGCGCATGCACAATAGCTTGAAAAGGCTGATCTTTAATATATTACAATATTAAACTTATCTAACCTAAGCATGTTAGTGCAGAATTGTTGACACTGAAATCATGAAATACAAAAGCATTAACATATAGAGCACACCATTTCACAATTTTATTTGATATTTTGTAAGATATCTTTTAACTTCTGCAACAAACTTTTATTTCTGAAAGTCTTTAATACCATGTTTAATTATAGCTTTCCATTATATTTTTAACAAATAGATATACTTTTTGATAAATTTCAGGAAGACATTTGTATGACCGACTGATACCCCCCCCCCCCTAGTACTTTAAATAAAAAATTTGTATCACTTTTATGATGAGAATTACAAAGAAGTGAGATGAATGAAACCAATTCAAAAATAGGTTTAATAAATCTGAGTCTATCAAATTTTTGAAGCAGATTCTATATCATAGAAAAAAATATATCATAAAATTATAAGTTAAATATTCATTCTTTCTAAGCTTATAGTTAAATATTTATTTTTTCTAACCAGAATATTTTAGACAAGTTTCTATATTAATAAATGAGGTACAAGAATAAACAATTGCTCTATTTTTGTTAATTATTGCCTTGTGCTAAGTTGGAGAGTATTTGAAAATATTTATTATACAGTATAATGTTATTAGACTTAATATTAAATAATTATTAAAAGGGCAAACATTTAAAAATTGCCGAAAAGAGCTTTTATATGTTATGATTTGTATTTTAAATGTTATATATAAATATATATAATATTTAAATTACAAATATATTGTCTATACTGAACACAATGTAATTTAGAAGGGATTTGAATTTAGACTTTCAAGCTCCTATAATTATATATATTTTATATATATTTAGCTCCTATAATTATCCATTCAATCTTATACAACTGATACACATCACTACATACATGTGAAAAAAACAAATGATCTCCAATATACATATTTCATGATGAACTAGCACTCACCAATTGGTCCATATCATCATCTCCCACACACATACATAATCAGTGCTAAGTTTATATTAAGATAGAAAATCTTCAACTTTAATGGACAGGCTTCAATCTTCTTCACCCTCCAACCCTTTGACCCTCCATATCATTGAGAAACTATTGATGGAATGCTCAAAGTTCTTGATGCTGCTGATATTATTGTCATACCCATGTTGATTTTAAATCACTCTGACACCTTACATATAGAACCTTAATATGTCCATTTAAATACACAGAAGAGAGATGGGCAGAATACAGGCTGAATATGTAATACTTAAATCCAAGTATATTGTGTATAGTGAACTCAATGTAATTTAGAAGGAATTTGAACTCAGACATTAAAACTCTTTATAGCTATCCAGTCCATTTTATACAACTGATACACATCACCATCTACAAGTGAAAATATAAATGATCTCCAATATATGTATTTTGTGTTGAACCAGCACTCATCAGTTGGTCCAGATCATAATCTCCCACACACATATATAATTAGTGCTCAACTTATATTAAGATAGCAAATCTTCAAACTTTAATGGATATGTTTTAATGTTCTCCACTCTCCAATTCTTCAGCCATTCATATCATTAAAAATCTAGTGATGTAATGCTCAAAGCCCTTGTTAATGCCAATATTATTATAATATAAACTAAGTACTAATAACTAAGTACTAATTATATATGTGTGTGGAAGATGATGATCTGGCCTAATGGATGAGTGCTGGGTCAGCATGAAATATGTATATTGGAGATTATTTATCTTTTTCACATGTAGGTGGTCATGTATATCAGTTGTATAAGATGGAATTGATAGCAAAGTCTGAGTTCAAATCCCTTCAAATTTTTTTTACACTGAGTTCAATATAAATAATATACCTGTATTTAAATATTACATATTCAGCCTTATTCCACTTATCTCTCTTCTGTCTACTTAAATGGACATATTAAAGTCCTATATGTGAGGGGTCGGAGTGACTTAAAGTCAGAATAGGTATGACCATAATTTGGCATCAATAAGGGCTTTGAGCATTCAATGATCAGATTTTCAATGACAAGGATTGTAAAGTTGGAGAGTGGAGAAGATTGAAGCCTGTCCATAAAAGTTTGAGTATTTGCTATATTAATCTAAATTGAGCACTGATTATATATGTGTGTGGGAAATGATGATCCAAACCAACTGATGAGTGCTGGTTCAGCATGATATATATATATATTGGATGTCATTTATCTTTTTAACATGTGTGTAGTCATATGTATCTGTTGCATAAGATGGAGTAGATAGCTGTAGGGAGCTTGAAAGTCTGACTTTAAATTTTTAAATATATATAGTTAACTATTGATAAAGTTTTAAAAAACATAGATAAAATATTATATTTGAAAATATGATAAAAAGAAAGTCATTAACAAATAGAACATAGAGTGTTTTATTCCTTAATGTTAAACCCCTCAGACATCATTTTGTTTATCTAATCTGCTATTAATATAATTAATTAATAACAATACTCAAAATAATGGACTTTCCTGAAAAATGCCTTATTAGAGTTGAAGCCAGATAACTAATTAGCACTGAAGAAGATGCATGCATATAAAAATGTGGAATATAATGATGAATAAAATTCTGCTTCTTGCAAACTGACAATAACACATCTATCAAAGAAAAAGAAAAAAGTTTTTAAAAAACACTAACACAAAATACAAGACAAAAATGTAGAGTGGTATATGATTCAATGACTCTCCTGAAAAAATGATAGACATAAAAGTAAATAAATCAATTATTTTTAGATAAAGTACCAATAACCTTTACGATGAAAAGATATGACCTACTTCATTTTAGATGTAATGAAATAAATTATGACATTTAACTGCACAACCAATAAGTAAAATAAATAAATACACTCATTTGGTCAGTGAAGACCATTACTGTATTTCAGTTAATGCACAAAAAATCTGGGCAAAAACACTGTTTCTATTGGAGAATTAAAAGATTTAGCTACTTATAATAAAAAAAGTAACTGATTTTTCTAATTTAAAGCAATTATATAAAAGTTGTGTTTAAACTAAATCCTCATGACAAAAATGTAAATAAAAATGCCTCTAAAATGTCTTTAATGGCAATGAACAGACCATAGAAAATTTAAGCAAAATAAAAATAAATGACAAAATAACTCACATAACAATAGATATTGAAATGCACTAAAATCCATCTCTAGTACTATAGCAGGATGTGGAACACATGTGCAATGTAAAATATTACATTAAGGAGTCAGACAATGGTATAACTATGCATCAAAACATATAGAATATTACTAACATAAATACATAAATTTAATTAATGATTGCTCAATACAATATCAGAATAGTGTTAATGGTAAATAAATACTGCAAGGTTTGCTACAGTAGTTGAGTACGAGGCTCTGTAGTTTAAAGGTCATAAATTACCGCTCGCTTTCACTTTCAGTACTAAAACTTCCCATGAATTCGCGAATAATATATTTGATTATTATTTTTTTACTAATGAAGAAAAATAATAATAATAAACTTTTAAAACTCTATTCTATTGCCATTTAGATTTTAAGGGTGACTGAAATACATAAAAATCTAATTTTTAAATAGTAAGTCATTTTAAAATATAAAATTTTGCTTATATGGAAACTTTCATAATTTCTTTTTATTTCCTTATTTTCATCCAAAATTTGTTACAAGCGTTTTTTTTTTTAATTGCCTATCGTTAACAAATCTGATAGAATGAAATCTTTTTCCTATGTATGAAGTTGGTAAATATTATATAAGAATAAATAAGAGTATCAAACAATGGCAAAGTCCCACCAATATTGATCAAATATCATTATTGGGTGCAGTGTCCTAGTTATCAGAATCTAACTTTGGGTTCAAATAATAATGAAGATCTGTAGAAATATAAGTGCACAACACCTTGCTTTAAAAATTGGAAAAGAGCTTTTAAAAGATTTATGAGAATAAGAAAGTTTGTTTTTTTAATGGAAGTTCTTTCAGATATATATATATAAATCTGAAGAACCATTTCTATCATTATTAAGCATCATTTTAATAAACATTTATATTGATGAATTAATACTAATTTCTTTTCCTAAAATAATTTTATATACCCAGTAAATTATCTTAGATGAACTTCAAGAAGACAGCAAAATCATTAATTTATTTGATAAAATTGTAAATAACATCCCTTCTTGTCTTTTTTTGGAGTGTGATTCAAAATATCAAAACTAAAATTAAATAACTATATAGTTGATAATAATGAAAAAAGGTAAAAACTGTTTACTTATATTGGATTTGCTAGTTTACTGAAATAAAAACATTTAATGCAGTACCGTATGCACCTTGAATTGAGCTATCACTTATAATGATGAACACTAGCTATAATATAAATCTAGGCTGACTTCTCATACGATTATTCTAAATAAATCATTCTTGCCTCTGAATTTTTATGATTTAATTATGATTTTTTCCCTGAACCATTTCACACTACAAAATGTCTGTGAGTGTACATATAAATAATTTTAATAACACAATATTCATTCACATTGTTTTAAAGACTGGAGTTAAATGTAAAACATACTTATTATATATTGGCATTTATTTTATATTTGCATTCAGCAATAGTCTTGATTTTAATATAACAAAACATAAATTAAAAGATATTTCAGTCATGATCCAATGTTTTGTAAACCTTAAGTAAAGTTTAAGAAACTACTTACTGAGAAAAATCTTTGATTGATATTTGCTTTGTGCCAACTTTGAACTTCAAAGTATAATATTTCTAAAACTAAAGCATGTCTTCAATAATTATCATTTGTGCTGTTGCACATATAGTATGCAATTAAACATGCAGTCTGATGCAGATATATCTTGAAGATTTTTGTTTTCATAAGTATTTCAGCATGAGACTTGATAATGTTTTACATAGCTTTAAGTTCATGTGTTTCTTCACATTTTTTTTATTTAATAGATTTAAAATATACTATAATAGACAAGATATGAAATTAAAGTGGATCATATAAATATATGTAAAAGTGCTTATGAATTTGTAATTATTTTTGCCAAAGCATTACTCTCAACAATAATGTTTTAAAGTTTTCTCTTTGTCTAAAAAAGAATGGAGATCAAAAATATTATATATCATTTCAATTTTTTTTTATAAAAAAAAAATCAAATATTCATATGAAAAATATTGTGTCAGGATCATGAATTACTGATGCAATGAAATAAAAGTTTGAGAAAAGATGAAGTAAAAAAAAAATATTTTTATGTAAACGTAATGCCAGGACCCAAAAACAGATCTGCAATATGGGAAAATGAAACATGTAGAAATGATAATTGAAATTTTTACAGTGCATATGGTTTTATTACAAATAGTGGAGAGATAGAGCAACCACTTGCTATACCTACTACCTGAATTCAAATCTGGGCTAAGTAAACAATAATGTTTGGTATTGGGGCTATAGTTATTCTTAGGTGAAGAATAAACCAAGAATGCCACTTAAATTTTTACAACTGTTTTTTTTTCTTCACTATTTCTCTATGAGAGAATGATGAAGACCTCTTTGCTATTTAAAGGCTGTTTTACCTTTAAAAAAAAAAATTCATAACAAACAATTATGAGTTTAAAAAATCCAAATATAATCTTTGTGTCTGGTGAATATTTTTCTCAGTTTATACTAAAATCTATAATGAGTTTACCTTTCCATCTCTAATAATTTTTTATAGAAAAACAAATATATTTTTTGTATAATCTTTTTTATATTTGTTTTGCTTGGTTTTTAATGTCTTATTATCATAATAATATTTAATCATTATCAATCTAATTTAAAAAAAGGTTTTAAATTTAGCTTTATTTTATCTATTTTACTCCATCAATAATTCTTATTTTACTCATTGATTTCATTTCCTACATTCTCTTGAGATCCACATTAAAAGTTTAGTACTCCATTATTATCATTTATTCTAGCAACATGTAATGACAATGATGTTTAAATTTGTAGTTTTATTCATATATTTCACTTATGATTTCTCTTTGTTAATACTAATCTCTCCATATGTGGAGTCTCTGTATTGCCCTTAAATTAAGTAATCAAATCTCAGACTCACAAATAAACATTAGAACATAATTATAGATTACTTAATCTTTATTTATTGTTACTTTTCCATTTTAATTCATAGTTTTATAAAATTGTTGTAAAAAATATACAGAAATAGAATCTACCTGCTGTATATTGTTATCATTAATAATCTTCTTATGTCATAAAGCATTTATATTTAATTCTTTGAAAATAGAATTGTAATCACAGAAAAAAATAGAAATCTTCCCAATATGCACCCAAGACATCATTCAATCCTAAAGTCACTTGTCATTGGTTTTCTATTTATCTAATGATAACTGTATCAATTTAAGTGATGCTTGTAAACTGAAGCTACATAATTACCATCAGATAAAACAAATAAACAATGGCAATTGACTTTGAGATAACATGATGATGAGTTTGTTTAACTGATGAGATATATTTCATGGCCAAATGCATCTTGGGAGTCACTTACATTTTTACAGGTCTATAATTTTATATTTAAAAAAACAATGTGATTACCTGTGGTGTTATTTGGAAAAATATATGATCTATTGCATAAATTAAAAGAGTGTTGTAATGTATGTAGATTTATGTTTAACCTTTAATATAAATTAAATTATGTATGTGAATATTAAGATATATATTTTAATTTTAAAAATGAATCCCATAGTTAAGTTGTTTAAAGACAGCAATTATCTCTGAATGCATACATATAAAGTGAAATAAATTGAATCAATAAAAATATTCTTTAGAATTTGAAAATACGTCAATTTTTACTGCTATGATATTCCAAAGCTTTAATTATAACAGAAAAATATCTTTTCAAGATTTATAAATTTCAATGCAAAATCGCATCTCATATTTATTAAGTATTTGTATATTTTAGCAACTACTTGTTGATATATCTCTTGTACTATAATCACTTTTAAACCTATCTTTGTTATAGTTGAATGCAACGTTTCTGTAGATGATTTATAATAATTTAGTAAATATTTTATATAGAAATAATAGAAAACTGATTAATCTGTAAATTCTAATAATTTATTTTTTAATCTTTTTAAATATCAATATTATAATTGTTTTTTTCTTTTAATCATCCTATTTACATCTGTAGCATTTAAACATCTACTATATAAATAAAAATATACTGTAAAATGATTTTAATAAAAGACCTTCTTATATATAAATTTTCTGGGTTGAATAAATAGTTCATGATACTAAATTTTATATTAGTATATATTTTTATTTAAAGAAACTTGAGTTCAAACAAACTGTAAATTAAGGACTACAATTTTTCATCAATTTACGAAAAAATCTGATGATAAATAATTATAATTTGCATAAGGTATAAACAGAGGTCATTTGATGTTTTGTTGTTTTTATACCAATCCTGGGCAAAGAATAGACATGTCTACAATTATTAAAAAATTGAAGGCCCCATAATATAGAGATATTGAATGTTTGTCAGATGTACATAGCTTTGTGATCAAATTGGTTTAAATTCAAAATATTAAGATGTTTTTACATTTTGGGCTAGTAATTTGATAGTAGAGAAAAGTAGCAAAAATGGTTGATGGAGGAAAGATGCTCTATATCCAAAAAATCTAGATGCATTCAGTTCAGATTCAAAATTCCTTATTGACAAAAGCCATAATCTAGAACTGATAAGAAGATAAGAATGCATTAAGTATTACCATCTGTCATCTATTGATTATTCAAATTTACATTAGATGGCAGAACTGGAATACAAGCAGAATTTGCTACCAAAAAGCATAAGTTGAGATCATGTGTTGTTTTATGAATTTATATTTAAAGTCAATAGCTGTTGTTAAAAATTATACTTTTCAGACATAGGAAACTTATAACAAGTGGTATGAAGTGTGTTATTGAATGATTACTACAACATTTTCACTTTTAATGTAACACATCATTAGTCTAGAAACTGAGAAATCAAGAATGCCAGATTAACAATGTTCAACAAGTATCTGCTAACTTTTTTTACTCAGAAGACTTTTTTATTTTTTATATGTTAAGCAAATAATAATAAAATAAAACCAATCTTTCATAATTGAATAATAATTTAAGGTTTATAGATAATCTACATATTTTATTATATGAATAAATAAATTAATCATTATCACTCGTAGATTTTGCCACTTAAATGCATTTTTCATCTTTTGTACTCAAAGCATGTGCAACTTGAATACTAATTTTCATTTTATACCAAGGAGATCAATGAAATAATCTTCAACAATCAATTTATTATTCCAATGTGGCTTTATATTTAGATTATTTATCATATCTGTGTATTATCTTTCCTTAAACTTTTAATAAATGGATTTGGTCTTTATTGTCTATGCTAGCCAATCAATCACTTAACTATTTTTACTCTTTTAAATATACATTTGTAAAACGTGATCTTTACTTACAGATAATACAGAAAAATATTTTTAAAAAAATCTATTGGGTATATTAAGTATATACATAGAAAAATGAACATTTCAAAAACAAACTGAAATTTTTATTTTTATAATAATTAAAGGATTCAAGTAAAGATGCATTAAAACACCTATCAAAAAGATGTGACATTTATTTAAATCAAGATAAACTTCCATTGAATTCTACAAGGTAAAATATTCCAGTAAAATATTACACTTTATATGGTAAAAGGATATAGAATAATTTTCTAGATTATGAAGAAAAAGAAATACTAATAGAGAATATTTTCCATGGCAGTGTCCTAAACCTAACCAATGATGGTAATTAAAACAGGCAAAACTCACTATATATATTGCCACACACAGCAAGCTAGAGTAATCAATGGATGCTAGAAGGCTTGTGCATAAAACCTCCATCCAATATCCCCATTAGTAGGCACTAGATGGGGATTTTATGCACAAGCCTTCTGGAATCCATTGATTACTCTAGCTTGCTGTGTGTGACAATATATATATAGTGAGTTTTGTCTGTTTTAACAACAGTTATACACAAGCATAAGAGGTGGTGGTCATGTGATGTTTATTGATAATGATGGTAATGTTAGATGTTTTTCTTTAATCTGAAAACAACACCAAGTATCTAGGCAATAGGTAGCATATTCAAGTAATACTTCATTATTATTGAAGATAGTTTGTCATTGCTTGTCACATATCTTCTTAACTCAATTTATTTTAGTCTATCTTCTTTGCTTAAAATTATAATAATAATAGAATGGTTTACTACTTGGAGTTAAGAAATCCGAACACTAAAATTGACAGAGCTGAACCATAATCCATGAACCTGGAGCTCCAGAGTTCGCTATTCTATAACTGCCTCAAACATACAGGATTTATTACGCTAATAAATGGTTGTTACTATTAATGAATGTCTGTCTTCTATTAAACGTTGAATGTTAAACAGACTTCAATTCTTTAATAATAAATTGTATACTTGTAACAATTATATGATACGTCACTTGAAATTCTATTTAAAAATATCAACTTCGTTTAGCAACGGTCAAGCAGTAATAAGATTTATTTTAATTAATTCCATTGTTATTTAATTAAGTTGCGATAAAACGTTTTACTTTCTTGTTTTCACTCAATCTTTTTTGTAAACAAATCCTGAAATGTTTATCAAATCCGAAATTTTTTTTTAACAGCTCGTCATTATTAATTTACTTGATAATAAACGAAAAATTAAACACATGAAATATTCAAAACATGTTCTTTTCCATTTAGGAATCCCGGTGCAGCAAGAAGGTCAACAATAATTAACAAGTAATTATCCTGTTTTGTAAAAATGCTAATTAGTGCATTTTTGCTGAACTTTTGTAATTTTTTTAAAAAATAATTATTATAGATATTCAATTAAATATATATAAAAGACAATAGTGTTTAGAAAAGTGAACTTGTATACAGATATAGATTTTTAAAAAAAACAACGCATCAGCTTCTGATTTAAAAACCCATTATTAATGTAAACAGAAACAATTTTAATTTCTAATGAGAATGAAATTAAAAACTTGATTACAAAGATAAAAGTGACATTAAAAAAAATGATAAAGAAGAATTGAAGCCAGTTGGTGCGTTAAAACATTTGAGAAGTTGGGGGCGTTTTGAAAGTGATAGTATACGCAGTATTAGAAAGTGTTTCAAGAGGCATAAGTTTTACAATGCAATCAACAAGAATCATTACAAAGAAATTTAGGGAGTGTCGGTGCGTGTCAAGCGCATCTGCACCCATACACTTGATTCAATGCATATGATTTTGAACATTCAAGTATAAATGTATGGATAGGTGAGTGGGATATTAATAGTTCCAGAAGTGCAGTGACACAAAATTCACCTGCCCTTCCAGACTTACACACATAAACCCAACTTCTTATGCTGAAATTATTGTTCACAAAACTGTCCAATTATACATGTCCATTTCTCCATTAGTTATTTGGAAAAAAAAATGTTGTTATATTAACAGCAATGATACACTTTCAGAACACTTCTATTCGCGTCTCATTATTATTTGGGGCCATAGCTTGAAAGAAACAAGGCAACTGCTTCAGTTGCAGTGGGAATATTGTCCTTGGATTGTCTAATTGTACAAGTCTATTTCACCATTTGAGCATTCCCAGCACTGTTATAAATGAGAAGGTGTTTGGATTGTCTAATTGTACAAGTCTATTTCACCATTAAAGCTCCCCCAGTTCTGTTATAAATGGCTTTATAGGTATATATGCTTATTTCTTGGTTTGCATGGCATACCACTTGTAGAGCAGTCACTTTCCCTTCTATCTATTCCTAATCTTTTATTAATTTGTTCAGGCTTAATTACCTTCATTTCCTAGGATTTATCATCGTGATATGTTAGTGCTTTTTGGGCTGTTATAATTTCTAATTACTAATATATCGATTTATTTATTATGTAAGGTAAGCACTACACTAGGCAAGGCATGGCCCTAGTTTGATCTGGTTCCAAGTCTGATCGGTTAGCCATGGCTGGCATGTCCTCTTGTCATGGTCCTTGGCGTCATTTAACAATTTGAAGTATAATACCTCAATATTGTAATCAATACTCTTTTCAAAAGTTACCTTATTTCGTGCCAACCAGATGACAAAGTTAACATAAGTTGCCAATCTAACACTGCCAAAGGAGCCCTTTTTAAAAGCTTTCACCATATCCACCCAGGCCCAGTCTTTATCTGTGGTCTTTTGCAATGTCAGGCAGCGTAGTTTATTCTAGGTCTCACATTCCTGAAGAATGTGGGAAATTGTTTAATCGGTTTTCTTGCACAGAGGGCATATCGGATCCATTTTATACCTCTGCTTGTGGTGGAGGAATGCAGCCGTTGGTAGGGCCTCAAGGTTAACTTTAATTATAAAGTCTACTAATTTCGCCTCCAGCTTCCAGAACTTTTTTAACTCTGCAAGCCACTTGATCCCTAGCTGAAGTCTGGTCTTAGTAATGGGACTGCTACCATTGATTAGAGCATGGGTGTCCCAATAGGAAAGCTTGCCATTGAAAAGGGAATTGGACATTGCATTTTTAGTCACGAGTGTGACCTGTTGCTGTAACCAAATGTTACCCTTTCTTGGGGGGGGGGGTCAGTGGGTTCAACCTCATTTATTGGTAGGGGGCTTTCCATTTTTGGATTATCCTGAAATAGTTTGGTTAAAATATTGTGGGCTTTCTGGATTAAGAAGGTGTTGATTGAATGGAGTCCGAGTCCATTTTGTGATTTAGGCCTTTGAAGGGAGTTGAGGCCAATTACTGCTGTTCTCATGCCCCAGCAAAGCCTCCTACATTGAGTCTCCACCTTTTTTATAAAGGTCTTAGTAGGGAAAACTGGCCAGAAAATAAGTGATTTTGGGTAGCACAGCTGCATTTAATAGTGCGACCTTCCCCAACAAGGAGAGTGGGATCTTGGTTAGGGATGTCACTGTGTTCTTAACCTTTGTGAGAATATTTTCCTCCAGCTCCCTTCTTATGACACTAGGAGGGGAGGCCAGGCTAAAGCCGAGAAACTTCTGGGGGTGTGTGTGCTCAGAATCTCCCCTGGATCTGTTTTCCAGTTCTGATCGACCACAAAGTGTTTATTTATAGTTAATTAGGAGTGTAATCAACTTATGGCTTGTAAAATATGAAATTTGAAAAAAGTGATGCAAAAATAAAGTTGAGAAGAAAAATAAAATTATTAAAACAGAGAAAGAAAATAAACTATTATTATTACAGAAACTGAAAGTAAAAAGATAAACATATTAAGGCATAAAGAAATGCTATAAGACTGCAAGATGTTAAGAATAAAAAAATAAGGTTATGTTTTAAGAAAAGTTAAACGATAACAGTGTGAAGAAAAATAAAGAATAAAAAGCTTAACAGATGAAAAAATAGTCAAATTGCTAGAAGCAATTGATGTATGTGTTAAATTATTTAATAGATTTAAAATGTAAGTACTTTCAATTTATTTCTTTTACATTGTGACATAATGGCTGTCAAAGTTACTTCATCATTATAATTTTTAAATCAAAAAATAAAATAAATCAGGACTTTTTTAATGCAAAAATCATAATCAATATTTAAGTAAACATTACAATGTTCTAGAGAAATATACAATATGACGACCTTAAATGCAAAAAATAATTAAAACTATACAAATAAAAATATTGAGAAACCATTAGAACAATAAACTAGCACTATTAATACTCGTTTCGATGAATATTTATAGAAGACTATGAAGATAGATCTTAAATAGTCCAAATGGAAGATTACTTTATAAGCATATAAAATGGATATTCTAAAGAGAATCTTTTACAAAGATTCTTAGAGACACCAAATACTACATACTCAATTTCAATATAATCACATATGGCTGCTGAAATTTGATAGCAGTAACCATTTTGTTGTTTTTTCACGTCTTATATAGATATTTGATAATTATTATGGTTATGTTTGTGCTTTTTTAAAGCAAGTATTGCTTCATGGCTGAGAAGTTTGCTGTCATTTTTTTAATGGTCATCTCTGTAATAATATGCGTGCCACTTGAATTTTCTGGTATTTTGATTCATATTTTGTTTTCTTTGCATATACCGTAACTCTGTTTAATTTTCTTTCTTGTTCCAATTATCTTAGTTTAATGAATAACTTCTTGTTAAGTGAGACATTTTATCAAACTAATACTTTTTACAGAATCTTCTACCATATATTCTTACAGAACCATAACCTGCAAGAGAAGACTGGATTATATAAAACCTAATTCAGTAATCAGACTTGATTCTAATCATAATTCTGAATAGTAATCAATCAAGATATAACTAATTGGTTGTTTCTGTACTTAAAAGTAAAATATAAATCTTATTCTATGATGGAATCCATATCATATTATAATTCATATCATATTACAATCATGTTTTTATTTACAGTTAGTGCATCATTCCTCATCTGACTAATATGAATTAACTTGTAATTCTCCCTCTCTAACTAATAATAGCTAAAAACTTCCTTATCAACAAATATCAGAAGGCTAATTGGGTTGGCTATGGACTAAATACCTAAAGAATAAATCAAGTCTTTTTGTAAATTACAAATTTTTTTAAAGGTTATTCTATCTTGGAGTTAAACTTCAAAACATTAATATGATAGTTGAATGTTTTACTGCTAGCCATTTTTTAATAATGATAATTGAGAAAAGGTGAAATAGCTGTAGTTGTAATTACATGTGAAATGTTTTTTTTTTTTTAGAAAAATTTAAACCTTATTTAAACTTTTCAAATACATTGAACTATTATTAGTAATAGCATAAAGATTAATATATAACACAATATTTTGAATGGTATCATTCTCTTTTTTTTTTCAGGTGTTGCTGACCAAAGCAATGACAATACTTTACATTCCTAAATATTGAATTTAAGACAAGATTCTAAACAATTAGCTTTTGATGGACTGATCTAATCAGTTATAGCATTGCATTAAATTCAGTATTTATAAAACTGACTTGATTAGTTTGGAAGGGGTTAAATATATATAGAGAAAAAACCAGGGAAGTAATGCACGGAGTATAGAAGGATTTTTATCTGGATTAAATATAAATAATATATTGAAGAAATTACAACAGATATATGCACCACAATTGTACATTAGGTTTACGTTTAGGTTCCTAAATGGGCTCCTTCCTACTAAGGCCCTGTTGAATAGTAGGTTCCATATGAACTTGGAATCAATATGTGTATTATGTAAAATAAAGGAAGATAGCTTGTTGCACTTATTTGAGGAGTGTAAGGCCCTCTGGCACATTAGAAATAAAGTGTATCATAAACCAGTAATAAACTTAAATAAAACAGTAAAAAGAAACTTTGTGAACTTTAATCCTCATAACACATTGGTAATAATACATACATTGAAAACAATATGGTCCATAAGATGTAATGTGATCTTTGATAATAAAAAGTACAACTGGTTAAAAAAACTAGATAAAGATTGGAGCAAATACTTTAATCAATGCCTAAGATACCTACCAAAGAAAATTATGGTCAAAATATGGTGTGGATGTATGCCGACACTATGTGGAGTGTGGGATTGATAATCTAAATCAAAATATTTATAGAAGACCTGGATATATAGTGATGTTCTCTGCATTTGCATATGGTAGTGTTTTTAAAATAGAGTGAAATAATTATTATGTATATCTGATAGTTAAACCATGTGGTTTATTTGTAAAAAGTGTATATAAAATTTGTGTTATTAATAAAGAATATACTTTAAATAAATAAATAAATCTACAGGTTCTAGTTTTGATTCTCTTTCTAAAATAGTTACTGGTTAAACAAGAAACACCTGAAGAAGACAGAAGAATAATATCATTTAAAACATGTTATTTATTAATCTGGGCATTATTATTAATAGTTCAATGCATTTGAAAAGTTTAAATAAAGTTTGATTTTTTTTGCAAAGCATTTAACAATTAATATTAGATAATGGAAATAGTACAACATATAATTAAAACTACATTATCAATATCACAAAGTTTTAAACAAATATGAAATATCATCATCACAAGTTTTTAGATAAATATGAAATAAGTACAACTTCCTCTAAAGCAGTATTTCTCAAGTTTTTTTCCATGTGGACCAATGAAAAGTTAGATAATTTTTATGTCAGTATAAAACTATACATAAATAAATTGAACTTCATTCACTATAATGTGTATTATATTTATTTATATTTTATACATCAGATTATAAACTTAAATTCAATAATTATTTATTAACTATTATATTTTAATTCATAAATTCTCCATATCTTTTTTGCAATGGCTATATTAAAGTAAATGTAATTTATAATACTAATCACTTATAAATGCACTAAATTCATGCAATTTATTTATTTACAAATTTAAACTGACAGTTTTGACTTTATAACTGTTTTCCTCAGAACTGTAAGTATATAAATATATAAAAATATTGCACTATTACACACACACACACATATATATATATACAATGAAATTGTTTATGAAAAAAATATTTAAAACATATTGTATTAATTATATTATTATATAAAGAGCTCGCAAATAAGCTCTTAACAAGCTTTGCAGAATAATTCATTCTTGAATATCCTAGCACTTCACTGAGGAAGCCAATAGCAGAAACCGGTCTGGCATAAGGAATATTCTGCAAAACTTGTTAAGACCTTATTTGCAAGCTCTTTATTTAACATTTGTAATACAAGCATGTTTAAAGTAGGTCACGTGACATCTGGCTTGATTTTTTTTGTAATTGTATTAATTATATATGCATTAATTTTTTTACAATTCTATAATTTAATGCATATTCATGTCTAAGCTATCTTTGAAATACCTGCACCAATTTGCTAATTTCAGTTTAAACTTCAATAATGAAGTATTTCTAAAAACTAAAAATATCAATTACCATATTAATATTTTTTAAAATATATTTGATCTGCTTAACTTTACATTAACTTGTATTTTATATTCCACTAATAATAATCATATTGTATGTTGAATCTATTAAGCAAAATATAAGCTTGAAATACTATATCTTTGTTTGGATGTATTTATGTCCATTTTCACTAGATCTTTTTCACAAAAGAAATTTATAACAAATGCTTCCCTACCACAAATTCCACAAGATGATATTCTTTTTTTATTTCTGTCTCCATATCCAAATTTACTCATAGCATTTTCATTCTTCAATTATTACCAAATGCTAAGAGTGTGGATAGACAAAAAAAAGTGAGGTGAAAGAGAGATAAAAGAAAAGTATATATATATTTGACTTTGGAGTAATTTTGAAAAAAGAACCATTATAGAGAAAGAAGCGTGGAAAGTAAATTTTAATAAAGTGATTTTATTAATTAATAAAAATTAATAAGAATGGATTCCATTGAAATGCTGGGGTAAAAGAATCGTGTGGATTCAATAAACCGGCCCAGTGTACAGCTATTTTGTGACCTGCCTGCCATGACGACCTTTATCTATGGAGATTTTAGCCATCTATTTCAAGCAAGTGAAGTGAATGTGTATACTGATATTATATATATGTATCAGAATGAATGAATCATATGTTCGAGATATTAGTATATACATGTATTAATATTAGAATTTTAAGCTATAACTTGTGTATTTATTTGAATTACAAGATTCTCATAACTTCTGGGTTATTATTTATAAAAGCTTACTGATAGCCATGGCCATATATCTGAAAGAAAAAAAAGATTCTTAGGGTGAATAGGAAAATTATAAAAGTGTATAAATGACATTTCTTTCTGAGATAACGTAGGCTCTCTTCTCCCAATAGACATTGTCTCCTAGACTTTGAGACTGAGCTAGTCTGGATAAGGCTCCCAATAAGGTCCACTGGAACTTTTTTTTTTGTTTTCGAGGGGTATAATTCTTATTAATTGATAAGATTGGCACTTGAGGTCAGACATGTCTGATGCTCATAAATATACCTACTCGAAGCATGGGTTAATAATCTGTTCTCATTTAAATTATTAGAATAGGATCATGGATAGACTGTTAAACTTGTGTTTGGAAAGTGAGAGTATTCATTTATAGTTAAAATCCACAAAGCACATGTGCATCAGCTTAATGGCTAATTATTAATAAACAACTTCTATTCAATTATCAGAATGAAATTGAACATTTATAACAAGTTATTTATTTATCTAGAGCTATGTTTTTAATTTGTAACAATTAAGGAATCACCTTCTACACATGTAGAGAGTGATTCCTTAATGATTATTACAAATTAAAAACACAGTGCTGTGTTTAATTTTGCATCTAATACTGACTTGCAATAAATGTACAAATTTTGCAAACATCAATTATTAAGACATAATAAATGGAATTAAAAATGATAAAGATCTTCACAGTCTCTGTTCTAAATACTTAAGATTTGCTCATACATTTATGCTTAGGTTAAAAAGTTAAGGTATATTCATCTTATCTTTTCTAAAGACTTCATCTTGTGTTTCCTGAAGTGTTTAAATCTATCCAGTGTGTGTGTAAAGGGTGATTCCTTAATGATTGTTACAGAATTTTAATCTTCCATTAAGTTGAATAAATAATATTGTCTCCACAATAGTGCTCTTTTAGTTTTGCTTATGATAAATTCCACTCCAATTGCATTTTCATATTTGTGATTTTATAGTGAAATATATGTTTACTTTATCTTTTCATTTTTTACTCTAACTTTATAAATTTCTACCATCTCTATTTAATATTAGAAGTTCTTCTTCCAATTAATGTTATCTTAAAAATTATTTATAGTTTTAGAAAGCTAAATATAAAATTGTCATAGAATGTAGTTTAAATCTAGACCAGAGGAATTTTAACACCTATGACTTCAAACACCAATAATTATCTAAAAGCTGAAGATTTACAATCTCTAGGAGGGAGGTGACAATTTTCTTTTTTGTCAAGATTGTAAATGTATAAGAGATTAAACACTTTACACACATGTGTCTATTCTTTTTACTTTCAAAAAAACTCGACAGATTTTTTAATTAAAAGCTGTCGGGCATGTGAGAATAAAATTATAAACTTTTTGTAGTATTATAGTTAGATGTAAAATAGAATAAATTTATTATACTGACTGATAGTATTGGTGCATAAACCTACATGTTTCCACTTATTATGTGAATAATCATAATGTACTAACAGCTGTAACACATGAAGAATATAAAAGTCATTTGAAATTTGACCTGCTCGATTTCTTTAAACTTTCAATGTGGCATTGAAGGATCTCTTTTCGGTTAATAGAAACTTTTTACATCCACACATACTTATATACATAAGTATGTATGTATTTGTATATATATTACAATTAATATAATAAAAGTTTAAGCCTTTTAAAACAACTTAATAATTTCCAGATATATTAGTGAAATATGTATTAAATATTATATCACAGAGGTCCAATTGAATGCTAAAGCTAATATTTTAATAAAAATCCCTAATAAATAATAAAAAAATTCATAGACTTAACTAAGTATATTTGTATTTTTATATTGGACTATTTCCATCATCTAATATGTGTGTTGAATGTCTTTAGAAAAGTTTAATTTTTAGTTAAATATTCCAAATGCATTCAACTGTTAGTAATATCACAGCAAACAGGTTAGTATATGCACCAACTGTTAGTAATATCACAGCAAACAAATGTTAATAATATCACAGCAAACAGGTTAGTATATGCACTAACTGTTATAAAGATATTGATGATTAAAAAAAAACTAATAAGATGAAAAAAAGAAATAAATAAAAACAATTATTCTATGAAGAAAATGGTGAATAGTTTTTCAAAGTGATAAAAGATTAGAAATGTATTGACATACAAAAACTACTGAGCAGATAGTAAAATGATATAAAAATATAAAATGAAATATCATTTACATAATTTACAATATACTAATTAATTTATTTTTTATTATCAAATATGCATTTTTTTTGTTTGTTCCTTTCCATCCATATATTTCTAATAATTACAAAGATTCATATATTACTCAGTTATGTAGGCAAATTTTTAGGTGTATAAGTATTTATAATGCTTATATTTTGGAAGAAAAAAAAAGTATTAAAATGTATATAATACCAACTAATAGAAATTAATGCTCAGTGGCATAATTATCTTTTTTTTTTGGTTTCTCTCATAACATACATCTTCTCTGCATGATTTAGTATCATGTTGTATGGAGTGGAAGGTTCTCAGATTGATTTCAATGCTCACTCTTTTAGTGCTGGACCGTCTTATGAATTCCCGAGCAATAGTTATTTATTTTTAACACTTTGATTAACAAAAGGAAAAAATTGTTAATACAAAATCTCATATTTAATTAAAATTTTCTAACTTAGATATCAGCAAATACAATTACATTGTCTACATCAAGAGATTTAACGATTTTATTTTTAATAAACAATATATTTAAATTGAGTAGTTTATTTTAATTCATAAAACTTCTTAAATAATGTTTAGTGACTTTAGTTTAGAAAGTGATTGATCAGTGCCTATTATAATCTTCGAACAGTCATAAATAACATTATTACAATGAAAATTTAGTTAAATGAAGACATTAATTTTTTTGATCAGATCAGCAATTAGTAAATTGCATTTTAAAATCAATTATATAATGCATATAACAGAAAATTAAGTTGCTTTATAAAATTAGTCCTATATCTTTATAGTAAATCTTTTGCTTGTTCAAGTTTAGTTGAATAAGAATTTTCAAAATTAGTGTTATTAATTAAAACAATTATAATTTATAATTATCTAATTATAAGTAATAAGAACTCACATGTTTCTTTCATTTCACTTCCATCCATATCAACTTAAACACTTTTGATATGACACACATATATATAACACTACCAACTGCAAAGTCAGATATATAGTTAAAGAAAGATGCTATCATTGTTGACCTATGTTCTTTCATTTTGTCTGCTAATTATCCACAAGATGCAAAAAAAAAAAAAAGAGAGAGAAAGAAAATAATAATTCTGAGGTTAATCTCATCTGATTCTGGAAGTGAATCCAAAAATTTCACATTTAAAATACAAACTTTTATTTTGCCTCAAACAATATTAGTGACTAGTTGTTTTTATGACTCCAATGTAAGATGTTATTTATAGTTAACGAAATAAAAATGTTGTCATAGAACCGGCCAATAATTTTTTAATAATTGATATTTATTTTGACTTACATTTGTTTATTATTTGTGAGATATATTTTAATTTAAAAAAGCAAATATTTTATATAAAAACTTATTTGCAAAGCGAGCGTGTATAGTAAGCATTGATTAACTTTTCAAAAGACATTCTTTTTATAAAAATAGAATGTGTTAATTTTTGTGTTACCATTTGAAGAAAGGGTTTATAACCTTTCAATTTTTGTTTACTTTTAATTTGAATCTTTTAGTAATCTTATTTATATTTGTAATTTTTTCTGACATTTACTTGTTTCAATTTACACAAACATACAATTTAGTTCTACATCTGTATTGTATTATTTTTTAGCTGTAAATAAACAAATCCATTTTAAAAAGTAAAAACATTTTGTCTCCTTCGCTATTATTTTTACTTATCATTTATGCCAAGTACTATGATATTTTGCAATCTGGTTTTCTTTCTAATTTTTTTTTTTTTTTGGATCTATATTAGTTATTCTAAATATCTATTCGTGATTATTTACTATAAATAAATACATAGTAGAATTAAGTTTCATACAACTACATACTAAATTTTAGAGGATTTATTTTATATAAAACAAAATCTTTTAAATGTTGTTATATAAATATTATCTCAATTTATAATTGTTCTTCATACATCAATAGGTCTCATATTGTCAGTTTTAAAAAGTATTAAAAAAATTAAAAATGCGTTCATAGGTTTTATGATCTATCGTTACTTGTGTGAGAGGTAGTGTGAATCATTACATAGTCACCTATTTGTTCTGTACATATTCAGTGTATATTTTGTGTAACCTTAACCATGCTCTTCCTTTTTATGTTAATTTATTACTGTACTATTTTTTCATAGACATTATTCCATTCTCATGTTGTTTTTGTTGATGTTGTAGTGTATATAAATTTTAAATTAAATTGTATTATAAATATACATACACATAATTTATATACATACTGTAACCAAAAGGTCCACCCAGACCATAACAGGCAAAATTAATGATATAACACAAAACTATTATGGTATAATCCAATCATGGCCAGGGCGCACTGTGAAGACCCAATGCAGCAGTACATGAAGGTACATTAAATTACCCAAAATAAATTGTGTGATTATTTAATTAATTATCATTCTCACTAATGACTGTGATTTAAAAACTACACTTCAAAACCTTAATTTACAATTTTTATAGACCTTATGGCCAATCGTGAACAAGATGGTATGATCTATAAAGCTACTAAAGATTACTCTTCCAGGATTAAATACATGATCCATTAAATCATTGCTTACCATCACATGGTGAATATAGGCCACTTAACAAGACAGTAAAAGTTATGATCAGCCTCATAACATGATTGGCTGTAGCTCAGATATACTCAGAATTTTAGTACAGAAATGCCATGTAGAGTATTTGCTTTGCAATAAAAGGTAATCATATAAACTTTAGGTTCTTTCATCATTAATTTAAATTTCTAATTAAATCAATAGCAATGAAATGGTTAGTGAACTTATTTATTAATTTAGGTCCTAATATCACAAACATCAATAGAAGTAACAAATTCTGAATTATTCTAGAATTAACAAAGCAAAGCAGGGGGGATGTAGGAGGTAAATGAGATTTTATTATACCCTGTACATCACTAATTACCCAAGAGCAAAAGCATTAAGATATTCTCTCAGAATTTGAATAAACCTTGCATGCCTTATCAATGACAATATGTGCTCTTATATATAATCTACTTAATATGGTGGATTTCTGGTTCTATGTGTGACAAATAGCAATGGTATAGTCAGGTTAGATTACAAAATTAACATTTATTTACAACTACATCAATACTAAATAAATAATTGATTAATACAATATTTAAAATAAATAAATAAATAAAGAGATAAAGTAAAATAAAAGACCATTACATATACTTGTTTCTATACATGGATAATGTACATTAGATTTAAATAAACACAATATAAGATTTTCTCACAAATGGATTTGATCTCAGTCACTTATAGAAAGAGGATGGATTTTAACACCTTACCAATAACACCTCCAATAGGTCAATACCAGAATCTATGCACCTATACCTCAGATTTATAATAATAATAGTAATAGTTGGTATTGGTAAACATGCAAAAGCTGGTCATGGGGAGATAATTAATCAAGAAAAAATTTGAATCTCAACTCAACTTGAAATATCATACAAATTGATAGATAATAAATAGAGAAATAATTTATCAAATGCCCTTTTAATAGCTGATAACTGAACACGTGGGGTCAATCTAAAAATGAGGGAAGCAATATCAATATCATAATGTATGGAGATTCTGCCCAAGCACATTTATACAACAAACAGCAATGGTATTCCTTCAGATGTATTCATCCATGCCAAGAAATTACAAAGCATTAAATGCCCTGTGGGTTTTCTAACCATCATCAGAGCAACAAGCACCATTACAGAATGTTCCACAGATTAACGACCAGTTCCAGAAATAAATATAAAAAAAATAATAAAATGGCAAATGATTATTCTGCAGATTAGACCACCAGCACAGAATAATGCCATATAGTGCCAACATTCACTTCCCTAATAAAAGAGAAATAAAATTACCCTCATCAATAAAACAGCTGATTTAAGACATAAAATGAAATAAGTACTTTAACACAGGAAGTAGCTGAGATAATGACCGATTCTGCCTAGAACATGGGTGAAATAATAAGACATAGTAAATATAATATGAGTATAGGCACAAAACCCTGGAAAGACATACCGGATTAAGCCATGTGGTGGTGATGCATGTTAGAGATTCATTAAATAATCATTAAACCTTTACGCAAGCGCTGTTCCCTAATAATTGATTCTTTTCAATCCCTATATCATGTGTTCACTCCCATGAATCTAGATTGATAAATAATTATTTTATGCACAATAGAATATATACTGTGAACTTCATACAAGTATAAGATAATATGAAAATAGAAATCAAAATAAAATACATACTCATTTAAATAACTATACTAAATTAAAATACATAATATTTTAAATATATTGACTATTCACCAATAAAATCAATTGCACATTTTCTTAATACTTAATGTACAACACATATATATATTAAATTGTTTTCAAATACAACATATAGAATCTTATGAATTTGATTGTATTCCTCTTTGTTTCCACTCATAATGAATGTTCCACAATTAATTGATTCATGCATAGGCTCTCTAAATATTCAAGATATTTTTAAAAGATAAGACATGTATAATTTTAATTAGAGTATTCCACAAAAGTTAATAAACTTTATTACTTATATTTTAAGCATTATTCCAAAGTTAAAATATTTTCATTACCTTAATTTATCTAGTGAGCATCAAAAACTAGGGATGGTTATTCGAGCAAACAATTATCCCACAATTGCTATGACAGTTATAAAATAATTTTCTGGTTAGGGGTTAGTTTCTTTCAATAACTATTATTACTACTTTAATAATAAGATAACTCGCATAGCAGAATTGTTATTTCTAACATAAGTCCAAAGTGGGATATAGCTAATTCTTTATCGTTCAAACATTGCCATACAAAAAATGTTGTTACAGCATTCCACTCTGCACATATATGATATAACTACATGTGTTAAAGTTATGAAAGTAAAATATTATATCCAAAGTAAATATAGTATTTCACTCTACACATATATGGTATAATTATATAATTAAATCATAAGAGTAAAATATAATATCCAAGATTAATATAGTCTGTAAACAATAAAATATTCCAGGTAGACTGACTTTTAAAGACTGTTACTTCCATTGAACATGGTTGATAATTCCAGTACATTTTAATTATAGACATTTTGGAAGATAATTAGCAGTTAGATTATTGGTTAGCAGGCTTGAACAGTCTTGTTTAAATTTAGCTATTCATATTGTTAATAGCACACAATAACATTGCAATTTGAATTATATAAAAAAAAAAAAAATAGTTTCTTTACTTGTCCTTAATTTTAAGGAGTAGCTATCACATTTGTTACGTTTAACAGCAGAAAATTTTCTCATAAAAAAAAAAAATCTGAACATTTTCTTTTCCCTTTTTACCCAATTACATTTTTCCTCATTTACATATTTCTGTTAAAAATGAAAGAAGAAAAAAATGCATTTTTTGTATTCTATCAACTAATTCAAAATAAATTAACTAAATCATTTTAATTAAACTAAAGCTATTCTTTAGGATTAGTTAAAGACAAAAACAAATAATGATGATGATTATTATTATTTATCTTACTAAATTTGATATAATATGCTGTTGTTTTTTTTCAGGTTAAACACAGCTTGTCCAAGTCAGTGATTGGAAAAGGGTTAAACCAAAATAGGAAAGAAAATAGTAACCAAAAAAAAAAAAAATGAAATTAAGTCACCTAGAAGAAGATAGAGAAAATTTAAATCAGTTCCACTAAGCTATATATTTTATACCAAAATATAAGGTTATAGTTTATATTTGGTATTATCTATGGATTTCAAACATTTATACAAAAAGTTGAAACTAAATGATGATGGACATTGTAGAGACAATTATATTTAAAAAGTAACTCTTACAATTAAAAAAAAATACATAGGTTCAAATATTAAAGACATCATTTATATATATAATCTTCAATCATTATTGATACACTGCAGTATGATGTTCTCTCCAAATTTAATCTAGTTTCTTTGACATATAACTAGATCATTCCAGAAAATTTTCATACATCTATCACATATCGCTTCTTTTCAGATATTTAACATTTTTTTGAAATTCAGTTTAAGATTTCAGTTATCCATCTAATATTATCTCCTTTAACAACAAATTCATCCCATTTTCAAATCTGTTTTTTAATTCTTGATGTCACAAAACTTGTTTATTCTTTCAATCATGTATTTGGCTTTTATTTCCTTTTTGTCCCTCTTCAACGTACATCTCTTTATACTTTCTTATGTGACCTGCAGTCTCTGTATTGTTTTCTATTAAGCAACAATGCAATCTAAAATCCATATATAAAAGTTATTGAACACATTTACTAAATTTTTTTCCTGTTAATAATTAAGCTTTGTTAGTAAAAGCATTGCATCAAAGTTTAATTCTATGATATCCATCAATTATGTTTTCATCTGTATTACTAATATTTGTAGTTGTTAATTTCTTTTAATTCATTATTGATAATTCTTGATTCTCTCTTTTTATGAGAATGCATTAAGCATTACTTAGAATTTTTTAGATTTTACTTTAATGTTTTTTTCCTGATAGTTCTTGTAATTTTCTGAAGCACTGAAGTATTATATATAGAAGTAACTATTTCATCTGCAAGATTTAAATGATGTAAACAATTCCATTTATTTTTATTCATTTAGCTTCCTACTTTAGTTCACAAAATATTTCCTGTAATATTGTTATAAAAAATTTTGGACAGACAGAATCCCCCTTTATATATTCTTATTAATAGTAATCTTAATGCTCTCATGCATTCTAACAGCTGTTACAATTTGATAAATATTCCTTAGAATTTAATATCTGGTCTGGTCTATATCTTGATATTCCAAAACTTTAATCATCAAGAAAAATGTTTATAGTGTTAACTGCTTCATTAAGATCTACAAATCTAAAGTATACTTGTCAACTCAGATTCATTGATATTTTCTATAACTTCTTTTAATACTTGTATGAACTCTATTGTACTAATCTATTTTAAAATTCAGCTTGTTCTTTTGATTGGTTTGATTCTTTAGTTTCTATATAAAAAATATCTCAGTAAAGATTTTATACAAAACTGATAGAAGATTGATATGTCAGAAATCTTTGATATATATTTTTTCCCTTTTCTTAACATCAACATTGCTACTGCATTCTCTCAATCATCTGATATATTTTTATCATCTAGACCAGAGGTCGCCAAAGTGGTCTATATAGACCCCCAGGGATCTATTTAACAAAAGTAGGGGTCGATCTGAGCCAGGGGGTCGAAGGAAAAACAATTCTTAATATGCAAATCACACATATTTTTCATAAAACTATTGTCACACAATGTAAAATTACTTTAATAAATGTTTAAAATCATAAAATAAATGTACAAGCACAGTACCTAATAGATAGTTTTATTTTAATTAACTAAAAATTACTTTTATGGGGGTCGATGGAGATTTTGAAAAATTATATAGGGGTTTATGATCAAAAAAGTTTGGCGACCCCTGATCTAGACATTTTGTATCTAGTTTTGCTAACATTTTCTGTATTTCTTTACCTGGTTCTTTAAAATATTAATAATTTCATCATTTTTTGAGCTTTTCTATGCTTTATAGATTTAATTGTATGTTTCACTTCCTCATCTAAATATGTGGTATACCAAAAGATATTGTTGTAATTGTAAAGTCTTTATGGCTACAAACTTTTTTGAAGATTTTCCACACTATTCTTCAAAAGATAATTGCTTGGATTATCATTATAAATAAGTTGCAAAGAACTTTGGATTTAAGATCATCAGATTGAAATACATAAATAATCATTAAAAAAGATCATTACAAAGTTATAATTTTTCATTGGATTTGCTGAAATATAACAGTTGCAATTAGATTGTATTCCAATATTAGAAAGTGTAATATTGATTACATGTTACAAATAAATGAACTGATTTTTAATAAAACTTTTTAACAGCAATTTTATCAAAAATATATTATTGAAATGGTTAACAAAATGAGTTTGATAAAATAAATGGATATTACTTAAGAATTTTAGGCTGTGAACACAACATGTAATAGCTGATTCACAAGCAGTACTTCAAAACTTTTGGAAATTTTATGAGTCATCATATGCAACAAAGTAAGGTTAAAAATTATATATACATATGAAACTAATGTTCAATGATTTTTCAAAAGTGTGAAAATAAAAACTGATAGTAATGAATTATAAAATAGTAACAACTATAAATATCTTGATTAAATTTTTATACATTTGAAATTCTAATAGAAGAAATTAATTATGAATGCTTTTGCTATAATAATCTAATATTAGTATTCTATCAATGCTTACTTGACAAATATGTGACTTTAGGAGAGAATTTCTGGCATTGCAAGTCATACAATAAAAAAAACATAGAAATATATGTGTTAAGAATAGCAAAGATAGATAAAAATTAAAACACATTTCTGAGAAAGCAAACAAATATCCACATCATTGAAACAATGAAGAGGCTTAAATTAAGCTAGTCTGAACATGTTGCTAGAAGAGATGATAATAAAGTGACAAAATTCTAAAGTAAATTACAAAAGATTACGTAGGAAAAACACAAATTAGAAAAGTTTTCCAAAGTGATGGGGGGGGGGGACTAAATTAAAGTTGAAGAGTTTGTAAATCAAGTTTGTTAGCTCTGATAATTCATGATGCATATTTTGTGAATGTGTAAGACAATAATTTTCTTCTCTTTATTTTGTAATTAGCAAATTTATTAAATGCACATTGATTATGTAAGTAATATTTACTGAGGCTATAACCTCGATAATATGCATATAAAATGCGATAGTAGGGACATCTACAGGTGTTTAATCACAAGCTTACGCTATGGGTTCCCCTCTTTTTTTCCATAGTGTAAGCTTGTGGTTAAACACCTGTAGAGGTCCCTACTATTGCATTTTATATGCATATTATCGAGGTTATAGCCTCAGTAAATATTTATCTTTATTTTATAAATTGCACTAAAAAAAACCTATTTTTTTACAATCCTAAGTCTTGACTATAGTATTCATTGATAGCTCCAGTTTATTACTAATAGTTCTGTATCTCACCAGTAGAGTTTAATGGGAAGGGATGACTGTATCCCTACAATATATTCTGGTTAAGATAATACTTATTTCTGCTACTGATTGTGTATTATTTATTTATTGTATGAATGTTTTTTTTAACTCTTGAGTTTATTATTCCTAACTTGTAGACTAAAAACATGTCAGTTTGATTAAATGAATTTACTTTTATGTGTGATCTGCCATTTAGGGATTGTAAATCATCTGTTCAGTCACCAAACAGATACTAATATTTTTTATTATTCAATGACTAGGAAGATCAAGTGATATTTGAGCACTGGAAGTGAAAGAGTTCAATTTCAATGCAGAGAGTATTGAATTCATCACTTTATCATTCCATTAATCTATTATTTTTGTGGACTGTTTTGTTATTAATTAGCTAGAAGATTATTATGAAATCCATTTGAGTTTTCATATGGGGAGAAAGAGGACAGATAAATAGCAGCCTTCCTGTCTTTTCATGCATGGGATCTAATGTATTCACCTAAGAAATTATATTTCATCTTATGATAGATAATAATACTTGAAGAAAACAAATTATGTAATTTTTATCAAGTTGTAGAACAACTTAAATAACCAGATTGATTTTTATTATTATTCCATCAATATAAACGAGAGACTTTCATTCACCAAAAAACTACTCATTTACTGAAAAATTACTGCTATTATATTGCGTGCATTTACGTATTGTAAAATTCCCAGACTATAAAAAATATTTATAAGAAGTGACATTTTTAAAATAATATTTTTTTTCGTATATATATAAATAATGATTTTTTAAAATAAAATAAAAAAATCAAACTAAAATATGTACAATATTTAATAAATTATTTTAAAGAATATTTTTTATGAAATATATATCAATAATCCAATTCGATGCGAGTATATGCTTATTGAATAACTACAATATCATTTGTCAAAATTATTTGAAATTAATAAACCTGTTTTCCTATAGACACATTATGCATACATATATATTCAAATCCACAAATTATTTTAAAGTGTAGTTTTAAAACTTAAATTGCTGGATTAAAAAATATTTTTACTTTGAATGTAAATGTTAATACCCCCCCTCCTCTTTTTACAGTTGTTGATATCAATTAGTGTCAATACTAAAACAAAGAAGCATGTAGACCTCATTTCAGTTATAGAGAGATTTTCTCTTAATTATAAGCATAAAACATTAATTTTTCCACTGTAGAAACAAATTTTATAACAATGGCATCAAGTATAGAATTAACATAGTAATAGTAATGTATGTTTACGTTTTTGTACCTCAAGGTGGATCGATATATCTAGGCAACAATTGGAATACTATGATTAAGCAATAATAGTTGATCATATTAGTTGTAGTTTTCTATAGATTACTATTCTTTAAATATAATTCATCATTTCCATCTGAAACCACAATAAGTACCTCTGGGTATGTGATTCTTTTTTTTGAGTGACTCTTCAGTTTGTCTAAGCTTTGCATATATATATAGTAGGTACAAATTACCATCCTTATTATTTTTTAATAACATCTTTATCTTTTGCTTGTACTTATTGTTAATTTTATATAACATTCTTTAATAAAATTTCTTCCTGTATCATTTTTTGTGTGTGTGTATTCGATTCGTTACTGTAAACTTTTCACATCCAAAAAATTCTCAATAACTTTTTCTGGTATATTTTTTTCCAAATGCATATAACTTTTCCTCTGAATCTTTTGTCACCAACTATATTTCACTTCTTTATAACATACTAATAAATCAGCATATATCTATTATATCTAATTTATTTTTTAACTTAATGTCTTTTCCCACCAAATCCTGTTTTTAGAACATAGACATGTGACTATTCTTAATTCTATTTTCTTTTTGCTGTGATATGTCTTGCAGGATTTAAAACAGTGGCAGTGTGGTGAACTTGAAAGCTCAAAGTCTATGAATTGCAACTCAATTCTCACAATATTCAAATTTCTATTTGAACTCCTGAGTGAACTATTTTATTTGCTAATTTTTTAATTAGTATTATTTCCCTGATATTAAAAATTTACTATATTGTTTAATTTAATTCCATCTGTTTTAACTTTTTTGAATTTCTCTTTTCCAGTTATCATTGTTGTTTTTGCCATGTTTATGTATAAATTCATATCATTTCGCTTTCATTCATTATTTTTAATATTGATTTTAGTGCTTATTCATCTTCTTTAACAATTATTGCATAATCAGTATTAAATTATTAATCTCATTGTATACACTAATATCTTTGGTTTTTTTTATTATATCTTATTCATTATTTTTTTCCTTTTTTCCAAATATAACACTGTTAAATGTGTTTGATAAAAATATTTTCTTATTGTCTTGAGTCTATATTATATATAGCTCATCATAAAGTCTATAGTTAAAAAAAGTTATTTAAAGCTAAATAATAAATTAATGAAACTTTTTAAAGAATTAAGATGTAAAGATTAGGTATGATATTTTTTTAGAACTATATTAAAAAATAACAATCTTAAAATTGAAATTAGTATGCAAACAAACAGTTTCCATTTAATAGTCATGTGATGGTCATGTAATATTTACATTCAGATGACAGAAAGTCTTCCTATTATTTTACAACAATTTCAAAGTTCAGTGTTTTCTGACTAACAGCTTCTTCAGAAAGTTGTGAAGCTTAAATTTTTTGTGAAACCATTATCTTTGATAGAGATTCCTCTTTGTTTGTATTTGCAAACCAAAAATAAAGATCACTGTAGGTCAATAACCTTTAATATACACCATAAAGACTTAGAAAAAAATAAATCACTTCTGGATAAATATTGAAATTTTGCAGTATTGAGCCTCATAAACTATTTCTCCATTACTTTGTATTAAGTATATAAGAATCTTTTCACATATAGAGAAGAAATTGTAAATATGGTATAATAATTTTGACTAATCCTGCATATATATATAATGGATAACCAGAAATTTACAGATCATTTTTAACAAAAATGTTTGAAAAAAAAATCCAGTTTAATAACAAAAAAAATAGCAACAATATCAAAGTGATTAAAGTTCATAATGTTGAATGTAAACCATTACCTATAACATATAAATATCTTACAATCTTAAAATACAAGCATTTTTATTGAAGATAAAAAGAAACAATTGTATATTATTGTTGATAATGATTTATTTTTTGATTATAGTGGTCTTTTCAAACATTATTTTAGAGTCATAAAACTTGTCAAAACTTATTTAAATTCACAAAATTTTTTATAAAATTTAAAGCATTCGTAGTAAAAATAAAAATTGCCATGATTACAAAAAAGTGTATAATTTAAAAATATTTAAAGTTGAATCTATCTATCTATCTATCTATCTATCTTATCTATCTATCTATCTATCTATCTATCTATCTATCTATCTATCTATCTATCTATCTATCTATCTATCTATCTATCTATCTATCTATCTATCTATCTATCTATCTATCTATCTATCTATCTATCTATCTATCTATCTATCTATCTATCTATCTATCTATCTATCTATCTATCTCATCTATCTATCTATCTATCTATCTATCTATCTATCTATCTGTCTATCTATCTATCTATCTATCTATCTATCTATCTGTCTATCTATCTAATCTATCTATCTATCCATCTATCTATCTATCTATCTATCTATCTATCTATCTATCTATCTATCTATCTATCTATCTATCTATCTATCTATCTATCTATCTATCTATCTATCTATCTATCTATCTATCTATCTATCTATCTATCTATCTATCTATCTATCTATCTATCTATCTATCTATCTATCTATCTATCTATCTATCTATCTATCTATCTATCTATCTATCTATCTATCTATCTATCTATCTATCTATCTATCTATCTATCTATCTATCTATCTATCTATCTATCTATCTATCTATCTACCTATTTATCTACTTATCTACTATCAGCCAACTATCTATCTATCAATTTGGCTAAATATTTCTTTGTATATAAGACTATCTATATATATATCTAATGTTTTCATGGTTATATAATATAAATAAAATAGTTTTTTGGGTGGTTTTTGATTACTTCCCAACATTTCAGTGAAATATCATCTACCTTTGTCAAGATTAAGTTTTTAAAGAAAAACTGTTAAAATCTCCAATAGGAACGAGATTCAGTGTGAAGTAAAAAATGAGATTGAGCGTGAAATAGTTAAGCATTCAGAATATGTGGATTAACAAAATGTTTAATTTCTTCAGTTTTACCATTAATTGATTTCAAGTTTATATTAGAAGAAAAAGATAAAATAAGTGGTCTCCACAAAGCTGGAATAAATTCTGCTTCATCAGCTTTATTTAAACCAGTTGGCTTTTTTAATATTTCAATAGACTCCCTCATGGTTCTCAAATCATACTTTTCCAAATTAACAAGTATTTTAGCATTATCAATTATATATGTTTATCTCTTTATTTTCTAGCTGACTATCTATGTTTTTACTTATCTATCTGCCCTTTTTTATTTGCCTGTTCATTAATCAATTTATATTTGTTTGCATATATTTGTCTGTGCTGTATTTGAAATAAGAATGTCTTTCATGAATGATCTTGAAAAAATGGGTATTAAAAAAGATTGTTTGTTTTTATGAAATATTTCTCCATGAGATTATTGTTAAAATGAATTACAGTAAAAAACACTTGTTTCACATTTACAAAAAAATTACAGTTGCATATTATATTGTATTCATTTTGTATATTGAATACATAATAATGGAAGACAGATTGTATGAAGATAATATGTAATCAAAATTGATGAAAGCAATGATATATGCTAAAGGCACCACAAATAAATGAATAGAAAAAATCTCAAGATTATTTTTGTAAAAATTAAAAACAAAAGGAAAAATAATGAAACAATATCTAAATGTTAACAAGGCAATAATCATAAGAATAGAATTAACTACAGAAATATCAATTATCTTAAAAATTCATAGTGAAGATATAAAAGTGGTTGACAATTTTTGCTTTCTTATGTAATTCTTCAATAATGAAAGATAAAGACAATCAAAAGATTTATGATAGTCTAACACTGGACAAAGATTCAGTGAAAAACTCAGAAAAGTTTTGTTTAGATGTAAGAATATATCTTGAATTATTCAAACCATGATATTTCTTGCATTAAGAAGAAATGATAGAAACAGTATTAATACTTTTAAGCAGTGATGATGATGATGATTTTTAAAAATACCTTTGGCAACAAAAAAGTAGACCTTTGATAAAAATAGACTTGAACAATAACTTAAAGTATAAATAAATAGGTGCAAATTGTTCTATTTTGGTTATATCACAGTACTATCTACTTTACTGGCATAATATATGCCAAACTTGTTGGTGGAAGAAGGCAACCAGAAATGATATCAACATTAATATCACATTAATAAATTGATGTTTGAGAAGCTTGAAAAACCAAATGGATGATAAATCTTTCTGGAGATATGTGATTTATATAATCAGCAGGGCTTAAAGTTAATTTGATGATATTTAATAATAACAGTATCTGATAATAAACATATCTACTGAATATCATTGTTATTTTCTGATGCAATGAGAAAAAATAATCAGACATGAGGATTTTAGTTTTAATTGATATTAAATTATTCAAATATAAATGTATCTTTTGACAACTTACATGCTTATTGTGCATAATGTGAAAAATCAGCAATTTTGAATATTTTATAAAAATTTAAAAAAAATTATTAAAAATTAAACAATTTATATTATACAATTAATTCTATTTAATTGTAAGTGGATCATTATATACTTTTATTATTATTGGATATTTTAATAATATATATATATATGTGAACCGATTTACAATTTTGGCTTTAGGCTTCAAATTTGAAATTATTTTCTAAATGGTTACTTGCAGCTATAATAAATTAGTCATTATTTGGAATAGAATTTACAATATTATTAAATACATTTTCTAATATTACATTTACATTTCTGGTTTTGATGATTTAACAGAATATTATTAAATCATTCTCACCACTTCTGTTTTTGTCAGACTGCAAGTAAATATGAAATGAATTTTTTATATTTCAGGTCTCAGATATATATATATTTTAACAATCGGGGAAGAAGTCTTAATGTATCGACACTACAAGGGCGCCATCTGGGCATTTGAACCTAGAAAAATTTATATAGTAGGCAGATACGTAAGTTAAGATTCAAAAAATTTTCTTATATATATTATTCTGACCGTTTGCCCAATGTCACTAGCTCATAGAGTAGCAGAGATTTAAACATTTTTATAAGTTTTAATAGATTTATATTCTCAAAATATATTAATATTTAAAACAATAAAATAAAAGAAGCCACTGCCAGTAATTAATCCACAAATAGATTTTATTAACGCACATTTAAAATTGAGGAATAAATTTATTCTTAGATTTTAACATTAATTTTTTTTAAATTTAAATTACTATTTTAAATAGACTGCACAGATGGATATTTAAATTATATTTTACTTTAGCATGTCGAGTATAAATAGGCTACATAGATTTTTTTCACTTAAAAACTTATCAAAACATTCATTCAATCTCAGACTAAAAGTTTGTAGCCAACCCAATGTCAGCTTCCAGATATATATTTGCAACCAATGCAATATGAAGATGCTAGCATAAAACCATGCCAACAGGAATGTGCATCTGACAGCGTAATATTAATTGAAGGAAATGATCCGTGTCCAGAACAGGAAAGTGCATCTGTCTGACTAAGGAATCATGTATATAATTTTTTTTAAAGAGTGCTACATATGGGGGGGGGGAGCGGTCTTTCTGCCGAATTATAAATCCCTGTCCATAGAGCTAGAAGGGATTAATGGCACAGGAAATATGTCTGCGACCATTTCAATGATATGACTGCCTTTTTGGGGTAATGCATTCAGTTGGGCATGTTGCCCTGTATGCTAAACATGCTTCACATTACATTAATATAAACACCCATATATCCCTCCACAAGCTTTGTCCTAACTATGAAACAAATTGCCTGAAATTAACCCCTTAAAATAAACATAAACTAATTTAAACACAGTTATTAATTTTTATCCATGCAGCTATCCATACCCAACTTTATATTTAATACATTTTAGTTGAAACATAACACACACACACACAAAAAGGAAATGGAAATGATTGCTTAAACATCTGCATAAAAAATATTAATAATTGAATTTGCATTCTTTAATTCAGATAAGAGTTTTTATTTTCAGCTATTAATTCATTGCAATTTTAGAAAAGTTCTTATTAGATAGACACAAGAGTTTGTACTTTACGGATTCAGTAGATTTAGAAGTCCATCTTCATGATCACTTTCGTAGATTTTGTTCTTCTTTGAAATGAAACAGCCACTTGCCATTCATTTGATCAGGAACTGTCATCCAGAGTCCTCAGCTGGTTGTCCGGAAAATTAAATTTATTGCAGACTTCCACATCGTGAAAATCTGCAATATAGCTAGTTATAATGATATAGTCATAGTCAGCTCTCAGATAACAATTATAATAATAATTTGGCTTTTATATTTTTCTTAGCCTCTTATCATCAAATTTTGGGATTCAATGAGCCAGCCGTCACTAATCCTTTCGTGTTTCAGTTATCGTCCGTGCTATCATTTTTGTGCTTGCATTGGTCATTTAATTTCTTTGTATTCTCTTACCATTTAATTTATTTTAAGTGCCTCAAGGGCTAGTTTGCTTTCAAACAATCATTTCCATTTTCTAAGATTATAGAAATCAACATTATTTCTATTTTTAAAATATTAGTCTTTATATTTTTACTTTTTTTACAAAAAAATACTTTCAAATACTTTTTCTTAAAATAGTTTGTTTTCCATCTGTGCAACAATATATATATATATTAAACAACTTAAAGTTTTTTTCTTTTTAATAAATCAATTTTTATTTACGATTTTTTTATTTTCATTTTAAAATAATGTAACGGGATATTATATTCCGTTACAATATATATTGAAATACATGTATAATGTATATACTTAACCTAGATATGTATCACTTATATTGGATAGAGTGGATGACAGTAGAAAGTTTGAAAGTCTGGGTTCAAATCCTCTTTAATTATATATATATAATATTCAAATTTGCAAATGTTTATTCATCTGCATAATGAAGTAACTTCTTTTTTTCATATAACATAATGCTAACTGCACTTTCAGTGAAGTTTACCATAATCCTATATATTAAATGTAAATAATAAGGAAATACAGCTGATATGATGCCAAATCATCTTCTATACAAAAATGAATAATTTTCCACAAAAACATCATTATTTTTGCTGAGCATTAGAAAATGAGCAAAAATCAGCATTAGAAGTAAACAACATAAGCTACATATAAATGATTATAAATGATAAACATAAAAACTCTAAATAACATTCATAAAGAGTTAACAACCATCTTTTGTAGATGGTTTAAAAGACAAAAATGCAAAATTTTAAATTAATCATCATCCAGATGAATGTATTGTAAAGACAATCATCAATATTTAATCTGGATTTACATGTAAATATTAAAAAAATAATTATAAAAGTAATAAATACTGAGTTCACTGTATCATTGCAGTTTATTATTAATACTTGGCCATCAATAAACTAATGCCCATTCTAAAATACATAAATAAAATGAAGTATGTAAAGTTAAAAGTGATTTTTATGTCCTTAACACCATATACGTAATTGTACAGAGAAATATCTGGACTGTCAAACACATACACTCACACATACATATTGCAAATATTATTTTGTACAAGGTAGTTTTAGGATCATATGAATCCTAGAAACTGTGAACTAAAGAAATATATACAGTTAATTCATTCTATTATTAAATAATTCCACTGAATTAATGCATACAATTCTTGAAAACTCCATAATATTATGCTGCTTAGCAAGTATCATTTTAAAACTAAAACTGAGATAAATCTAGCATCAAATTTCAATGAATTTATGTCTTCTGATGTCATCATTACTACAAATTATTTTAATTCTACTAAACAAACACTTTATTTTTTAAAAACAACTCTAATATCAATCTCCTGTCCATACACATGACTAACCCAAAAATTATTGTATTATTCCATGGTCAATTGATTTTATTTTTATAAAAAATATTGGTTTTCATCAAGATAAAGATTTTAATCCTCCCCCCTTTTTTTAAAAAATTCTATATTAATTGATAAACAACTTTAAATTTGTCAGAGATAAAGATGATAATCTCTTCTTGTTTTTTATTTTTTGAATAATAAAATATTCTATTTCTATTCCAGATCTTAATTCCTTTTTGTTTCTGTTTTTTTTTTTCAAAAATATTATTAAAAAATAAATTAGGAAGAAAAAATATTATTCCTTTTTTCCCTTTTACAATTATCCTAATAAAAATTACACATTTACATTATTGTTAAAAATGACTTAAATTTTGTCACATGATCATTCATCATCATCATCATCATCAACCATTATCAATCCACTGCAGGATGAAGGTCTCTCCAAGTTTAATCCATCTTCTCCGATCTTTAGCTTCTCTTCTCCACAACACCCCTGCACATTTTCTTATTTCATCCATCCATCTCACATGTGGTCTCTTTCTGGGTCTTTTACAATCTCTTGGAATCCAGTTTAAAATTTTAATTGTCCATATATTATCATCTCTTCTAGCAATATGTCCAGCCCAACTCCATTTCAATCTTTTAATTTTTTCAATAAGGTCAGTAACACCTGTTTGTTGTCTTACCCATACATTGTGTTTTTGATCTCTTCTTGTTACTCCCAACATACATCTCTCCATACTCCTTTGAGTGGTCTGAAATCTCTGTATTTCTCTTCTATTAAGTG
The DNA here is from genome assembly GCA_028023455.1 of Epiperipatus broadwayi. Taxonomy (NCBI): domain Eukaryota; kingdom Metazoa; phylum Onychophora; class Udeonychophora; order Euonychophora; family Peripatidae; genus Epiperipatus; species Epiperipatus broadwayi. Next base: position 8,558,617 of record JAQFVV010000033.1, read on the forward strand.
TCCAAGTCTCAGATCCATAAGTAAGAACTGGTAAACACATTTGTTAAAAACCATCCTTTTCAAACACATAGGCATATTTCCTTTTAGTATCAAGTTATTTCTACCAAAAGCACTCCAACCAAGTTTAATTCTATGATTAATTTCCTCCATTATGTTTCCATCTGTATTAATAATCTAACCAAGGTATTTGTAACTGTTAACTTCTTCTAATTCTTCATAATCAATCTTTATTTTCATATTTTGAGCAAATCGATTAAACATTACTTTAGACTTTTTAACATTTATCTTTAGTCCTACTTTTCTACTTTCATCTTTTAACTCCTGCAACATTTCCTGCAGCTCTGAAGCATTATTTGCAATAACAACTACATCATCTGCAAAATCTAAATGACTTAAATACTCTCCATTTACTTACACTCCTTTAGTTTCCCATTTTAATCCACAAAATACTTCTTGCAGCACTGCTGTAAAGAGTTTTGGAGATATGGAATTACCTTGTCTTACACCTTTCTCAATGTTGATTTTTCCACTATCATTATGTAATCTAATTGTTGCTGTTGCATTTTTATAAATATTCTTTAAAATATGACAATATCCTGGATCTATACCTTGATGATCCAATGCTTTAATCACTGAAGAAATGTGTATAGAATCAAATGCCTTTTCATAATCTATAAATCCAAAACATAAAGACAACTCATATTTGTTTGTCCTTTCTATGACTTCTCTCAATACCTGGATATGATCTATTGTACTAAAACCACTTTTAAATCCAGCTTGTTCTCTTGGTTGGTGGAAATCCAAAGTTCTCTGTAGACGAGTTGTAATTATCTTGGTAAAAATTTTATATAAAACTGATAAAAGGCTGATAGGTCTGTAATTTCTAATATCTTCTTTATCACCTTTTTAAAATATTAATATTATTACTGCATTCTTCCAATCTTCCGGTACATCTTTATCATTTAGACATTTGGTATATAACTTTGCTAAAATTGTTTCTATTTCTTCACCTGCTTCTTTTAATATATTAATTATAATTCCATCATTTCCTGGAGCCTTTCCTTTCTTTATACACTTAATTGCATGTCTCACTTCTTCATTTAAGATTCTGAGCAATTCAGAAGATGTAATAGATATAGGAGGTACTTGTTCTTTATTACTATATAATTCTTGATAAAAATCTTCTATCAATTTCATGATGTCATCTCTCTTTTTAGTAATAATTCCATCTTTTTTTCTTATTGCAGATATAAATTTCCTACCAATACCAAAATGTTGTTTAACATTTTTGAGACTTTTATTTTCTTCTACAGCTTTCCTTGCTATTTCACAGTTATACTTTCATATATCATTTTCAACTCTTTTCCATACCATTTTACAAAATTCGAGATATTCAATTCTTTTTAATACATCATTTTTGTATATCTTCATATTCCTTCTTTTCTTCATAAATTCTCTAGTCTCAGTAGAAATTTTATTAGTCAATTGCTGCTTTTTTCTACCAGCTATGTTTGTTGCAGTTTTTAAAAGTGTATCAGTTATTTTCATATTAATTTCATTCAAATCTGAATCATGTTCAAAATCTCCTAACACTTGAAACCTATTTGTAAGTTCTAATTTAAATTCATTACAATGTTTCTGAAGATTAGGAATATCAACTGTAAATATTGTTTTTCTTAATAATTTTTGTCTCTCTAGTTTTGCATTAACACGTAACTTACACCTCACTAATCGATGATCACTTCCTGTGTTAAATTTATTAAGAACATTACAATCTTGAAATATGTATTTTCTGTTAGTCAAAATATAATCCAATTCTGCTATACCTTCATTTGGATGCTTCCATGTCCATTTCCTTTTAACATTTTTCTCAAAAAATGAATTCATAATATAAAGGTTTTTTTTTCCTGCAAACTCCACAAGTCTATGTCCTCTCTCATTTCTATTACCATAACCAAAATTACCTACAGCAATTTCGTCTTTCATTTGTCTACCAATCATTACATATTTATAAATCTTTTAATAAGTTTAAGTATCTATATTCCTATTTAACAACTAGGTTATTCTGCTAACATGAGAAGAAATAATTCTTTTCAATATATATATATATAATCATGAATAAAACAAGTCATATATAGTGTGATATTACTTTTATGAACTTGTATTTACATTTGTGTAATGTAGGGAGCATACCAATAACTCAAACAAGATCTTAACTGATAAGTGTAATAAAAGAAAATATTTAAAATCTCTATTTAGAACCCTCTTATCCCCAGACTAATTGGTTATAAGCTTATGATTCACCTCAATAAGGAACTAAAACATTCAAACACTAGATCTAAAATATCAACTCAAAACTCAGTACTTATTTAATATATAATATTTAAGTAGAAACTCTTAACTTTTCAGACATGAAAATGTCTTTAACTCTAGCTATCTAACTTAAATAGCTATGTGGGATTGAAATAAATTTAGCTCTATCATACATTAATAGCCTTAGCATTGCCATGGCCTAAAGGTAAAATTATAATAATGAATAAAGCAAGTCATATATAGCATGACATTGTTTTTATGAGCTTGTATTTACAAATATGTAATATAGGGAGCACTTTCTTGAGCTATTGGTACTAAGTGGTGGGTTAGTGTCTGAATGTTTTAGCTTCTCACTGAAGTGTCATAAACTCGAAATCAATTAGTCTGGCAATAACAATGTTCTAGAAGAGAAATTTTAAATATTTTCTCTTATTGCACTTATCAATTAAGAGCTTGTTTAGGCTTTTGGTATGCTCCCTATATTATATATATATATAAAGAGAGAGAAATATTATATATATATATAAAGAGAGAGAAATAGTCATTATAACAAATATAAAAAAGGTTATTTTTATATTTAGTGTGTAGTTGATTTTACCATTGTCTAAAATACTTGTGGGATTGGTTATCTCTGTATGTATCTAAGGCTGTAAATATAAATGGCCATTGTATATTTTCTTAGAAATTCAATAGTTATTAAAAGTGATTAAACAGTGTTCAATTAAGTTGACAAAATTAGAAATTGCACATATATAGATCATTTATCTTCTTCATATGTTTTTGATTATATGTTTCAGTAATGTGTAATAGAAATTTAAAAAAAAGTTAAATAAATATGATATAATATTAAGCTTAAGTATCTCTTTAAAAATTAGGTATATGAAGTTAAATTGTTACATGTACTATATGGATTATTTGAAAAATTATGTTTCTAATGTATCTGTAGTGTGAGAGTGGATTTGACTTCTGGGCTGATGAATGGTTGTAATAGGATTGAGCTAAGATGAAAGATGCATTGAGATAAGAATATAATTTGATAATATATAAATATATTATCACTCTTAAACTGATTTAAATAAATCAGCCAAAATATTTATTTATAATATTACTTACAAATTATGACATCACATTTATTATGGCTCAACTCACTATCAAAGAATGAATTTACTCAGATTCAGAATCCATAGCAATTAACTAATGAATGAATGGACAAATGAATTAAGGAAATGAACTTAATTATAAAATGGCACTCTTTTTGGAGATGAGTCAACAACAAATAAATGAACAGAATAAGAGGATGTACATTTCACACAATATTGTTAAATCATCGAAGCAAGATCATGTTGAACCAGAAGCTGCTAGAATTTAAACCTAATACATAGCTGGAAGTGTTAGGTATTATATCAGTTGTTATTGTAATAAATGTAAATACAATTTCTATATGAGTTGAATAAATATTTAACCATACTTGTGTGAATCTGTATTTTTTTTTATATATTTTTATAAACACAACAGTTTTAAAATATGCAGACAATTTTTCAGCATAATTGTTTTTAGTAATCAACACCCTTCATTATCTATCTATGAGAATATTTACAATACCAAATTAATGTAGAAAACTCTTACCTTATAATAATAAACTATAGGCTATGCTTGTAAGCAGTCAATGAATGGTGTTAATTTCTAGAAATGATTGTACCATTCTCCCTGATAATTAGGTATTGATGTAATTTATGTCATTTAGAGACAAATATATTGTTTTGTTTAATCGATTTGATTAGGATTAATTAAATATATTATTTTTTGTTTAATATTTTATATATTTGGTTTATAAATATATATTCAATTGTTTCTATTATTTTATTTCAAACATACCCTAATTATGGATGTTTGTAAAAACTAATAAATAGCTGTCAATATGAATTTTGATTAGAACATACTACTCTAGTTAAGCTTGGCCATCCAAATTCTTTACAATGTTCATATACAACAACTATATATTTGTATATGTGAATTTATAATATCCTTTTCAATAACAAGGTTTATTTTAAGCAACAAACTTTCAAAATAAATTGATTTCTAATAAGATTTAAATATGTCTATCAATTTTTATAAATAACACTCGAGTCTGTTAGTAAGATATGTTTTAATCATAATTGTTGATAACTGTGTTTGAAGTAAAATACAGTGGGAGAAATAATTTATAAAGATATAAGATCGTGTACATTAGCGTCGTCAGGTGATTGGCTAAAATCAAACCAATTTTTACACAGGTGTATAAATATTGGTAGATATATTTGATTTTTAATAGAGTTTAATGTTTATATTTAGTAAAAGATAATTTCTGACCAAAAAAATTGGCTTAAAAGCTTCAGTGTATTTATTTGAAAAATTGTTAATCTGAAAAAGCTTGGTTGTTTATAAATCAAGTTTATATTTATATAGGGTTTTGCTTAGAATTTTAGAATCTGATATTCAAAATTTGACGCTATTCCATCAGTATGTGAAAATTAGTTATTATAGAAAATAATATAACAGCCATGTTTATTATTTACAACTGCAAAAAGCTTAATAACTGAAAAATTGAATATTAAATTTGTAGCCCACTACTAATATTAATAATAAAGTCAAAGATTTAGACACTATTTTTTATATTTTATTTTTTTATTATTCGTCATCATATATTCCAGACTATTGTGACATAATACAACAGTTTAAAAATTACTCTTGATTCACTCAAGTGGAATTAATGCAGAAAATGCTATAAATAAATAAAAAATGCTAGTATAATATGTACCTAATTACTCTTCAAGTTCGAAAATATCACCATTAAAATTGCAAAAAGAATTACTTGAACTTGCTTTTTTTTTTTAAAAAAAAACCATTACATTTATAAACCGAAGTAATAATTTTAATTTTAAACTGTTTTTTTTTTCCTCATGTGTCATACAGCCTAATATCTAAGAATTCCTGTTATTTATAGTCATAAGCATATTATTAATCACTGAGATACTATTTTATTAATATATTTGTAAAGTTGTAGACTCACGAGCTAGAAATACGAAAAAAAATATATAAGTATCCATAAGGAATATATTTGTTTTAATAACATTGCAATGGTCAACATTTTAAAATTCTGCATTAATCAACTTTTTAATTAATGTGATTATTTAATTATTTTATATAGTTTAGTGCAATAATAGAATGATAGATTTATGAGCTGAAGTCTCAGGATCAGCTCAACTCTGTCATTTTTACTTCTCAGATGTCACGACCCTTTAAGAAAATACAATTCAATTTTTTTTTAAATTTAATTTTAAAAAGTATTATTTTCATTTAATTTTAATATATAAAAGAAATTATTTTTTAAAGACAATTCAACAAAATAAATGTGTTAGAATACAAATTTTTAGATCATAGTTTAAACAAAGAAATTTAACACAAATTACAATTTTTTAATATAGTGAGATGAAAGAAAGTCATTTTTAATAGTCCATATTTACATAAATTATTAAGGACAAAATTCAAAGGAAGACAGTATTTCTTAGTTGAAATTAATGAACAATAACTATGAAAAAAAGGACTGTTATAATCAAATAGAGTAGTGCGCACACATATAAATTTATAATAAAATTATAGTTCAGCATTTCCACCAATATTGTAAGAAATACAATTTTCTTCTTTTTTCTCCTTTCTTTATGTATTAATTTCTATATTTACATATGATACCATTTTCAACTTTTTTATATGCTTAACAATACTATTTTTTACACCAAAACATTATTCTTACAGTTTCGACTATCCCGCAGTCATCATCAGAGAGATCTCTAATGATGACTACAGAACAGTCAAAATTGTAAGAGTAAAGTTTTGGCATAAAAAGTAGTATTGTTAAGTTTATAAGAAAGTTGGAAATGGTAATTTTGTAAGAAAATAATATGCAAAACAAGTTAGTATACATTAATTTGATTTCAGTAATCACAATAATAAGCTGCATTATAAAACCACATGAAATGATAAGTGAATACACCAGAGTAACATTACTGCTTTGCTTGGGTCCAGAATTAATCATTTGTAAAATCTTCAGATCCAGAAAAATTTCCATATAATTTAATGATCAACAAGTTAGCTAACTATTTTAGTCCTGATTTATTATGTTATATTTCCCATCTTCATTTTGCACTAGATGGCACAATTATATGGAAAGCATTGCCACTATTTTAGCAGCTTGTGTAAGGATAAGAGATGGTGGTCATATTATGTTTTAATGGTTTAATATTAATCCTTGCTGAAGGGTGTTGGAGACCATGGGTATAAGAAAACCAAAATCATCAAACTGCATAGATACTGAACTGTGTCAAATCATATGGCTATACAAGCAAATTGGCTTAGATTGAAAATATTGAGTTTTCAGTTTGATCTCATTACTTTATAGTTGACTAAATTCATAAAACATGGTTTCTGTAGAGATGCATTAAATCCTAAAGTCTAAATGCATTACTCTCATATTCAAAGCTCCTCATTGATGATAGCCATAAACTAAAAGCTAGCCTGAATATATTGGATGAGTAGGCACTGAATATGTATTTAAATGCATTAATCTTCTGGCATCTATTGACTACAATAGCTTGCATTTGATGTAGTCATGGATATTGTAATAGCTTGAGCAAAGATAAAAAAAAATAGATATCATGTAATGAATTAATTGCTTTATCATCTAATCTATCTTAAATAAAAGTAGTTTTGAACCCACATTAATTGTAGCAGGCATATTTTGAGTTTTTATAGTATAAAAAGTATGGATTAGGAAAAAAATTAACATAAGTGTAGATACTACTTCAATCACCTCTGCAAGTCCTAGACTCTAAAAAAGAATTACCAATAAAAAAATTTGAAGGAACTAGAAGTGACCAATAATTTGCACAGTAGAAATTATAGCACCCATTATTGAATCCTTCCAGCAGTGTAGAATCCAAAACAATATTCTAATATTATCTCCTTTGATTAAAAAAAGACCATTAGTTTTCTCAATAGAGAGTGAAGTATATCATGTCTGTTTTTTCTAATTATATATATAAGATTAGATATCACCAGCATGGTTTCATGTTAATTAAATGTAGAAAAAAAATAATGCTTTTGGAAAGTAAAATGAATGAAAAAGATAAAAAATTTACTTCAATTAGGTTTAAGATTTTTCTTTTATATAATTGCTCCATAACAAATTCAGTTTGTTATTTTCTACTGATGGATAAATGAAAATTTAGTTAATCTTAGCTAGAGGATTAAATAGGAATAAAAAAGATTGCCAATGTGGCAATTTGCAAACCTGAAATAGCTTCTCTTTTATTGTTCTTTTTTGAAAAGTTGTTAAAAGGAAGAGGCCTTTAATGTACAATGGGATATATCACATCTATTTATTTTATCTCTCCCTCTACATATTAATTATATCAAATAAACTTTAAACAATCCCTCATTATATACATTAAAGAACTAAATACATTCAATATAACATATTTAGTTTTTTCTGCCAAAAATTTAATGATAAAAATTGATCTTAATGTTTCATGTGATATATAAAAATAAAAAACCTACTGCTGATTTTAATAATTTATGGATAATTAATAATAATATTTACTAAGACAATAAACCTCAAATCATGTGCATGTAAGCTTGTGGTTAAGACCTGTAGAGGTCCCTATCTTCGCATTTTCAAGCGCACTTGATTTGAGGTTATTGCCTTAGTAAATATTACTTAGGTAATCAATGTGCGTTAAATAAATTTATAATTAGTAATAAAAAAGGACATCAAACAACTTTAAATGAGTAATAATCATTTACTATATATAATTCTATACAAATGTGATTGTTAAGCACAGAAAAAGTTTGCATAGTATATTAGTCAATGTATCCATCTATCACAGATATGTCCTGGATTCACCTATCTAACTAGTATCCAGATATTATTAGCTGAAGGATAAAGACTAATATGAGTTGATCGCATAAATGTGTTCTATCTGACGATAATGCAAAATGTGGGTTAATACAATGTAGCCATTATCTTTGAGACTTAATATTCATCTTTATTCTTACCGTAATTCAAAAGATTACGAAAATTAGAACAATTTTAAAGATGTCAAAAAGAATTTTATTCTTATAGATGTGAATGAAGTGATTTAAGTTTGCTAAGAAAAAAAAAAACATTAGTGTTTTTATTTTATTTCTAATTAATAAATAAAAAAATCAGACTTTTTAATATAAAAAATATATTTTTCTTTATATTTTAATTTTTATTATATTAATCCGACTATAAATTTCTTTCATTGGCACTTCCATTGAGGTTTTTTTTTTAAAAAATGTAGGGTATTCTTTTTTCCTCTTATCATTTTATTTTTCAAGTTCAATTTTGTGTTTTAATATTTTGTTGAAGAATAAATTATAGGAGAGGAATTGTTTCCTTTTGTAAAATTTATGAATTTTTTAAGAAGGTACTTACGTATTAATCGGCCGATGAGATTTCATATATGTTATATTAGTCATAGATGGTAAGAAAAAACAATATTTTGTACATGGATAAAATTATGCACTTATATTATAATGCTATCATAAACAAATGTATAAATAAAAATCGAATTAAACACATTTATAACCTTCTAAATACGAAAACAATTATTTTTTTAAAGTAAATATTAGATAATAAACCAACATTTTGATTAACAACTTTCTCCTGATCGGGATATTATCTAATATTCACTTAAAATTGTTTTCGTTTTTAGAAAATTGTAAATATGTTTAATTCGGTTTTTATTTACACTTTTGTTTATGCCAGCATTTTTTATCACTATCGGATTAATTACGGAAGTACCTTTAAAAATTCCGTTAAAAAAAAAAGCAACAACCACAGTAGTATTGAGCCAAAAGTACAAAAATAGTTTTAGAATTATAAAAATATCTCAAAATGTGTTTTTAAATGAAATATGTTGTGGGCACTCTTAAATCTATGAATCCTTGGGCTGATATTTAGCCTAAGACTAAAGCCAGCCCTACACAAAGTATTTTTGGTGCATAATAGGAAAATTATCAATCATCTTATAAAATCGTTATTTAATCAGTGAACGTATCCTCCTGAAAGTTGCAAAAAATTCCTGTTATGCTGAAAATATTTTTTGCTTATTTTACTTGTTCTCATTTGCTATATGTTGATTTTCTTTTGACCTTTTAAAAATTAACTTGTTTTATAATTATTTATTCATTTATTTTTATTTAAAAAATTATAACAGTAAATGTTAAAACATGACTTATGACCCAAAAGCACATCTAAATTTTTTTACAACAAACAAAACAAAGTAACAATAAAAAAAGGTAACATAAATATCGCTCAAAGTCACATGTGTATAGAAGTTGGGATGGTTTTTAAAATGTAGAATAAATAATTGACTATCCAGAAACTGAACACAGGATCATACCTAGAGTCCAAGACACTATTAAAGTGAAAATTCTTATCAAAATAAAATTCATACCACATACATATGTATAAACATTATTATACAAATGATACATTTCATGAAGGTTATGCTGATTCTCTTTAAAAGCAACTTACTATTTTCTCCATTATTCTTAGTTGCAGTGTATTGTGTACTTATTAGCTAATATATTTCCTTTTTATAAGTAATATATTAAAATGCATGTTCTAAATAAAGAAGGAAATTATTTTAAATATAACTTGTTGCAATAATATAAATCGATAAATTCAACTTTAAAATGATAACGCATCATATAATTATAAAATAGTTGGCTTATTATCTTTATTATGGCATCTGTTTATCTTATTTAATTCACATGATTAGCGAATTTTTTTTTTTTATCATATCATCTATAAAGTTTTTCTCATAATATTTACAATAATTGCATTTAGTCATAAAAAATAAATAATCATTTGATAAAATGTTAACTTTTTTTAAAAAAAAAAAAAAAACTTTATTAATGGTAATCACATGACAAATAAGCTTATATACTTTAATAAGCTTAACATAACAAATAAGATATCAACAACCATTAGCGAGTGCCATTGGAAAAGTCATTTAAATTTTTTAATTTATTTAAAACGTGAAAAAAAAAAGTTTAAGGCCTGGGGGACAACATTTTAAGTGGGCACTTAGATATTGTGTAAGTTTTACTACAAGGATTAAATAATATTAAAAATGAATCATTTCCAACTTATATAGAACTGATTGTGCATGGAAAATGTAACAATCCAACAGATATGAAAGATAAATTTGATGAATACAAAGTTAAAATTGTCATTGTTGATAATTTCTTTATATTGCATAAACACAACACAAATAGATATTTGTAATAACAATAGAAAAGTTTATAGACCATAATACAAATTATATAATATGCAGCAACTCGTCTGCTATTTCACTCATTTGCAAAACAAAAAACATTAAATAAAAAATTAAGTATATTGGTATTATTTCTGCTATGATGTATTACTCCTGTGACTTTTGTGTTCGTTTATAATGTCATGGTATCCAAGATTCCTGGCATGACTAATCAATGTCAAATATATATATATATGTACATTACCAACTTTTTACATATATACATGTCAGTAATTTTGAAACCTACCACAGTAATTCCTTCCCCGTTCCACAATATAATACATCTCTCGCATTGTTTGTAAGTAATATGGTTTTGTATTTAAAAATACATTTATAGCTAAAACTTTATATATATATATATATTTTTAGTATATAAGGTTAAAATTACACATCACCATTTAAGATAAAATTAAAACTTTATCTTATAGTTCATCATTATTTTTAAGATTAAAAAGAAATGTAAAGCTAAAACATAATGTTACAGTTCACCATTTAAAAAAACATTTCTGGATTCTTTTTCATATTTTTCTTTTTCCATAATGATTAAGATGTGTTTGTCTTTTTAGATTGAAAGTTCAGTATTATACCTACTGGTTTTATTTGATTGTACAAAGTATTGTATTATGCTGGGTGGAGAAGAATGGCTTTGATGGCACAAAATTCCATAAAAAAACCTCACAACTCATAATTACCCATTTTTATTTAGTATTGTAATGTGTTTTTTCTTTTTCCATAATGAATATATGTCTCCATTTTTTTTAAATTTGGAGTTTGATATTACAACTAGTTTGAAATATTGTCTCAGGTGATATATTATTTTATGTTTGTGATATGTTTAAAATAATGCTTCCAAAGGATTTGTCAACAAATTTTATCGATTAACTTTGTCTGCACATCCCTTGAAGGTGCTATTTTAAATGTAGAATAATATGTCACCAGAGTAATATGTCATAGCAGGAATAATACCAAAGTGCCCAAAATTATTATAATTTGATTTAAAAAATAAAAGGATTTAGAAATTAATAAAAACAGATATTTTAATTTTCTAAATTAACTTTTTTACTTCACTGTTTATATACAATATGTACAAATATATATATATATATGTGTGTGTGTGTGTTATACTCATTCCAACATGTTTAAAATGCATGTTGCATTTAGTTTGCTGCTATCTGTAATATTTAGTTTCACCATTGAGAATTGACGTCTAATATCATAGATATGGAGGGCTACTGCAATCTTTTTTCTATTGTTCTACACAATATGTACAAAAATCTATATATGGGTGTATTATACTCATTTCAACATTTAAATACAATATGTATATATTATAAGGACTTGAACTCAGACTTTCAAACTCCCCACAACTATCTAATTCATTTTATACAACTGATAAACATGACCAGATACTTGTGAAAAAGATCAATGATCTCCAATATATATCTTTCCTGTTGAACCAGCACTCATCAGTTCATCCAGATCATCACCTCCCACACATATATACAAACTCTGCTCCATTTATATTAAGTTAGACAATCTTCAAACTTTAATGGATAAGCTTCAATCTTCTCCGTTCTCCAACTCTTTAGCCATCCACATCATTGAAAATCTGAGGATAAAATGCTCAAAGCCTTTGCCTATGCCAATCTTCTTGTCATACCCATGTTGACCTTAAGTCAATCTAACACATCAAACATAGGACCTTAATATGTCCATTTATTTATACAGAAGAGGAATGGGCAGAATATAAGATGAATATGTAATATTTAAATACATGTATATAATTGTAAGTTCTTCATGTGTATGACAACAATATTGGCATCAACAAGTGCTTTGAGCATTTCATCCTTAGATTTTCAATGATATGGGTAGCTAAAGAGTTGGAGAGTGGAAAAGACGGAAGCTTATCCATTAAAATTTGTAGATTTGCTATCTTAATATAAACTGAGCAGTGATTATGTTTATGTGTGGGAAATGGTGATCTAAACCAACTGATGAGTGCTGGTTCAGCATGAAATATTCATATTATAGCTTATTGATATTTCCCACATATATGTGGCCATGTGTATCAGTTGTATAAGATAGATTGGATAGCTGTGGGGAGTTAGAAAGTCTGAGTTTAAGTCACTTATAATTACCTTAAGTTTACTATAGACAATATACATGTATTTAAATATTATATATGTGTGTGTGTTAAAAATGCATGTTAAATTTAGTTTGCTGTTATCTGTAATATTTGCCTTTACTGCTAAGACTTGGAGTCTGGAGGGCTATTGCAATCTAGTTTTTTAATTGTTCTACATTTTTTTATCTTTTAATTCTGAAAGTGTTAATTGCAAAATGAAGAGATCTCATTGCTAGTGAGCAAAAGTCAATTGACTCATTTGAACTATGATAAGTAGTATTGAATAGGTACTTTAAAATATAATCAAATTGTGTCACTCAAATGATGATATACTATAGTGCAATTTTATGCAAGCCAAACTAATCAATAGATAATATAATGTTTGTGTCTGAAATCCTTATCTTGTGCCTATTTTATCCAATAACTCCAAAACAGTTTCTAGCTTGTAGCTTTCTGCAGTGAGGAGCTTTGAATCTGAGAGCATAGCACATAGATCTTTGAATATAATGCAAACTCTCCCACAGCAACTACTAGATAGAACTAGTCTGGAAATATTGTCAGAGTAAGCACTAAGAGAGAGAGATTTTGCTCACAAATCTTCTAGCAATCCATTGATTACTACAGTTTGCACTGGTTGGTACTATTGTACAAAAAGTTTTCTACTGTTTTAACATCTCGTGTAAGTGCAGGAAATGGTAACCATGTGAAGTTTTAATGACTTAATATCAAAGATGCCCAGAGTATTTTAGGACTATGGTTATTAAAAAAAACCAAAGACACCAAAATGTATAGATACTGAACTGTGTTTAGATCTATATGACTACAGAAGTGAATTAGTTCGATTGAAATTATTATTGCATTTTTATTTTGGCTCATTATTTTAAAATTAACTACTTAGGCAAAACCTCTCCCACAGCAACTACTAGCTAGACACTAGTCTGGAAATATTGTCAGAGTAAGCACTAAGAGAGAGAGATTTTGCTCACAAATGTTCTAGCAATCCATCGATTACACACTAAGAGAGAGAGATTTTGCTCACAAATGTTCTAGCAATCCATCGATTACACACTAAGAGAGAGAGATTTTGCTCACAAATCTTCTAGCAATCCATTGATTACTACAGTTTGCACTGGTTGGTATTATCGTACAGAAAGTTTTCTACTGTTTTAATATCTCGTGTAAGTGCAGGAAATGGTAACCATGTGAAGTTTTAATGAGTTAATATCAAAGATGCCCAGAGTATTTTAGGACTATGGTTATTAAAAAAACCAAAGACACCAAAATGTATAGATACTGAACTGTGTTTAGATCTATATATTTTAGGACTATGGTTATTAAAAAAACCAAAGACACCAAAATGTATAGATACTGAACTGTGTTTAGATCTATATGACTACAGAAGTGAATTAGTTCGATTGAAATTATTATTGCATTTTTATTTTGGCTCATTATTTTAAAATTAACTACTTAGGAAAAATGTGGCTGTTAAAGAATTATATTATATCCAAAGATCTAGATGCAGTGTTTTCAGATTCAAGGCCCCTTTCTGATGAAAGTCCTAATCTAAAAATTAGTCTGGGGATATTAGAAGATGATACACTAGATAGGAATTTTATGTAAAAATCTTCTAGCATCCATTGATTACTATGGCTTCCACTAAATGACACTACTATATAGAGCATTTGCAACTGTTTTAACAGCTTGTGTGAGCATAGGAAATTGTGTTCATGTGATGCTTTAGTGATGTGCTAATTTGCATGTTATTGTTTCAAAAACATTTAGTTTTGGGGTAATGGATTTTATGTGATGAATTTGTTGCATATGGTAGAAAGAATATTAAGCCAATTAAAATTAGATTTGCTATAATAAAATTAAGAAAAGAAAAATTAAAAAATATGAAAAGCATGATTCCAATGAAAAAATAGGATTTATGATGCAATAATATTTGCTCTAAAACTTATAAAATGGATGTTTGAAATCAAAGAAATAAATTTTTAATTAAAAAAATGCTTTGAATTTAGTTTTTTTTTCCCCATGTGTCATAGCATCGGCCGGGAAGCGAACCCACTAACTCGGGACAACTGTGTTGATGAAAGAAACAAGTAATCTAAATATCAGGTTTATTAATTTTTTGTCCTAAAAGAAAAAAAAATGAAGATCTGTAAAGAATAAAGTGGGAACATTCACCTTAAAAATTTAAAAATCTGAATTTTGAAGTTAGATGAAATTTAATCAGAATTTTTTTAAATTTTAGCCTAAATTTGACACTTAAATAACTACTATACTACTGCTACTACTACTACTACTACTACTAACTACTACTACTACTACTACTACTACTACTACTACTACTACTACTACTACTACTACTACTACTGATACTGTTATTGCTACTGCTGCTGCTGCTACTACTACTACTACCACTTTTTCTTGTTTCTTTTTCTTCTTCTTTCTCTTCTTCTTAATAGTAGTAATAGTGGTGGTGGTAGTAGTAGTAATGATAGTAATTGTAGTAATAGTAATAGTCATAGTAGTAGTATCAGTATTAGTAGCAGAATTGGTAATCAACAGTACACTTTATTGACCAAAAATATGTTATATAGGTTTTACAAATGTTTTACAAGGGCTTTGTCAGGGTTACAAAGACATTTCAAGTATAATGATTGTTTGTTATTAGATAAATTTGATTAACATTGCTGATGACAATACAATTATATGTACATGATTGTTTTTAATGATAATTTTTTGTAAAATATAGTAATGGTGTATAAAAAAGGAAATATTCTTAGCCTTTGAATTAAAATTCATTTGCCTTATGTTTGGTCTGGTTAGATAGCCTTCTACAGTATTTAATTATTGTAATGAGGGTCTAAAACATAGATTTATGTAGGTAGTTGTATTATGAAGCAGATGAACAGCCACAAAGATTGTTAGCCATGCCTATTGTGGTTGTGACTATTTATAATTGGAATGCTTTCTAATGAATGCCCAGATCATCACCAAAATGTGCAGGGAGGCTTTGTTGTTTTCTTCTGTGCTTTAAGCTGGCATCATTTATTGATAAATGTGGATAAATGCCTCCTAGTGTTGTTTCTTAGTAAGAATATGCGAGAGGTACACCAGAAAGCAGGCAGGATAAATGGTGCTGACACTGCAGGGATGTTTAATCTTTGGAATGATTTAGTATAAATTTTCTATGTAGAGTTTAGTGCTCATCAGTAATTGTGATGTTATTGTGACTTTTTGACTTCATGGATAGCCCACAGAAAGGGTTGATAGTTTTACACAGATAAGAAAAAAAGATGTTGGAAATGTGTGCAGGTTGAGTTTAATTAGGAAGTCTGTGCCCATTTTTTAAATTGGCAGAGAAGGCAATCATTATTTATTCCAAGAATGAGGAGAGGGTAATCATTGCTAGGGTTTGGATAAAGCTGGTTATATACTTGGCAGTAAGGGTAATTGGAATTGTGAAAGAGGATGATCTGGTTGATGGTACCTGGAATTGATGGTATAAGGTCTGCAAGATATGGCATTAAAGGAGGAGGTTTATCTGTAAGGGTTACTTTAAGCAGGCACTGGACATTTTGAAACCATTTGATAATAGCTGCTATTAGTTAATGGCTTTTTGTGTATAGAACACCTGAATGTTTGCAAGCCTAGAGCATTGCACAAGAGTTGGGAGTTAAATCATTTTATGGATATTGATACAGCTTTTCAGCCTCAGAGCAATTTATTTCACATAGAGTTGATGGCAGAAATTAATATCTTTGAAAATTTGGTAATAGGTACATAGAATGCAAATTTTTGTCATAGCAAAAATATTAAACAGGTGTATTTGGGAGTAAATTGATAGATATGCCTTAGAAAGTGAGTTAATATTTTACATTGCAGTCATAACAAGAGTAATGAACAGGTGTATATTTTACATTGCATTCATAACAAGAGTATTGAACAGGTGTATCTTGGAGTAAATTGATAGCTATGCCATAGAAAGTGAACTGGTAAAATACTATATCTCGTGTCTGGAAAATTGAGTATTCATTTATATAATCTTTTTAAAGTGCATGTGCATTGGCTTAATCGCTAATACTATTACATAAATAAACATTCGCGCTATATAAAATAATATCTCATTAAAGAATATTGTAACTTGGTTTGTATTATGAATCTCATACCAACAGATACTTTGTAAAAGGAAAACATAAGAATTGAGTGTTTTTTTTTAGAAAACTTGAAAACATGATTTTATTTTGAATAGAGTCCATGTAGTCATTTTTGAGATTAAAATGCAGTTTTTAGGCTGTTGTATAGTTGTTAAGAATGGTTTGTAATATGGAAAGTTATTTCTGAGAAGGCAGAAAACAATGATGTTATCCATGTATGCTATGCAGGGACTGTATTGCTAAATGTGTGAAATTGAGATTCTGGTAATTTTATTCTGTATTTGGTATAAAAGAAGATTTATGTAGAGAGTAAAAACTAATGAGCTTAGGGGAAACCCTTAGGAGATTGGCTGTGTGAGTTAAAAATGGAGAATTTCTACCATTAAGAGTGATGTGAAACTTATGATTCAGAAAGAGATTGGTGATTAGGTATGACATAGTAGGTGAAATAATGGTGTTAGTGAGCATTTTAATAATTAGATTAATTGAGATGGAAATTGAAAGCTGCTTGCATGTCAATATGGACTGCAATGAGACTATGTGGAGGAGCTTTTTGGAAAATCATAGATGTGATTATAATGGAAATATGTGTGGTTCAATTTAGACCTGGATTACTGTTTCAAGTATTTTTATAGCTAGTGGGTCATAGAGAAAGAATGGGCATTGGTTAGGTCAGATATAGTCTCAGGTATTTTAGTAAAAGGCACTATGGCAATTGTATACAAACCATTTATGCTGTATATCCTCTGGAATAGGACACTTGCCAGATCATGAATATATAGTGTAGTGATAACTGACTTTAAGATGAATTCAGGATTCCATGAGGTGTTGTGGTGACAAGGGTTTTTAATAGTGTGATAAGGGTTTTTAATAGTGGCATTTGATGGCAAATTGGTTTGTTTGGAAAGGCATGGTAATTTCCAGTGGTCCAAAACTATACCGATGAAGTGATGAAGTGAATACATCATGGGTCTGAAATTTACTTTTAAGATACATGTATATCAGGTGGATTATATTTATGTTTAATACATATACCTATGTCAATTTGAAGTACTATAGAAACTTTTGATGAAGTTGGGTTACCCAACATCCAGCATATGTATACTCATGTCCACATATGCTGCTGGGTTATGCAGATATGTTTATTGCAAGATAGGCCATCAGCTATTTGAAAAAATGATGATAAAGTTTGAATGAACATGATTAACTTGATGGTATGCTTGATAGGTGGGCTTAGTAGTGGCAATTTGCTTACGTAACTCATCAGCCAATGTTAGAAGAAGGTGAGGGAACCATCATCTTAAGTGTTTTATATTAATTGATAATATGTGAATGAAGGTAAGATATTTCTGAACTGGGTATATATATACATTTGGTGTAGCTTGTTTAATATGATGTAGGATTCAAAAAACATGAACTCAATAGTAAAAGTGAGAAGAATCACATTGATTATTTTATGTAATTGAATGGATATTGCATTGAGTTCATTAAAGTTAAGTATGATTGCTTAGAAAGAGTGATCTGAAAATAGAGTGAGGTTAAGTTTAAGTTCTATTAGATGATGCAAAATTGAGATTGATAAGTGTGGCATGTCAATTGTTGTGAAAAGTGATTGAACAAAATGGTAGAAAACTGTGGATATTCATTAGTGGGAAGTTTAAAACAAAGTCATTTATTTATAAAAGTTGGGTAACACAGATTGAAATCACCCATTAATATGGTTGGGTGTGGACTAGTTGTAAAAATGGAATTGATGGTTTGGATGATACATGTGATGACTGTAGGGATGGAAGAGATATAGATAAATACTATGTTTAGTGTTACTATACGATGGTGAAAAGTGGTAATTAGTGATTGCCCAATATTGCTTATAATACTTCTTTCATATACACTTCAATGCAAACAAATTTTCTTGAATTAAACTTCTTTATCTTTGAAGCAATTACAGAAGCCAATGTCTATAGAAGTAATCAGCAAAGTCAATTTGAGATCTTCTGTATTACATTTTGGTTTCCAGTAATCTGAGGTGGGGTTGAATGATAGTAATCCACTTCTGTAATTGATATAGCTTCAAGAGCAAATTGAGACTGTGGACAATGAGTCCTATTATTTTTTATTTCATGGAGTATAAAGATGGTTAATGATACCAGAGGAGGTTTTTTGAAAGTAAGAGACTGTAAAATGACATTTCATTTTTCTAATGTGACTATCAGGGGATGAAGTTGTTTGTTGATTAATTGCTACTGAGGGCGATTGATCAGTTTGGTTGGAGGAGATCATATTGGGATGATATTGGTTCTGGATTAGAGGGTGAGGAAGATGGTGGTTTGCGTAGTCTTGTAGATGTTATCAGTAATCCCATTGATGAATTATAGTGGCCTGTATCATTAGTTTTTGTTGATTTTTTTAGGCATTTTAGGTTTTTTCATGTTTTATTAGGTGTTGAGTATGAAGGGGGAAGTGGAATGGGTGATAGGCATAATGCAATTGTTTTTGTGATCAGCAGAAAGCTGTTCACCTGTGCAGAACCCAGTTTTTAGCTCTATTTTACTTAGTCTCAAAATACCTTACATTCTTTTGCACTTCTACCAAATTTTTGATTACAAATTTAATATAAATTATTAAATTTAATCATTTAATCAAGGTCAAATATGGTCCATGGAGCAGTCATATGACCAGATATTCCTTTATGAGCTCTCAAGATCCAAGTTCAGATTTTAATCAAACATATAAGAACTGTATCAGCAACAATGTGGAAATTCTTCATAGCAACAAGGACATAATTTCTAATAAAATCAAAAATTTCAGAGAAAACAATCCAAACTCTAAGTTAACATGCATATATATTATCAGCTGTGATGAGCAAATTCTCCATGGTAAACAAAGTATAGATTGAGATAATACTACTTTCTCCAAAGATTAAACTACAAACTTTAAAAATTCCCAAACAGCTTAAGAAAACAAAGTCCAAATCTCAATCAAACAGATAGAAATGTCAGCAGTGATAAAGAAATTTTCCAGGTAAACCATGATAATACATTCAAATGGTATTACTAATTCCAAAGGTCAAAACATAAGTTCTAAAAAATGTATGCAAATGTCATCAGCAATAATGTACAAATATTGCATAGTAACTTCATGGTCAATTCCATGTTTCACAAGACTACTCTCCATGCTATAACAGATTTGGATATAAATATTCAACAGTTCTATCCCTCTCCAAGCCTTGACTAGACATCAGAAATACTAGCAAATATTACTGACAGATTTTTCAACACTATCCCCAGGGCTTTTATATATTATTTAAGAGATTTTTTTACCTCAGTCTCTGCTGCTACATTATTGATATTCCCTTGGAAAACTTGTTTATGACACCATTACAATGCATGGGATTCAATTAGTTGGATAGCTGATCATAGAAATTCTAGGTATCTAGCAAGTGAATTTTTTCAGATTACTCAAGAGAGCACTTTCAAAGTCAAATCAAAATACCTGGAAACTATGTATTAATAATAGTCGATCCAAATTTGGAATTGCATCACTGGGATGTTGAAGAATACTTATTTTGGATACACCCCACAAGATTTCCAATGGATGATGCCACTCTTTGGCAAGGTCACCTTTTTTCAATCGATTCTTCTAGGGATATCCTTGTACCTATTCCAGGCAACAGTTACAAATTCAAAAGACAACTGCATTCAGAGATTGACTCAAATACGATCCCTATTCAATTTCCTATATCAAGAGGCAATTTTATGTTTATGCATTCATGGCCTAAAACCTCAATGCTATGTCTGTGGAGAGAAATGGGCATCTTGCAACTCAGTGCTTGAAGGTACTAGCCCTACCTTCATCACCTATTATCCCTAAAACAAATCTGCAAACAACCAGCCACCAATTAGAATCTACTCACTCCTCAGCTGGTGATGGCAACAACAATTTTGACTATTTCCTGGCTAGCCCTGCATCTCATCCCAGATATACAATTCATGTCAATGGTTTTTAAACTCACACCAGAACAAATGCCTTAGTCTATCCTCATTGTGGATGTACAGTCAATCTTATGTACTGAATCTAGTCAACCTGCTATGCCTCCTCCAATGTAACAAGAATGCCATATTACAGTATGAATGCCCAGCTTCTTCTTGAAAACACAACACAGAATCAATATATCATAAAAAATAATATTTCAAATGTTATATTATCATCATCACCATCATCATCATCATTATAATTATTATTATTTAATTTTAATGCACAAATATGCGCACAACAACCGAGCTTCATCAGGATTAAATAACAATATATTATAAACTCAAAATAATTATAATATCTAAAGAATAATGCCTGAGCGCTTTCAAGAGAAATTAGCTCTCATAATCATGGGCAACAAAGAATAAGCATAATGTGTTGGTATATGCTAAAATATGCTGATATATGTAAATTAGTTGAAAATAAATGCGTCAGCTCTAAATGATCCATTTCTTAGAGATTTTGTAACACGCATCTTTCCTATTCATAGCCTTATCATCAATAGCAATAAAACATGCTTCTTTAACTTTTCTCTTAATGTCATTTCTCTCCCTGCAAACTATTCTTGCATTTTTAGGTTCACATGCATGACCAGCTGATTTCTGATGTATTGCAAATATTGAGTTGCAATTTGGGTCTACCTGGGCCTTATTGTAAGAATATCTGTGCTGGGATAGTCTTGTAGAAAGAGTTGCTTTCGTTTCCCCATAGTATGATGCCATGCAGTTATTTTTTGGACATGAAATATTATATACAGCCTGAGAGGTGTTGTTGGGTGTAATAATGTCTTTAGTGTTATTAATAATTCTATTTGTATTAGGGGGTGTATGAAAGCTTAGTTGAAATTCTTTGTTAAACACTGAGTAAAACTTTCTATGGGTAGTTGCAATATATGGTAACAAAATTCTATTTTTCTGCTGCTTAATAACATTGCTGTTTAATTTACTGTAAAATTGTCTAATCTTCCTATCAATTGTGTAATGCTTAAAGCCGAAATCTAATAAATCGTTTCTATATAAGATTAAGTTTGCCCTTTTGTCCGATTCAAATCTGCAAAGTTGCTCGTTCCTATGCAAGAAAGACGTTAAACCAGCTAATTTATGAATATAAGGCGTGTTTGAAGTAGGTTGAATATTGCCTCTTTTTTCTATTGGTTTTATAATCATTGTATAATTTAGTCTTTGATCTTCTCTTTGCACATACATATCCAAGTATTTAGTTTTCCATGTGCAAAGAGAAGATCAAAGACTAAATTATACAATGATTATAAAACCAATAGAAAAAAGAGGCAATATTCAACCTACTTCAAACACGCCTTCTATTCAAAAATTAGCTGGTTTAATGTCTTTCTTGCATAGGAACGAGCAACTTTGCAGATTTGAATCGGACAAAAGGGCAAACTTAATCTTATATAGAAACGATTTATTAGATTTCGGTTTCAAGCATTACACAATTGATAGGAAGATTAGACAATTTTACAGTAAATTAAACAGCAATGTTATTAAGCAGCAGAAAAATAGAATTTTGTTACCATATATTGCAACTACCCATAGAAAGTTTTACTCAGTGTTTAATAAAGAATTTCAACTAAGCTTTCATACACCCCCTAATACAAACAGAATTATTAATAACACTAAAGACATTATTACACCCAACAACACCTCTCAGGCCGTATATAATATTTCATGTCCAGAAAATAACTGCATGGCATCATACTATGGGGAAACGAAAGCAACTCTTTCTACAAGACTATCCCAGCACAGATATTCTTACAATAAGGCCCAGGTAGACCCAAATTGCAACTCAATATTTGCAATACATCAGAAATCAGCTGGTCATGCATGTGAACCTAAAAATGCAAGAATAGTTTGCAGGGAGAGAAATGACATTAAGAGAAAAGTTAAAGAAGCATGTTTTATTGCTATTGATGATAAGGCTATGAATAGGAAAGATGCATGTTACAAAATCTCTAAGAAATGGATCATTTAGAGTTGATGCATTTATTTTCAACTAATTTACATATATCAGCATATTTTAGCATATACCAACACGCTATGCTTATTCTTTGTTGCCCATGATTATGAGAGCTAAGTTCTCTTGAAAGCGCTCAGGCATTATTCTTTAGATATTATAATTATTTTGAGTTTATAATATATTGTTATTTAATCCTGATGAAGCTCGGTTATTGTGCGCGTATTTGCGCATTAAAATTATATATATGTATAGTAAGCACCTGAGTTTAATAATTTCTTTTTACAATTATTATTATTATTATGTTTCAAAAGGCCTTTTATTGACTCAAAAGAATACAATGTTAGCGTTTACATAGCAAATTCGCTGCTACATCGATTACAAATTTTTACATTTACATATTTGTTAGAGTTCTTTTTGGATTTACATTGACATTTTTGTTAGAGTTCTTTTTGGATTTACATGAGCTTAAATCATAGTTCTTGTCTATATATATTTGAACTATATCCTGGATTGTCCATTCCACTTAGTCAACAATCCAAATGTTATAACACAATTTTCATTTTATTTTATGTCTCAAATAGTTCATGATATAATTTATCATTTGAACCACATTAAAAAAACAATCACTTATAGCAGAAGGGGGAAATTGTTGCTAAATTGTCATTGTTACAAAGATCTTAATAGATCTAACTCCCATGTTTTGGTCTTATGTTCATTTTAAATGTCCTGTTCCCAGAATTTACTGAGGTTTCAAGATGTCAACCCCCCCTCCCAATATATCAATTCCTAAGAGTTTTATCATTTTTTGCCTATATAACATTGATTTAATCTTAAGTAAGACCAGGTAACCGCATAAATATCAGGTCTGGTCAATATCTTATCCCTTTTCTGTATCATTGCAAGTTTATTTGAAAAAGTAGCCAGATGTTTCCTGGAATTGTAACCAATTAGGAAGGTGCATCTAGTACAAAAGTATGCATAGAGCACCAAGTTTGCTGCCCTGATACTTGGTGTTAATCCCTCTCTAAAATGCAGAAATTAATTGATGCATTATTACATTAGACCCTGTAATTGCTAGTTATCAGATTTCTGATCTGCCTAAGTCCCTCACAGTGATATATCAGATGTGATAGGGTTTTCTCAGCTTCATGGCACAACCCAAAAAAGGATCAATAGATGTATAAAATCTTTTATGGCAAAAAAAATATGTGGTATATAATGCAGATTTATCAGAAAATTGAAAAACTTTGGTTCTAAGACCCATCATTTATATCTTTTAACCAGTTGTTTATTATTAATTCCAGTATTGGCTCCAAAGCAATTACATTCACTTGCACACATATGTTTACATTGCATACATTGCATAGGAAAGGAAAAACTAAGTGTGTGTACATAAAGAAAACAGGGCTAGGATTACACATGGTGTTGTAGATATGGAGGCTACAATATTTATTCATTAATTTACATTTGGATATATTTTATACAATACCTTTGATCAATTTTTTTGAGGGGGGTGCAGATATATATGTATACATTATATGTTTTTTCAGTTCTTTAGTGACATTTAGTATTCAATATGTATACATTACATGTTTTTTCAGTTCTTTAGTGACATTTAGTATTCAATATACTTGTTAGACATTTGTGAATGATATACTTGTTAGACATTTGTAAATGATAGTTTATGTAATCCTTAGTTCTCAAATACCCTGGTCATCACTGTTAGGTGGCAATCAGGAATATTTGTTGTGTTGCTGATTTTTAATATGATCTTCAGTATTTAAATCTTGAGTATGCTGTTGCAGTTTTTGAGATCAATAGTATGCAGTCAGATAAATATTTTTTATATTTCAGATGTTGGCTAATGGCACATCTTTTGGAGGAAATGCTTGTTGATGACATTAATTGGTAGGAGCATGATCATCAGTTAGAGGTTTGATTGCTGTGTTATAAGTGACTAGGTTGTGGTGAATATGTCAATATTTTTGGTTTTATTATCTCTGGCTCTTACTTTTGCCAATTTTATATTAAATGTTAATGGATCATGCCTTGTATTGTTTTCTAAGATGAATATGCAATGATTGCACTAGTATGCAAGGAGTACAAGGGTAAATGAATGGATTGATGGAATAACAGCCTTTGTGATATGAGTTGATTACCTGGGAGGTAGTGTCGGGTTGTCTATAAGCTCTGGCCATATTACAAAAAATTCTGTCCAGTGTTGAACACTGATGGAATAGATGTTATTGTGTTTCTTTTTCTCTGTCACATTTGAACCAAATGAGATCAACATTGGTGTACAGCCACCAATATCTCAGAAAATATAAAGTTGGCAGGGCACGGAAATTTAATCTTAGCAAAAAGTAGAAAAACTTTTGCTCTAAAGAATTCATTTTTTGAACTTAGAGAGTAATTGTTGATTCCAAGCATTAGCCTATTGAGATCATGGTGCAGATTTGGATAGATGAATGAAAAAATTTGCCACTATAAACACTTTTACATAGTTTGAAAGGATATCTGTGAGTTTGTGACTTACATAATCGGTGATGATAATATTTGGTTATATGTGGAGATGACCTATCTGTTGATGTTATTTGAAGAAGACATTGTAGCAGTGGAAAGTGTTGGAGTGTGGCTATTATTAGATTTATGGTCTTCTAGTCTATAGTGAGTGGGTAGTCTGTTAAGCTGCTATGTAGATATGAACACAGTCTTCCTTTGATATAAAAGTTGTTGATGGTAGAAGAGATTATATTTGTAAAACCTTTAGAAAAAATAATAATGGAAAAGTAATAGGTGATTTTGGTTGTGATTAGTTGGTTAAATAGCTGGATCTTAAAATCTATGGAATAATATGCCTTTGAGAGTGATGTAGTGATTTTCTCTGATTTTCTTTGAGCTTGTTCTGAATTTACACCTTATTGCATTTGCATTAATATAAAAGGGAAAACCCAGAAAGATAGATAGCTTTCCCCAATATATGTTTGTGCATGTCTGTTATTATAAAGAGAGCAAACAGAATCTTATTTAGATTAACAATGAGATTATGTGTAGCTGCAAGTTCTTGTAGTATTCTATGTAAGTCTGGTAGATGTTTTTTGGTTGGGAGGAAGATAGTTATGTCATTTATATAGGCAATGTATCTTACCTTCTGAGAAGTGTTTGGTATTTAGTTGATTATGAAAAGTTTTCAGGACTTTCACTAGTAGTGGGTTGATATAGAAAGTGAATAGTAATGAACATAGTGGGAAACCTTGAGAGATTGATTGTGTTGGACTAAGGTGTATGGAATTTTTGCTGCTGTGTGTGATATGGATTACATGATACAGCAACAAGTTATTCATCATATACAGAAGAGTATGAGATATTGTGATAGTATCTAATATGTCAAATAGTACCTTGAAAGCCATAGAATCATAGAGCACCTCGTGTATATCTGGATTGAAACTAAAGCATATTTTCCCAGCTTCATACTAAGCTCAAAACTATTTTGAATATAAACACTGTTTGTACTGTTGATGATTGCTTTCTTGAAAACTGATATGATAAAATTAGATGTGGCTCAATTTTTCCTTTAATAACTTTCTCAATGATCTTGATACTAGAGGGCCCATGGAGATAAATTGTTAAGTGTGGTTATGGAAGCTGTTTTTTTTTAAAGGCTCTCAATGTTGTAGATTGTTTGCAAGAGATAGTTCACAAAGTCATGTAACACTTGAGTGGTTAAACAGATGAGATGCTCAAACACAAATTTTGGTAGGCCATGAGTACTGGATGACATGCATTGGGCAAAGAAGCAATTTTAATGGCAAATTCAAAAAAATCATGAAAATGAAATGAAGGATTGATGAGTTAGAAGCTGCTGTTTAAAATACTTATATATATGCTCAATAATATTATGTGCTGCATTTATGAATGTTCCAATTCAAAGAGCTGTGGACACTAATGGTGGAGAACAAGCCCAGAGTCCATCGGATATAGCTTCTAGTTCATGTGTACTGTTGACTGAAGCAGATTTTACTTTTTGTGATAGCTAAGTAGTCTTAAAATGCCACACGTGTTGTTATATAACTGGGTGAGCTTACAAATATGCTTATATGTAATGTGAGTATGTTCAGATATTGCTATCTACTTATGTAGTTCATCAACCATGGATGGTGGGATGTTTTTCTGGTGATGTGATCAATGTTAAATGAAAGTGTATTTATATAGGGTCTAGTATCTTTACACATTACTTAGTTGTAGTCCCTCAAATTTGTGGAGCATTATATATGTTTCAGAAAAAAAAATACTTGAGTGGATGTAGGAAGTAGTATTCTCATTGTCTTCCCAAGAGATAAGGCAGTTGGCTGAATTTTAGCTAGGATTGTGCATTTCAGTTTGTGCAGAGTGGTATCAGAAATGGAGATGGATTGATGTAGTGATGGCAAATAGAAACAAAGGTCAATTACTGATATGTGAAGATTGTTATAGAATGTTACTGTGTTTGGTAATAGAAAACCTTAAGCACTTCATGAGTGGTATTGCTATTTGATGTAACCATTTAGAGATGAAGTCTGTGTATGCCATGGTAAAATCTTCCATAAGGATGGTTGGGTAAGGAGTTTATGCTAGTAATGAATAGATGATGAATATAATGTTGGTTATGGTGTTTCCAGGTGGACTATTGGTAATATTATGTTGACAATGGTTGTTCAGTGATGAAAGCTTGTTATGTACAGGTTTTCATCAATATATGTAATCTTGAATGATGTAAATGAACAGCTTGGAGTTATAAGTAGATCAGTTCCATCTGAAGATGATGGTGTTTGACCCTGGAGCAAGCAATAAAGCCCTCAATGTGAAGGTATATTTCAGGGTCAATATGGAATCCTCTGTACATTTTTGTCTCCAGAAGTCCTAATATATGTGGTTGTGTGATTCTAGACCATTGCCTAAGGTGGTGTATTTTGTACACTGAGTTTAAATTGCACACATTAAAAGCTGTTGTTCTGAGTTTTATTGATGTTGTGATGGCTGGTTTTTAGCATGTGATCTTAAATTAGTGCAAATTCAGTTGGATAAGAGTGATGTCCATTAAAAGCTGTTATTCTGAGTTTCATTGATGTTGTGAGGCAGGGGTGTCAATGGCTGTTTTTCAGCATGTGATCTGTAAATTAGTGCAAATTCAGTTGGATAAGAGTGATGTCCATTAGTATCAAATCTTCTGTTTGAAGACTGGTTACCAAAATGACTATTGTACTCTTCTGTATTTCAGCTTCTTATTGTTTTTATTTCTTTTTGGACAATTTGGTCCTCTATTTGTTTCCATTGTGTTTAGTTTAATTTGTGGAAGACAGACCATGAGTGATTTCATGATATATGCTGATGTGTTATTATAAATTATTTTGTGTGATGTTTGTTTTGATGGTATTTTGTGTCTCACTGAAAGTGCATTGTGATTGTTCAGGTAAGTTGGTATTTGCATCTTTCAGGTGTTGTGCTGTAATGTGTGTTGAGTGAGCACTGTTTGAGTGGTATTTGAATGTCCTGCATGCTGTTTGGTTAATTTATGTTTTTGTTGGGGGGGTGAAAGTGATTTTTCAGATAAAGAAGTTGTTTGAATATGGTATTCATATCTGGATTTATGTTAACAGTGTGTGGGTGGTTGTTATTCAGTCTGTGTATGGTTGAGCTGATAATTTGTCTGTTGGGATTGTGAACTCTTCTGGCCATCACATTGTGTTACAAGGTGTCAATTGTTTGATATATCATTTTGTTATGTTTGCAGTTTAATCCTTAAGGGGGAGTGAAAGTGCTTTTTCAGATGGAGAACATAGTTATTCATATTTGGATTTACGGTATCAGTGTGTAAGTGTTTGTTATATTCAGTTTGTGGATTTGTTTGTTGTGATTGTAGACCCCTGTTGCTGTCACATTATTTTACAAGGTTGGCCATGCTTCCCACATACATAGCATTGTGATTTGAGTCCCCCTATGAAGAGACTTAATATGGCCTCCTGATCTGCAATCTATATAGGAATATTGTCTGAATCCATGTCTGGATGCAATCTCAGCTTGAAATCAAAGCTGTTGCTGTAAATTGACTCGGGTGTATCTTTCAGATAAATTGGGTTGAACGCTATGATTTTTGCCAAATAGCTGCATCATTTTCAGAAAGTTTTAGATGTCATACCAAAGGTATACATTTTTGAGTATGCTGGTGATCTGGTTATATTGATTTTGATCAACTAAGATAAGTACATAGTTGCCTAAAGTTTTAATAATGGTTTGAAATCAAGTCGTTTGGATTTCTTGATAAAATTTGAGGATTAAGTATTGTGAATTGGAATGATCAGCAATTCTTAGTACTGTGCAAAGTTATTGTTTCATAGAGCAAATTCCTGAAAAATTTGTACAGAGATAAATTTGCGTCTGTAACTGATATTATTGAATGTGAGGGGGGGGGGATCTTTTAAATGATACCTGTAGTTCTCTTGGAGTCTAATTGCTAAACCTTTAATTAAATAATTTTAAATCATCATTATTCCATTGCACAGGAAGGAATGTTGACTTTCTTGTGACCATATATCGAGTTGCAAAATATCATTAGTACTTATTCTTGACAGTGATGAAAAACTTTATTGTTTTCTGAGTTTGCAACTTGATTATGGCCTGGCAGTCGTCATTCAAAGGTAATTTAACGTTGAGCAAAATTTATTAATTGTAAAAAAGTTAATAGTTTTTATACATTTTTTTTTTTTTCTGTTAAAGAGAAATGATTTTGATTATCTAATACTTACAGTTCACATATATATGACGGTAAGTCTAAAATATATGCATTTCAAGATTATCAGTGATTCAAACCCTAAAAGCTTTCTAAACAATAATCTGTCAAAAACAAGATTTGCTGCTGAACTTGTTGTTGTCGTTATTGTAAAACAAGTTCGTATTACAATGTTATTATTATGTTTCAAAAGATATTGAGACTCAAAAAAAAGGTTACATAAGTAATATTTGAAACATAAATTGATTCGTGATATTACATATTTAATAAAGGTTTACCATCTTAATTGTGATAGGAAAGAAAACATGATTACATAAATTGATTCGTGATATTACATATTTAATAAAGGTTTACCATCTTAATTGTGATAGGAAAGAAAACATGATTAACATTAATTAAAAGAAAAATAATTATTACATAATGAGATACATATGTCAAATTAGATTACATAGAATTTTTATTTGTGATATTGAGCAAAATATGTAGAAACACATGATATTATGACTGGAAAATCTATGAAGGAGAGGTTGAAGTTGGTGCTAGATTTAGATATGGTCCCAATAAAAATCAGGTTCATTTTGTGGCAGTACTATAGTTTTCATAACTAATTTTTATTGTTCAGTTCCATGTGAAAAAAAAAAAGGAAAAAATATTAATCAGTATGAATTGCATCTTGGGAATATGGAAAAATGCCAGTTCAGCATGAATTGCATCCTGGGAGAATGATAAAACACTTGTAAGCATGAATTGCATCAGAAAAAAACATTAGTAAGCATGAATTGAATTTTGGGAAAATGGAAAAACCCTAGTCAGCAAGAACTGCATTCTGGGAAAATGGAAAATGTCATTTCAGAATGAATTGCATCCTTTGAATTAAAGTTTATTTGCCATGAACTTGATTGGTTCAGTTATATAGTCTTTTATGATAATGAACTTTTGTAATGAGTGTCTGGAACATAGTTTTTCATGTATCTAGTTTTATTATGAAGCAGATCAAATAGTAGTGCCTACTGTGGTCATGGCCACTCATTGCTTTGTAATGAGTGATCAGATCACCACAAAAATGTCTGGAGGTGGGTGGCTATGTTGTTATCCTATGATTTTAGCTGACATATTTTATTGGTAAATATGGATGAATGTCTCCTTGTGTTGTTGCCTAACAAGAAAATGTAATGGGTACACCAGATGGCAAACAGGGTAAATGTGGTTGCACAGTCTGCAGAAATGTTTAATCTTTGGAAGAACTGAGTTATATGGTGAATGGAAATAGTGAGCTACCTATATGCATTTAACAATTTTCTAAGATGAGTTTAGTTCTTGGCAATCATTGAAAAGATGTTGTTGAGTCTCCTTGATTTTGTGGCATAGTTCACAGGATGGATCAAATTTTTGTACAGATGCATTTTCAAAATCCTTTTTTCTATGGTGGTATTATTATTATAAAACCATCAAAAGATTACATGATCACTATCTCATATGCTGATCCATGCTGTTGATAAGAGTACCAAACTCTCCATACAGTAATGCCACCAAGTTCAAGCCTTCATAATCAATGGATACAGAAAGGTTTGTGCATAAAATCCCTATCTAGTGCACAATTATTCAATATTCCCATACTAGTTTCTAACTTGTGGATTTCATCAGTAAGGAGCCTTGGATTTAAGAGCACTGTACCTAGACCTTAGAATCTAATGCAATCATCCAGCAGCCACTCTATTTGGTTAACTGTAAAGCTAGGAGCCCAAAATGAAAACAACATAATGTTGACAACCCGAGCTAATTCCTTCATCCATTGATTATGAAGGCTTGCACTTGGTGGCACTATTATATGGAGAGTTTGGTACTCTTATTAATAATAATAATAATAATAATAATAATAATAATAATAATAATAATAATAATAATAATAATAATAATAATAATAATAATAATAATAATAATAATAATAATAATAATAATAATAATAATAATAATAATAATAATAATAATAATAGTAGTAGTAGTAATAAAAAAATTATAATGAGGAATTCCCATCAATACTAGAAATAGAAAACAAACATTGGATCAAGCAATGCAAAAAATGGCAACTAGAACCTAAGTTCCTAGGTTTTATAATCAAGATGAATTTGAATGCTTTACCTACTAAATATTTTTTACATCACAGAAGAATGTACAGGTCAGTTGATCCATTTTGTGGCCTTTGCCACATGGCTGAGGAGACTTTACAGCATATAATTTTCAACTGCAAGGCCTTGGAGCAGACTAGATGCATTCTGCAGGGCAAATACAGAAAAAAATACTACAATGATGCAAATTATGTCAACTTACAAAGGTAGGTCTGTACCAGCCATAAGGGCCTCAACGTTTGTCTTATATGCACTTTGGTGCACTAGGTGTGTGTTTGTATTGGGTAATAACCCCAGAAGGCATCCAACCACATTTGAGAATAAGTTGAATAAAATTCAAGTTAGAGACAAGCAGATCACCAGCCCATATATTTATGCAGCTATTTGGTCCCTGCTCAGACAAACAGCAAAGTTATAAAGAATGAAAATTAAAGAAAGCATGGTCCAGATTATGCTCCTATTGGACAATAATGTGCTTAATTAACATTTCTAAAGTGGATAGAATCATGAAAAATTACCCGTATAGATATGTACCTTTTAATAAAAATGAATATTGTAGCACTTGAAATTGAACTGACAATAATAAGATTCAACATGTATCTTGCTATAGTACTATGTAACTAAAAAAATGAATAAAGTTTACTATTGTTGAAACTTACTACTACTACTACTACTACTACTACTACTACTACTACTACTACTACTACTACTACTACTACTACTACTACTACTACTACTACTACTACTACTACTACTACTACTACTACTACTACTACTACTACTACTAATAATAATAATAATAATAATAATAATAAATGAGACTAAAAGTGAAGTGCCATGGGATTAAAAATGATTAAAATGCTGTTAATGACATTTCAAAATCTAATTGATAGAACCAAAGACTTAAAATGATTGGTAGAATGGTTGGTAAAAAAATCACTGATTGGTGAAGGGCTATTGATGTAAATAATATATATATATATATATGTTATGATTGTATTAAATGTCATATTTACATATTTTTCTATAAGATAGCTAAGATGCATATTTATATATTGATATTCTCTTTCCCCTAAAAGTATAGACATCAGAACAGAGGTATAATCTTCTATATTTTCTGTTTGTAAATTTTACTGAATAATTTAACAATTATTTTTTGATAGGTAAAAGGATATTTAAGTAAACAGAAATAAGTTTTTCTAGAAAAGCTTTTATAGCATTAAAATCCACATCGTAACATTGATATTAGTGTGATTTCTATGAATTAAAAAACTTACTTGTTCAATATTTTCAGGAATATGAAGTATGGTTTGTTGAATCATAGTGATAATTGAGGCAAAATGTGAATATGATTGGTGTAAAAATTTTATATTTTAATATCTTCAGTAGAAATATGAACAAATTTATAAACTGCCCTTTCTATTCTACTGCTGCCATATTAAGTTTAAATAATCAATATTACTAGATGAAGATGTTAATTAAATTCATGTCCAGTAATATTCTATCTACACTCTTGGGCTAGTTTTTGGATTCTATAGTTCATCAGTGAGGATCTTAGATCTAGATCTAGTGCATCTTGATCTTTTTGATATAAAAAACAACTTAGGATTTTAAATAAAAGTTGTACTTGCTTGTATAATTATATAATTCTGATGAAGACTACAAACCAGAAACTAGTCTGGGATAATAG
Source organism: Epiperipatus broadwayi (assembly GCA_028023455.1). NCBI lineage: Eukaryota > Metazoa > Onychophora > Udeonychophora > Euonychophora > Peripatidae > Epiperipatus > Epiperipatus broadwayi. The sequence goes on from JAQFVV010000033.1 coordinate 8,592,187, forward strand.
ATAGAAAAGTGGTAGAAATTGAGTTAATTCTACCATCTAATATTTATTTTTAACATACCATAAGAAGTCTGTCTTGGACTGCAGAAAGTGTAATGGTATATAAAGTCATTATGCTATGTTAGTAAATATATAATTGTATGAGAATGAAAATAATACCTGACTACAAGTAAGCACATACATGGGCCCATCATGGTTATAAATGTAAGTGACGGTATATTGTTGTATTAAAAATAAGTAACTCTTTGGCACACTAGATATAAGACTCAGCAATTATTAAAATACTTTGTCTAATTATATACATATTCCCATGAAGAAAAAACATTTATACAAGTCATTCTGATTAGAACAATTAATTAATAAACATGCACATATATTGATATTCATTGTCGACTTGTTATTGAGAATTTAATCAATAAAACCCCACAAAATTTGTCAACTAATGAAAAATAAAATCAATATATTATTTAATCCAGAAGTTGTTGCAGTCAAAAAAATTGCAACATTGGTCATATGCGTCTGAGGTATGCATTCATTAATAACATGTGCTGAAATGAAAATAACAAAATTTGTTTTTATTATATTTAATGGCATAATGTTTATACTTCTACTTCACGGTAAGTTATGGATTAAGATGTGCACTAAAACGCAGCTGAAGAAAATTTTATTTTTTATAATTAAAATATCAAAATAATACCGAGCAACTTTTGAGAGATACAATACTCTCATAATCACTGCAGGCCATTAATTGCAAAGATTCATTCTTCCCCCTCTCCAAGAAATGAACTTTCTGATGTATATATATTGCTATTTTACATAAATTTAAATTTTTATAATAATATATCCATTGACACACACTATCACTCCATCACTTTATAGCTGAACCCAGCTATGATTATGAGAATAGTGTAACTCTCGAAAACTCTCAGCATTATTTGATATTTTAATTACAAAGAATAAACTTTTCTCCAGCTGTGTATTAGCACACATTTTAT